>LPNX011172357.1:321555-368219 GCA_001517045.1 Pseudotsuga menziesii | reverse complement strand
CTTTATACAACTTTTAATATAAAGTTTGTTAATTTCTAGGGCTTAAGCCTATAACCTTAGGAATTAATACAATTGAATTATATGTTATAAATACATAGCAAGGGATAAAAAATTATCACNCTTTATACAACTTTTAATATAAAGTTTGTTAATTTCTAGGGCTTAAGCCTATAACCTTAGGAATTAATACAATTGAATTATATGTTATAAATACATAGCAAGGGATAAAAATTTATCACAGTCCCAATCCATAATAACCATGGAAACCATAAATGGTTCAGGCCTTAGAAACCACAACTCTACATAAACAATAAACGTAACCAATAGGAGAAGGAATAAGTTAGGACAAGACTTTATTCCTTTTTGTCTTTGATAAGAATAGGATAACGTGGTAGGGAAATAATGCCGTAGGGTGTTGAGTTTAGTTGTCCTAACCAGATTTCTCCATTTAAATAAGCGTGCACAAAGAAAGGAGAAGTTTGCATTAGTTCAACATGAACTAGGTAAACCCCATACCAGCAGGTAGTGACCAGTTACCTCTCCAAGTGGTCCCATAAGGGATACAAATCACGCCACTCCAACCCTTGATAGTTAAAGATAAGTTAGTACTTTTCATAAACAATGAAAAAAATTATAATGAGAAAGTAAGATATAACTGAATAGTTATTTGCACATTCATGATAAATAGAAATCAAATAGAAGAGTAATCATTTCAACTAAATCAAGTAAAATAAACATAGTACATAATTACATCTGTAACTACATAAGGAAAACACATAGAAATGTTAAGGACAACTTACGACACTTNAAATCAAATAGAAGAGTAATCATTTCAACTAAATCAAGTAAAATAAACATAGTACATAATTACATCTGTAACTACATAAGGAAAACACATAGAAATGTTAAGGACAACTTATGACACTTCACATTAGAAAACAATGATCGACATATTCCATATAAGATGAATTAATGTCCATATTAGGTATTAATTAACTAGCCTACAAAAAAAAATCAAAATTTGGGGACATTACAAGTGATATCATAGCCCA
Organism: Pseudotsuga menziesii; assembly: GCA_001517045.1. Lineage (NCBI taxonomy): Eukaryota > Viridiplantae > Streptophyta > Pinopsida > Pinales > Pinaceae > Pseudotsuga > Pseudotsuga menziesii. The sequence goes on along the minus strand of LPNX011172357.1, from coordinate 367,167 downwards.
GTTTCAACACTAAGAGACCTAATGGGCATGCCAAACATTCATTTCAGAAAATAAAGTATGTTTTTGAAATTTTGTTAACTAACATAAATTTCTCCTGTTATTAAAATTTTAACTTTGTAGGACTCAAAGAACAATTCGGATCATGAACATCGAATAAGACAATAGGCGGAAAGGAAAATTGAATACCCCCACACGAAAAGAAGAACAAGTGGTTGAATTGAATTTTGATATACTGAAAACCATACAAAGTCTTCAAGTAGACTTACAGATTTTCGAGGATGATAACATGAATGAAAGAAAAGAACAACAAGAAATTAATGAATCTGTTCTACGGAACATGACGGGAGGAATCCTGCAAGGAAAATCCACTCATTCAACCAACAAGTTCAAGAAAGAGTTTTGCCATAAATGATTCAACAACCCAAAGGAAGAAGGGAAAGAAGAACACACCTATNTTGAATTTTGATATACTGAAAACCATACAAAGTCTTCAAGTAGACTTACAGATTTTCGAGGATGATAACATGAATGAAAGAAAAGAACAACAAGAAATTAATGAATCTATTCTACGGAACATGACGGGAGGAATCCTGCAAGGAAAAGCCACTCATTCAACCAACAAGTTCAAGAAAGAGTTTTGCCATAAATGATTCAACAACCCAAAGGAAGAAGGGAAAGAAGAACACACCTCTGAACCTCCAGAAAGAGATTATCATAGTATTTCTAGTGATAATTCTCTTTCTCCATGCAGAAAGAAACGGAGAAATGATTACAATCTCCATGGAGAGTTCATAAAGACAAAAGCCCCAACTTATGAAGGAGAGATGAAGACGTGGGGAGAAATCTGAAGAATGGATTCTAGGTATGAGAAAATATTTTCGAGTACATAACTACTCTAGAGAGATAAAATCCCGTCTAGCCATCTATAATGTAAATGGAAAGGTAGCTAGATGGTGGAGAGACCTAAAGAATACCAAGAAAGATGAGGTAAGACAAATACGATGGAGTAATTTTTGCAATAAATTTCAGGAGAAATATAGNATGGAAAGGTAGCTAGATGGTGGAGAGACCTAAAGAATACCAAGAAAGATGAGGTAAGACAAATACGATGGAGTAATTTTTGCAATAAATTTCAGGAGAAATGTAGGTCCAAAAGGTTCTTTGACAGAAATGTGAAATAATTTAACGAGTTAAGGATGGGTTCCATGACCATGAATTCTTTCATTAACATATTTTTGGATGTGTTGCATTATGTGCCATACATAAAGGATGAGAAAGTAAAAATACAGTATTTTTTAGAATGTCTTCCTCCCAACTTTCGGTAGAGGATTGAATTTGACATGCCTAAAAAATTGGACACCACACTACACAAATCTAGGCTATGCTATGAGCATGGACAGATGAGGCAAGAAAAAATAAACATAAGTAGAGACAGGTCTACGACCTTCTTTTGACATATCCAAACCTGGTTTCAACCCACCGCCTTACAGAAAACAGAACAACAGTTTTCCATCCAATAAGAACTTCAACAAGATAGGTACAGAGCCATATGTACCAGCTCCAAATGCTAACAATTTAGCAGTAAATGGGGAAGCTAATTTTTCCCCACTGCAAATCAAATGCTGGAAATGCCAAGGACCCCATTATGTTGGAGACTGTAAAAGAAAGACCAATGGAGTCTTTCACAACTTACAAGAAGAACCAATGGTAGAGGGCATAGCTAGAACACCGAGGATATATGCAGCCTTGGATGGCCGACAGGAAGACCATTAGGCTACCATGCTTGAGATAGAAGGTAAGGTTTCCAACACTTCTATTTCAACATTGATTGACCCAGGTGCTTGTCGAAGCTATGTATCACCTAAAATTGTTGATGTAACTAAACTAGACAAAGTTAAACATGAGAAACCCTAGCTGGTGCAATTAGCCACGGGTACGAAACGAAAGGTTTCTGAAATAGTTAGATATTGTGAGGAAAACCTAAATGGTTTTCCTGCTAGAATAAAATTAAAGATCCNGCTGGTGCAATTAGCCACGGGTACGAAACGAAAGGTTTCTGAAATAGTTAGATATTGTGAGGAAAACCTAAATGGTTTTCCTGCTAGAATAAAATTAAAAATCCTACCCTTAGGATCGTAAGATATACTTATCGGCACAGACTGGTTGGAATAACACCATGTCATGCTCGATTGTTTACACAAGTCAATCTTGTGTACAGACAGTCAAGGGAATCAGGTAAAGATTCAAGCACTAGTTGAAAATGAGAGATTAGTGACCAAGAGACCAAACATTTTGGTCACCATAGTTTTCTTCAAGGAATAAATGATCAAAATTGATAAATTTAAGTGAGATAACTAAAGAAGACCAAGAAAAATGACCACTTTTGGTCATTGGATTAAAACCAACTAAAAATGACCAAATTTGGTCACAGGATATCTAGACTAAAAATGACCACATAACAATTGGTCATTTATTTGGTCTTTTTTAGTTGTCACTCTGGCAATGAAAAAAATTACAAATTTGACAATGAACAAGGAGTTTACCCCTATCAACACAATATCACCAACAATGATTTTACTATATTGTGTAATATCTTCAAGATGGACTTCTTGGAACCTTTGATGACACCATGGTTGTTGTTGAAATGAGCTTCAAAAGAGTGTATGAGTGGAGAAAAATCCATTTTTAGCTGGCATACATCCATAGGAAAAACCAAATTCCTCCTCTAAGAAGAAACTTATTTTCAATAGTTGTGATAAGGAGGGATATGCCTTAAAATCGTGCATCTCTCACCTTCAAAAAAATTGAAGAGTTTACGAAACAAATATATTGTGATAAGAGTTCCTTGGACATGATACTATTAGATCATCTCATTGTGCACACTTTGTTATGTAGTATCCATATTGGTCATGATCCTCTTCTTCATAAGAATGGATATTTTATTTTGGAGTTACCAAGCACATGAAAAGAATCAACATCCCACCTCTGATAATCAATAGCAGTAGCATGGAGAGAAAATGGTACCTAGTGATAACTTGGCCTTAATCATGTAAGGATGTGATGATGTCATCATCAACACCACAAAGTTTGGATATGCCCTTTATGTTATAGGAGTTTGATTGTATCCCCTTTCTGTTATGTACATCAAACACAAGAACAAAAAGTGATATTTTGGTGAGATCGATGGGTTGTAAAGTACATAGATGATGGTTTTAAAGTGGGTTCCTTAGGGTATTGTGATTAATTTGATCATATATACATGTTGGAGAAGACTCCTTCCTTGGAAGAGAAAATACTTTTTGTTATAGTAGAAAATTTCAATGACACGAACATTTGGGACATAGAAACTTTGGGTTCTTGCCCTGAATTTACAAAATCCTAACATTGTGCATTACCAGTCCCCAACTAGTGACATCTGAAATGGTGGTCTTTGGAGTTTTGTGCTGACACACACATGAAAAGAAGGTAATAGTAACTGGAAATGGAGATAAGGGATTCAATGGTGATGTAATCGTTAACCCACTAAGTCATCTTTCGAGTTTGATCCAAATCCAAACAAATCTCACACGGTATGCATACGAATGTAGGATATTAGGATTTGAGTTTTTATTTCTTTTTATCGATTCATGTTACAGAAAATCTCTTCTCAAGATTGAAATCTGTGGATTTTAATCCAAAAGGATGTATTAAGAAGCTCAATCCCTCAGAAATCCATTGTAGGGTAGTGTAGAATTTTTGACAAGGATCCTTAGATCCTTGGTTTTTCTGGCTTGAGCTCTTTTAAATACGTTGTGGGGATATTGAATGATATGTTTACCTTGTTGGGTCGTCAGAAACATTTACCAAGAATTTGAAATATAGGGCATTTTTTGTTTGGTGATTCATAAAGACTCTGTTGGAGCCTTCATATCCATCGTTTCTATATTGGGTTCTATGAAAATTCATATATGAGAATCTAGAATTCAAGGTTTCCCTTATTAAAAACTTCACACAAGAGGTTTCATTTCAAGGTTTCGTTATTGAGATGTTCAGAAACCTTGATTTGGAAGCTTAGGTAATGGATTTCTCTTCTTGGATGTTGGAGATTTCCTTTTGAGGCACCTCAAATATATTGGTTTCTTTAGAAACCATCCCTCAAATTCATTCACTATTTTGCATGTTCCAGTCCCTTCGCCGGTGAGGACCTTTCAAGCATGGAGTTGCATTTGAGCTTTCAATCAAAATCAGGGAAAATCAAATCCTACTTTTCATTTATTAGGCCACCAAGAACACTTCCCCCAAGTCTTTTTCTAAAAAAAACCAGTTTTACTTTGTTGGGCTATCAAGAACTTGTTAACCCAAATTTCAGATCAAGTTTGTTCATCTGCTTGTTGTTTTTTACCCAAAATTTATTCCTAAGCTAGTCGAATATTGTCTGATTGAGATCTTAGGTATGATGGGCCAATCCAAATCTTCTTTATCTCCTCCATCACTAGGTTTTTTTTGGAGAATAGCAAGGTTGAACACTTTGTTTTATATCCAGAACAAGATCTCACTTTATGTTTACCAAATGAATGCTTGGCCTCAATTTTCTAGAATCTCGCAAATGAAGGTCAAAATATTTGTTCCCTAGTTTGGACTCAGGGTTGTTAAAAACAGAATTTTCTTCAAGTCCCCAAAATTAAATTTTTTGTTGACAATGTTAGAATCTACAAAGTGTTCACTCTGGTTCAACACCAAAGAGAGTGTCTGAGTTGAAGTTGTTGTTGCTTTTCACCTATGTTGCAACATGCAGTATTGCAAATCATGTATTGTTGCATTTATTTAGCTACAAAGTTATTTTCTTCTTCAGACCACCCAGTAAATAAGTAGACACACGTTTCCAATGCATATCCTACTTTGATTCTCCCTGCCACTATCTACTGTTAGAATTATAGATATTTTGATCAAAACCTACAAGGAAATGCATCTATTGTAGAAAAGTTGTGGAGTTGAGAGCCTATTTTATTTGTAGATTGAGTAAAGGTGCTTTATCTTTATAGGTATATTTATTCGATGCAATTCTTGGGCTCTCAAAGAGTCATGAACCATGGACAAGAGAAGCCATTGTACAGGTTCGTGATTTATGCTTGATTTTCATTGCTTTATACTGTTGGGCATTTTAATATGTGCAATGTATGTATGTGAAGCATGTGAAAAACAATAGGGTAGAGTAATTATAGTTAAATGGAGATAGATTTTCTATGTGAGTCTTGTGTTCAGCAAAGGATTGCAATTTGCATGGGGTGGATTGATGGAAATAAAAAAGTTGTTGAAGGATTTGAGAGTAGCTTAAGGGATTTGCTGTCTCTTCTTGTTTTATATCTTGTTTAAAAATTATTTCAGTAGGGATTAAAGGATAGTGGGTTAAAGTCTAAATGTCTCAACTGTTGTTCTTTTGTATTTTCTTTTTGTATTCCCATAATTTTTATTTGTCTTGTGCATTTTAAGATTCCATGCAAGGAGTAGCATATAATTGTTTTGCTTACTTTACTGTAAAATGTGTTAATAATCCTAATTCATTTGACATGCAGGTTATGTTTATTTGGTTCTTTGCTTTTTGGATTGTTAGATCTTGGATAATTCCATTTGCGGCTCACACTGCTGGTTTTCGTAAATACTATATGACATACAGAGGCCAAGCTATTTACCGTATTGTAATAGATATTGTGGAGGGAGCTGTTGGACTGGAAATATTGTACCGATGCTTAGCTTGTTTCCACCCTCTTCCAAATAATTGGTTTTGTATCAGCTAGAAAGAAAGTTGTCATATAGATGCTTGCTTGCGTTGCTTGATGTTTCCCTTGGTGAACAGGTTATCACAAATTAATCTAGACTTGCTCTCGTTTCCATCTCCCATTATAGAATCGCATTTAGAGAAGTCAATAATGGCTCGAGATCTAGTTCCCATGATTCTTTATGCCATCGGTGTATCCATTTGTGCACCTATCTGGGAAGAGGTCATATTTTGGGGTTTTCTTTTGTCTTCTCTTACTCACTATGTGCCCATTTGGAGCTCTGTACTTGTTAGTTCCATTGCACTTCCATTAACTCACTTCAACATGAAACTCTTACTCCCCCTTACATTCTTACGCCTTGTCATGGGTATTATTTTTGTACTATCTCGCAATCTTCTTGCATCAATGCTTTTGCATAGTTTGTGGAATGGATTTGTATTTCTGGATTTATTGAGATGACTTCCTTGGAATTTATGGCTCACATTTGTGGATGTGCAGTCTATATAAGAAACATTAAAGAGAAAATGAAAAACATTTCAGCAAAGAATGATTATTTTATCAAATGGGCACTCTAATTGAGTTTATTTTTCCTAAGTTTTAACTTTATTTAGAGATTTTAACTATTTTTACTATATGCTTTGGGAGTAGCAATGTTAACCAAAATCAGTGATTACTTGAGTGAGGGGTTTCCTAAATATACTTATTGCTTTTTTTTTTGAAAAAATACTTCTTTTATTAAATATAAAGAACAGAAACATTGAAGATTATATACAAGGGGAAGAGGTTTGGAGGAGAAAAAATTATCAAAATTTTTTATTTAGCTCTGCTAAAGTTGTTTCAAATCAGAATATGATAAAGCATCTAGAAAGTTGGCAGCCCTAATTAGGAGATATCCCTTATCATGGAGTTGGTTACATATATCTTCCTACCAAATACTAGAGCGAAGAAACAAAGCTAGTCTTATTGGCAACAATGCACTTACACCATAGTTTCCATATAGAGAACAAAACAACAACTTTGAGGCAATTACACAATCCGATAAAGGCTGAAAGAACTAACTGTTTGGAGTCACCCGACATGGTTTCCCTTCAATGGACAACCCCTTGATGAATAGAAGAAACATGCATCTGAACCTGCTGCCAACAACTTCTGCCCATCTCACATTCACACATAATGTGCTTCAAATATTATGTTTACCATAAATGGGAAACTTGGCATTTGTGACAAGATAAGTATTTGTTGGCAACCCTGGTAAATGACTAGCCAAGAAAAAACTTGTAATTTGTAGGATAGGTGAAAATGCCACACTATGCAATCTATGTATCCACCTGATCTCAAGATCTGATGAGGTCTATCTAGCATTGAAGATGGGTTCCAAAGGGCATTTCTGATGTAACAAGTAGTAAAGATTCTTCATATCATAGTTATGGATTGTCTTACCAAAAGACCAATGCCAATTCCTCCAAATACGGTCTCATATTTGGATGTTCATCTTGAACAAATATTCAGAAGGGATTAACTTTTGGATCTCCTCAGTGGTTATCTTGTCTGGTGTAAAGAGAGGTTTTGAATGAATTGACAACCTTCAATCTACCCATGACTTGGCATCTGATTACCCTTCCTCCTGCAAACCTCATACCAAGTATTCTCTGCAATTCATTGGCCTTTATGCTTTCAGCTCTAGATTAGTTGTAATGCTATGCCCCATCTACATCTAATACCTATCAAGTGCCAACTCACATGCCTGGCAACAAACTTCCAAGTGGACCACATTCCTTTTAGGGTAGAAGATTGCCTGACTTGAAATAGGTGTGGAGAAGAGATAATGTTACATAAAATAAAGTTACTTTGGATCCTGTGAACATGTTGAGCCTGTGAAATCCTGTATCTCAATAAAACCTTCCAAACTATTGAACCCTCCAAGCACCTCACAATTCATTTCAATGCTAAAATTTTACCCTAAGAAATCACATCAATTAACCTCAATCTACCCTTCATGGGAAAATGCAGACATCCCAAGTGACCAGTGACAACCCTTGGTCCTCACCATATCTGGACCACAAGAATGTCCTCAAGATATTTGTTATTCCATTAAAATAAAATTGACTAGGAAACCAACAAGATACATAGCAAATATTTGGGGATCTGGCTTGGCTAATTATTCCATATTTGAGGTTATAGCCTGGGTAATGGTGGTTTGTGGAGTTTTGTGCTGAGAAACACATGAAAAATAGACAATAGTAAATGGAAATGGAGATAAGGAATTCAATGGTGATGTACTTGTTAACCCACTAAATCACCTTTCGAGTTTGATCAAAATCCAAACAGATCTCACATAGTATGCATACGAACGCAAGATATTGGGATTTGAGTTTTTCTTACTTTTTATTGATTCATGTTACAAAAATTCTCTTCTCAAGATTGAAATATATAGATTTTAATCCAAAAGGATGTATTAAGAAGCTCAATCCCTCGTAAATCCATTGCAGGGTAGTGTAGAATTATTGACAAGGATGCTTAGATCCTTGGTTTTCTGGCTTGAGCTATTTTGAATCCGTTGTGGGGATATTGAATGATATTTTTGTCGTGTTGGATTGTCAGAAACATTTACCAAGAAGCTGAAATCCAAGGCATTTTTTGTTTGGTTATTCATAAAGACTTTGTTGGAGCCTTCATATCCATCGTTTTTGTAGTGGGTTCTATGAAAATTCATATCTGAGAAGATGGAATTCAAGGTTTCCCTTATTAAGAACTTTATGCAAGAGGTTTCATTTCAAGGTTTCATTATTGAGATGGTCAGAAACCTTTCTTTGGAAGCTGAGGTACTGGATTTCTCTTCTTGGATGTTGGAGAGTTCCTTTTGAGGAACATGAAATATGCTAGTTTCTTTAGAAACCATCCCTCTAATTCCTTCACTATTTTGGATGTTCCAGTTCCTTGGCCGGTGAGGACATTTCAAGCATGGAGTTGCATTACAACCCTGAATCAAAATCAAGGAATATCAAATCCTACTTTTCATTTTTTGGGCCACCAAGAACACTTTCGCCAAGTCTTTTTTTGAAAAAAACCTGTTTTACTTTGTTGGGTTGTCAAGAACTTGTTAACCCAAATTTCAGAAAGTTTGTTCGTTTGCTTGTTGTCTTTTACCCAGAAGTTATTCCTAAGCTAATTGAAGGTTGTCTAATTGAGCTCTTAGCTATTATGGGCTAGTCCAACTCTTCTTTATCTCCTCCATCACTGGTTTTTTTCTGGAGAATAGTGAAGTTGAACAGTTTGTTTTTGATCCAGAACATGATCTCACTCTATGTTTACCAAATGAATGCTTGGCCTCAATTTTCCATAATATCGCAAGCGAAGATCAAAATATTTGTTCCCTAGTCTACACTCAAGGTTGTTAAAAATAGAATTTTCTTCAAGTCCCCAAATTTTTTTTTTTTGTTGACAATGTTAGAATCTACAAAACGTTCACTCTGGTTCAACGCTAAAGAGAGTGTCTGAGTTGAAGTTGTTGTTTCTTTTCACTTATGTTGCAACATGCAGTATTGCAAATCATGTATTGTTGCATTTATTTAGATACAAAGTTAGCTTCTTCTTCAGAACACCTAGTAAATAAGTAGACACACTTTTCCAATGCATATCCTACTTTGATTCTCCCTGTCACTATCTACTATTAGACTTATAGATATTTTGATCAAAACCTACAAGGAAATGCATCTATTGTAGAAAAGTTGTGGAGTTGAGAACCTATTTAATTTGTAAATTGAGTAAAGGTGCTTTATCTTTACAGGTAAATTTATTGGACGCAACTCTTGGGTTAATCTCAAAGGGTCATGAACCATGGATAGGAGTAGCCATTGTACAGGTTCGTGATTTATGCTTGATTTTGATTGCTTCGTACTATTGGGCATTTGAACATGTGCAATGCATGCATGTGAAGCATGTGAAAAAAAATAGGGTAGAGTAATTATAGTTAAATGGAGATAGAGTTTCTATGTGAGTCTTGTGTTCTGTAGAGGATTACAATTTACATGGGGTGGATTGATGGAAATAAAAAAGTTGTTGACGGATTTGAGAGTAGCTTAAGGGATTTGATGTCTCTTCTTGTTTTATATCCTGTTTAAAAATTATTTCAACAGGGATTAAAGGATTGTGGGTTAAAGTCTAAATGTCTCAACTGTTGTTCTTTTGTGTTTTATTTTTGTATTCCCATAATTTTTATTTGTCTTGTGCATTTTAAGGTTCCATGCAAGGAGTAGAATATAACAGTTTTGCTTACTTTACTGTAAAATGTGTTAGTAATCCTAATTCATTTGACATGCAGGTTATGTTTCTTTGGTTCTTTACTTTCTAGATTGTCGGATCTTGGATAATTCAAATTATGCCTCACACTGCTGGTTTTTGCAGAGAATATATGGCACACAGAGGCCAAGCTATGTAGAGTCTTGTAATAGATATTGTGAAGGGAGCTGTTGGACTGGAAATATTGTACCAATGCTTAGCTTGTTTCCACCCTCTTTCAAATAATTGGTTTCGTATCAGCTAGAAAGAAAGTTGGCATATATATGCTTTCTTGGGTTGCTTGATGTTCCCCTTCGTGAACAAGTTATCACAAATTAATATAGACTTGATGCTGTTTCCTTCTCCCATTATAGCATCCCATGTAGAGAATTCAATAATGGCTCGAGATCCATTTCCCATGCTTCTTTATGCCATCGTTGTATCCATCTGTGCACCTATCTGGGAAGAGGTCATATTCTGGGGTTTTCTTTTTCCTTCTCTTACTTGCTATATGCCCATTTGGAGCTCTGTACTTATTAGTGCCATTGCATTTGCATTATCTCACTTCAACATGCAATTCTTACTCCCCCTTACATTCTTACGCCTTGTCATGGGTATTATTTTTGTACGATCTCGCAATATTCTTGCATCAATGCTTTTGCATAGTTTGTGGAACAGATTTGTATTTATGGATTTATTGAGATGACTTCCTTACAACTTATGGCTCACATTCGTGGATGTCCATTCTATATAAGAAACATTAAAGAGGCAATGCAAAACATTTCGACAAAGAATTCTTATTTTATCACATGGGCACTCTAATTGAGTTTCTTTTTCCTAATTTTTAACTTTCTTTAGAGATTTTAACTATTTTTACTATATTCTTTGGGAGTAGCAATGTTAACCAAAATCAGTGATTACTTGAGTGGGGGGTTTCCTAAATATCCTTATTGCTTTTTTTTTTTGAAAAAATGCTTCTTTTATTAAACAAATAATATTTATAAAGAATAGAAACATTGAACAGTATCTACATGGGGCAGAGGTCTCGAGGAGAAAAAATTATCAAAATTTCTTCTTTAGCTCTGCTAAAGTTATTTCAAATTAGAATAGGCTAAAGCATCTAGAAATTTGGCATCTTTAATTAGGAGATAGCCGTTAGCATGGAGTTGGTTACATATATCTTCCTGCCAAATACTAGAGCAAAGAAATAGAGCTAGTATAATTAGCAACAATGCACTTACACCTTAATTTCCAGATAGAGAACAAAGAAGCAACTTTGAGGCAATTACACAATCCGATAAAGGCTGAAAGAAATAACTGTTTGGAGCAATCCCACCGGGTTTCCCTTCAATGGACAACACCTTGACGAATAGAAGAAGCCTGCATCTGAACCTGCTACCAACAACTTCTGGCCATCTCACATTGACACATAATGTGCTTCAAATATTTTGTTTACCATAAATGGGACACTTGGCATCTGTGACAAGATAAGTGTTTGTTGGAAACCCTGGTAAATGACTAGCCAAGCAGAAACTTGTAATTTGTAGGATAGGTGAAAATAACACACTATGTAATCTATGTATCCACCTGATTTAGGATCTGAATAGGTCTATCTAGAATTGAAGATGAGGGCCAAAGGGTGTTTCTGATGAAACAAGTAGTAAAGCCTCTTCATATCATAGTTATGGATTGTATTACCAAAATACCAATGCCAATTCCTCCAAATAGGGTCTCATATTTGGGTGTTCATCTTGAACAAATGTTCAGAAGGGGTCAAATTTTGGATCTCCTGGGTGGTCATCTTGTCTATTGTAAAGAGAGCTTTTGAATGAATTAACACCCTTCAATCCGACCATGATTTTGCATCTGATTTCCCTCCCTCCTGCAAACTTGATACCAAGTATTATCTGCAATTCATTGGCCTTTATGCTTTCAGCACTAGATTAGTTGTAATGTTATGCCCCATCTACATCTAGTACCTATTCAGTGCCAACTCACATACCTGGCAAGAAACTTCCAAGTGGACCACATTCCTTTTAGGGTAGAAGATTCTCTGACTTGAAATAGGTGTGGAGAAGAGATAATGTCACATAAAATAAAGTTACCTTGGATCCTATGAACATGTTGAGCCTATGAAATCCTATATCTCAATAAAACCTACCAAACCGTTGAACCCTCCAAGCACCTCACAATTCATTTCACTACTAAAATTTTACCCTAAAAAGTCACATCAATTAACCTCAAGCTAACCTTCATGGGAAAATGCATACATCCCATGTGACCAGCGACAAACCTCAGTCCTCACCATATTTGGAGTACAAGAATGTCCTTAATATCTTTCTTATTCCATTAAAACAATCCTGACTAGGAAACCAAGAAGATACATACCAAATATTTGGGGATCTGGCTTGGCTGATTATTCCATATTTGAGGCTCTGACCTGGGTAATGGTGGTATGTGGAGTTTTGTGCAAGAAAACATGAAAAATAGACAATAGTAAATGACAATGGACTTAAGGGCTTCAATGGTGATGTACTTGTTAACCCACTAAGTCATCTTTCGAGTTCAATCCAAATCCAAACAGATCTCACATAGTATGCATACAAATGCAGGATGTTGGGATTTGAGTTTTTCTTGCTTTTTATTGATTCATGTTACAAAAATTCTCTTCACACGCTTGAAATCTATGGATTTTAATCTAAACGGATGTATTAAGAAGCTCAATTCCTCGGAAATGCATTGCGGGCTACTATAGAATTGTTGACAAGGATCCTTAGGTCCTTGGTTTTATGGCTCGATCTATTTTAAATCTGTTGTCGGGATATTGAATGATATGTTTGCCGTGTTTGGTTGTCAGAAACATTTACCAAGAAGCTGAAATCCAGGGAATTTTTCATTTGGTGATTCATAAACACTCTATTGGAGCCTTCATATCCATCATTTTTGTAGTGGGTTCTATGAAAGTTCATATCTGAGAGGCTGGAATTGAAGGTTTCCCTTATTAAGAAATTTACGCAAGAGGTTGAATTTCAAGGTTTCGTTAATGAGATGTTTAGAAACCTTGCTTTTGAAGCTTAGGTACTGGATTTCTCTTCTTGGATGTTGGAGAGTTCCTTTTGAGGCACATCAAATATGTTGGTTTCTTTAGAAACCATCCCTCAAATTCATTCGCTATTTGGCATGTTCCAGTCCCTTGGAAGGTGAGGACCTTTCAAGCATGGAGTTGCATTTGAGCCCCGAATTAAAATTAGGGAACATCAAATCGTACTTTTCATTTGTTGGGCCACCAAGAACACTTCCCTCAAGTATTTTTCTAAAAAAAAACTAGTTTTACTTTGTTGGGCTGTCAAGAACTTGTTAACCCAAATCTCAGAAAGTTTGTTCATGTGCTTGTTCTTTTTTACCCAGAAGTTATTCCTAATCTAATTGAATATTGTTTGATTGAGCTCTGGTTCAATGCCAAAGAGAGTGTCCGTGTTGAAGTTGTTGTTTCTATTCACCTATGTTGCAACATGAATTATTGCAAATCATGTATTGTTGCATTTATTTAGCTACAAAGTTAGTTTCTTCTTTAGACCACCCAGTAAATACGTAGACATGATTTTCCAAAGAATATCCTACTTTGATTCTCCTTGTCACTATCTACTGTTAGAATTATAAATATTTTGAGCAAAACCTACAAGGAAATGCATCTATTGTAGAAAAGTTTTGGAGTTGAGAACTTGTTTTATTTGTAGAGTGAGTAAAGGTGCTTTATCTTTACAGGTAAATTTATTGGATGCAATTCTTGGGTTCTCAAAGAGTTATGAACCATGGAAAGGAGAAACCGTTGTACAGGTTCGGGATTTATGCTTGATTTTCATTTCTTTGTACTGTTGGGCATTTTAATATGTGCAATGCATGTATGTGAAGCATGTGAAAAAAATAGGCTAGAGTAATTATAGTTAAATGGAGATATATTTTTTTGTGTGAGTCTTGTGTTCAACAGAGGATTACAATTTACATGGGGTGGATTGATGGAAGTAAAGAAGTTGTTGAAGGATTTGAGAGTAGCTTAAGGGATTTGCTATCTCTTCTTGTTTTATATCCTGTTTAAAAGTTATTTCAGCTTGGATTAAAGGAGAGTGAGTTAAAGTATAAATGTCTCAAGTGTTGTTCTTTTCTGTTTTCTTTTTGTATTCACATAATTTTTATTTGTATTGTGCATTTCATGATTCCATGCAAGGAGTAGCATATAATGGTTTTGCTTACTTTAATGTAAAATGTGTTAATAATCCAAATTCATTTGACTTGCAGATTATCTTTATTTGGTTCTTTGCTTTATCATATGGGCACTCTAATTGAGTTTATGTTTCCTAAGTTTTAACTTTCTTTAGAGATTTTAACTATTTTTACTATATGCTTCGGGAGTAGCAATATTGACCAAAATCGGTGATTACTTGAGTGAGGGGTTGCCTAAATATCCTTATTTCTTTTTTCTTGAAAAATACTTCTTTTATTAAATAGATAATATTTACAAAGAACATAAACATTGAAGAGTATATACAAGGGGCAGAGGTCTGGAGGAGAAAAAATTATTAAAATTTATTCTTTAACTTTGCTAAAGCTTTGTCAAATCAGAATAGGCTAAAGCATTTATAAAATTGGCATCCCTAATTAGGAGATAGCTCTTAGCATGGAGTTGGTTACATATACTAGAGTGAAAAAACAAAGTTAGTCTCATTGGAAACAATGCACTTACACCTTAGTTTCTAGATAGAGAACAAAGCAGAAACTTTGAGGCAATTCCACAATCCGATAAAGGCTGAAATAACTAACTGTTTGGAGTCACCCAATAAGGTTTCCCTTCAGTGGAGAACCCCTTGAAGAATATAAGAAGCCCGCATTTGAAACTCCTGCATAAAAATGATTGTTATCACAAAAAATCCCTGTTTGGAAGTGTAGGAAAAGTAGTTGTCTCGGATTGGAGATGCTAATCACTTGAAGCTCATGCCGAAAGGAGTGTTGTGTCTTGCATTCTTAGACTCAATGTACTAAATTGTTTCCTAGGCCCCATGGATAAGGAACTAATATCCCCATCTACTCCTTATTTCTTTTCTCATTTACACTGATTCTGTGAAGGTTTTATTACATAATCACCTTGTGTTTTCCCATCAAAACCCCTGCAGTCTTACTTTAAGGAAACACCCCTGGAGCTGGCATGAACCATCCTGAAGCCCAAGGGAGAATGGTGAGGTGACAATGGCCACTTCCCTGAGTTACTGAGTTTGTTGTAGGGTTGGCTCTGCCTTGCAGGTATAAAACCCCTACAAATTTTCAGCTAACATATGGTTTGAATTTCAGAGAGGTTTAACAATCGAGGACTTCTCCCACATAATCATTTGGACACTTGTTGAGACACTTTTGGAGTTTTATTTAAAGTCAATTTCAGCATAAACTCAGCCCTAGATAAAATCTGTACTCAACTAGCCAATTCTTGAAACTCATAATAGTCATATAGCATGTGTTGGGGCATGAGACATCACACTCAGGCATATCATACTTGGAACATGTTTTCATAACATAAAGGACTTGTGGTCATTGGCACTTGGAATGAATTGCAATCAGCAATGATGACCCTTTTCTGAGCATATTTTTGTGACAAATTGGTGAGTTTGTAGGACTATATAACAAACTTGGAGGAAACCAAATCTCAGAAGAGAGCCTTAGCACTCCCATAAATCCACATTTGAAATTTCTGTAGCATACCTTCTAACAACAAAAAACTTGTATCATAGAGTCACATTGTTAGAAACACTGTTATATGGTCTCACCCCAAAACCCATTTTCCCTATTTCTTGTTTCATTATCATTTCTCCATTTCTCATTTTTAGTAGCATGTGTGCAGGGGAGATCCAATTGTAGTTATAGTACATGGAAGTTAGCGGGTTGCAATTGGATTTAGATCACATAAAATACATCAAGCTATTAATAGTGTGCTCATTTATATCATTTACATGGTTCCTCTGGATATGGTTTACCTTTGATGATTCTATGATCATAACCGATGCTTACTCAAGGAGAAATACCTTCAAAGTTTCACTTACTTTATACAAGCCTTTTTGCAACTTTAATGATTTTTTCTAATTAATTACAGTAACTGTGGTAGCTTGATAGATGCTTTAATTCTTTTGCATGATTAATCTTTGTGTGTTTTTGTTTCTAGTTGCTATTCTTTCAAATTAGAATTGGACCGCTATGCTTGAACTTTGAGTCATTTTTCTAAAATCAAATGTTTTGAAATTGTTTATCTAGAGAACCATGCTAAAATTAGCTCCTAGGATTTTGGTGTCTTATCATTAACTAATATTTTGTAAAAGCTATTGTTGTTGGTGTGTCTATTTTAAGTTCATGTGTTGGCTCTATTGTGGTGATACCATTATACTGATACTCATGTTCACAGTTTTTCTAACCTTTAAAAACTAAAATAGTTTCTATAAGAAGCTTTCCCAATGCAAAAGTATTTTTTGAGAAACCATGATCTTTGTTTTCCTTTGAGTACTGTTAGAACTAGGCTTAAATCCTAGCCAACAAAGAGGATTTTATTGAAGCATGAGAAATCTTGTTCTATTTATAATTTTAAGGGCTTAAGGCCCTTCGAAAGGAGCTGAGATCTTCACATCTTGTGTTTTGGTCGAGGGGAAACATTCTTAGTGCCCAGTAAAATTCCTGTTGACAAACATGATGTCTTCAAAATATTTATTTAGCTCATCTACATTTTTGAAGTGCTGTCATTTTGATTAGCACTGTGACATATAATTCATAACCTATTTTTCACATATTGGAAGCATCTAAAAGTTGATCAAATTCAAATGAGATGAGAGTGGGGAATAGAATCCCAAGGGAAATAATACACTAATTTCCAGATTGTCAAAACTCAGGCCATTTATGGCATCAATGATCTTAGGACACAGTGGAGGTGTGGGAAGCTCAAGGAAAATCAACAGGTTGAAAAGGCCAGTGAACAGTGTTGATTGGCTTGGTAGAAAGATGGTTGAGGTGAGCATAAGAGACAACAAATTGGATTTTGATGATGAGAAAGTAAGCTAATATTTTTTTTGTTTTAAGAGAAATATTTGCATTTCAAGCAAGAAATAAAAGGATGCATTTATTGTATGCTTGTTTCCTGTTTTCATGGAAGGAATTTTTATACATGGTTCTTCCCTGACATGTCAATGTAAAACAATTGTAGGATATTGAGCCAACTATTGTGGATGGTATGGGTGCAGAGTGAGGCCACATCATAGCTACAACCATATGTGGCAGAAATGGCCATCCTAAATAGGTTTACCTAATAATTGTGTTCTCTATGAGAATTCACTAGGTCACAACCAAGAATCTAAGTGAATAGTTTCTTTATGGATATTTTTTCCAATTGTTTATTTATTTTTTTATTGACTTGACAGACCATCATTTACATTGCGGAAAATGTGGTTGGAACATGGTCTTTTGGCGTTATCTTTCATGTCATAATTGACTTATTTATTCCAAAATGGGGATTTTATATAATGTTTCTTTTGTGTTTGGAATGAAAATGTCTGATGATTAGATTGCGCATGCTAAATGCAGAGAAACTGGAGAAATTGTTGCAATCAAGAAGGTTCTCCAAGACAAATGGTACAAGAACCAAGAGTTGCAGATAATGCATATGTTAGACCATCCAAATATTGTTGCTCTTAAACGCTATTGTTAGACCTTAATCTTGTATTAGATTATGTGCCCGAGACTGTAAATCCACTCATTTCTAGATTGTTGAAACTCAGGCCATTTATGGCATTAGCAAGCTTAGGGCACAGTGGACGTGTGGGATGCTCAAGGACAATCAACCGGTTGAAAAGGCCAATGAACAATGTTGATTGGCTTCGTAGAGAGATTCTTGAGATGAGGCTAAGAGACAACAAATTGGATGTTGATGATGAGAAAGTAAGCTAATATTTTTTTTGTTTTAAGAGAAATATTTGCATTTGAATGAAGAAATGAAAGGAGGCATTTATTGTATGCTTGTTTCTTGTTTTCATGGAAGGACTTTTTATACATGGTTCTTCCCTGACATGTCAATGTAAAACAATTGCAGGATATTGAGCCAGCTATTGTTGATGGGATGGGTACAGAGTGAGGCCACATCATAGCTACAACCATAGGTGGCATAAATGGCCATCCAAAACCGGTTTACCTAATAATTGTGTTCACAATGAGAATTCATTAGGTCACAACCAAGAACCTAAGTGAATAGTTTCTTTACGGATATTTTTTCCAATTGTTTATTTATTCTTTGATTGACTTGACAGAACATCAGTTACATTGCAGAAGATGTGTTTGGAACAGGGTCTTTTGGCGTTGTCTTTCAGGTCATAATTGACTTCTTAATTCCAAAATGGGGATTTTATATAATGTTTTTTTTGTGTTTGGAATGATATGATGATTATATTGTGCATTCTAAATGCAGAGAAACTAGAGAAATTGTTGCAATCAAGAAGGTTCTCCAAGACAAATGGTACAAGAACCAAGAGATGCAGATAATGCATATGTTAGACCATCCAAATATTGTTTCTCTTAAACACTTTTTTTCTCAACAATGGACAAAGAAGAACTTTACCTTAATCTTGTATTAGAGTATGTGCTCGATACTGTAAATCGCATTGTGAGGCACTACAATAGAATGAACCAAAGAATGCCACTCATTTATGTGAAAATATACAGTTACCAGGTTTTTGATCTTTAACTTCTTCCCCACATTATCCTATTTTTTTGAAAAAATTCAGACATTCCTATTTGGCAATAGATCAAGTTAAAATATGCACTCTGAGAAGAATTGAGAGTTTGAGAGACTTTATAAATGGAATTATTAGGAATATCATATTTTTTCATCATGAATTGAATACTGGTTGATTTGAATGGATGTGATTGCTAACATGTATGGTTACATATTTTAGTCTTCCATAAAGCTGAAAGATGCAGTATGGAAATCTAGGGAACTGCATAAAGATACAAGCAAAATTATAAATACATAGAAGGGAAAACTTTAAAAAGAAAGCAAAAATAAGACATTTTAGCAACTAAACATGTTTCAAACACTCTCTTTGTTATTTCATCATCTTATTGGCTTTAATGGCTAGTTTATATTATAATTATTTCACTTTTGGACAGTAGATTTCTAAGTATATGTAAAGGGTACTTCTAGTTTAAAGCATACTTCACATGAGAATTGCATAACATATTGACCCTCATCTTTATTAAAAAAAAATTACAAAATTCCCCCCAATTGTTTCCAAAATAGAATATCAAACTTCTTAGTGAACAAGTTTGCATGGTACTAATTACCTGTGTGTATTTCAAATGCATTTTACCACTACCATGCCCAGGGGAAAGCACAAAAAAGTGACTCAGTACCTCAGGTATTTCACTCATCCCTAGATATACATCAAAGGCATCACTATTTGATCTAGCTCATTTTTTTTCTACTTTACAAGTGAGATTTTTTTCTTGGATTTTGCAGGAGTGAACTTAACTAAGTGGGCCATTGAGTATGAAGAGCCTATTGCTAAGGATTTTCCATTGAGTATAAAGAGCTTGCTACTGAGGCTTTCAAGATGCTAAGTATGTGTTAATTGAAGCTGCTATGGGATCTAAGTATGGCTTAGCAGCCAAGTACAAGTGGGATGGTTTAGCCATTGTAATATTTTCAAAAGTCATCGATGTACTAGATGATTTTCATGTAAATTTATATGGAGATAGTTTTTGAGAAAAATCATATTTATTATAATACTTGAAATCTCATGTAACATAATTTGTGTGGTTTAAAACTTATATGGTTGTACTTTATATTACTTATAAGTCTTGTAGTTAACTAATTAATGTGACATTGCATATTTCACATGTGTATGAGATGATGATAAATGATGTATGATTTTTTTTTAATTTAAACATAATATCATATTAAAATTTTATATTTATTAATAATGGATACCATTAAAACTACTAAAATATAATAACCACACATAAAATGACCAAACATGACTAAATAAGTGACCAATAAATGAGATTAATGAACAAAATTCGCATATAAAATGACCAAAAATTGAGAGATACGTGACCAAACAATGAGATATAAGTGACCAAAAAAAATACCAAAATTTGCATATCAATGAGAAAAAGACAGTTTTGGTGGCTAATTTATGGTCTTTTATTACGCGACCAAATTTGGTCGTATTGTACTTTGTCATGTGGTCATTAATTTGGCCATAATTGTGGTCTTATATTTGGCCATTGATTAAAATATATGACTAAATTAATGACCAAATATATGACCATATTAATGACCAACTGACAAGCTATAAATGACCAAAATAAAAATGACCAATTTTGGTCACATAATAAAAGACCTTAAATTAGCCACAACAATCGCCAAACCATAAGTGGTCATTGATATGCAGATTTTGGTCATTTTTTTGGTCACTAATCTCCCATTTTCCACTAGTGAAGGAACACCTTAGAAATTTTCTGTAAGGAAGATATCCACTTTACAAGCAAAGAATTGCATTAGGAAAGGCTACAAACTTTTTGCAGTGAACATCTAGGACATAGAAGTCGAAAGAGAACAACACATAGAGGAATTCCTAGTTCTCGTAGACTTCATGGATGTATTTCCGAAGGAGATACCCAGATTACCACCAAAACGAGACCTATATTTTTCAATAGAACTAACACGAGGGTCAGTTCCAGATTCAAAATCCCCTAACCGCATGAGCAGACCATATTTGGTGGAGTCCAAAATGCAGTTGCAGGAGTTGATTGAGAAGGGATATATCCGACTGAGTATGTCCCCTTGGGGAGAACTGATACTTTTCGTAAAGAAGAAGGACAGTACGAGTGGATGTGCATCTATTACCGCCAACTTAGCAAGATGACCATCAAGAACCGATACCCACTCCCTAGGATCGATGACTTGTTCGATCAAGTATGAGGATAAAATCATTATTTTTGAATATCGACTTGCGATCTGGGTACCATCAGGTATGGATTCACGATGAGGATATTTATAAAACCGCCTTTTATATGAGGTACGACCACTATGATTTTGTAGTGATGCCTTTTGGGTTGACCAATGCACCCAAGAAATTTATGTGTATGATGAACAATATCTTCAATAAATACCCGGCTAAATTTGTTTTGGTATTTATAGACCACATCCTAGTTTACTATAAGAGTAAAGAGGAACACATTGAGCATCTTTGCATAGTGCTACAGGTGTTATAGGAACACCAACTCTACACCAAGTTTAGTAAATGTGATTTTTATAAACCATAGATAGAGTACTTGGGTCACATCATCTTCGAGAAGGGGATAGTTGAGGACCCGAAAAAGATTAAAGCCATAGAGGATTGGGCTACCCCCACTAGTGTCATCGACATTAGGTCCTTCTATCGATTATCCGATTACTACCGAAATTTCATTGAGAATTTTTCAAGGATAGCTTGTCACATGACTACTTTTCAAAATAAGGCAAACAATTTCTTGTGGATGACCAAGTGCGAGGAAATATTTCAGAAGATGAAACAGATTTTGACAACTGAACCAATACTACAAATTGTGGATCTCGATGGGGATTTCATTGTTTGCACAGATTCAAGCAAGGAAGGGCTCGGAGGAATTCTCTTGCAGAATGATTACACGATCTTTTATGAATCATGAAAGTTAACAAAACATGAACAGAACTACCCGAACCATGATCTTGAGTTAGCATCCATCATGTCACCTCCCCACCCTTCTATTGGTGAGAGGACACGACTATAATGCTGAAAATCCAGGAAACTAATCCCCAGGAACGTAAAATAAAATGGATTGGAAATAAACATACACAGATTCATAAATTACTATCAAACAAGGGAAGCATTTACACTAGCAGACTCACACATAGCCAAGGATTTATCAAAATTCATCCAAGGAGGTGGAATGGTTGAATTGCTAAGCTAGTGAGCTCAACCATAGAGCTATGGACACCTACACATGATCTAGCTTGTATTTCCCAACACCTACACACCCAACACAAGGAAGCATCCCCTTCTCTGATACATAGTACCTCAGACTATGCCTTCCCTTCCAGTGCTGTTCAGGGTGTGTGAAGAAGAAAATCCATCTCCTCTTGATCTAGTTGTGAGGTTCCTTTCCCCACTAGCTTTATCAAGCTAATTTCTCCCCAATTCCACTCCAAACCGGTTTAGAACAAAACCAAGGGTGCACACACAAAAAAATGTAAGATCTGGGTTTGAGGAAAAACATTTTCAACCAAAAACGTAAATGGAAATTGG
Organism: Pseudotsuga menziesii; assembly: GCA_001517045.1. NCBI lineage: Eukaryota > Viridiplantae > Streptophyta > Pinopsida > Pinales > Pinaceae > Pseudotsuga > Pseudotsuga menziesii. Next base: position 344,786 of record LPNX011172357.1, on the reverse strand, counting down.
TAAAATAACCCCCGTGATAGAAATTTTAATTCCAGAATCATTCTATCACTTCACGTAGGCAAAAATAGCTCATCAGATACCTAGAAATCGTGGTCCCTTCCCCAATCCGTTGGGCATTACCAAAAATGATTTCTCAGCTTGGAAAACATTGGAGCTGACTGCGAAAAAGTGAATGGATACACATAGGAAACTCTGGATGCCTAAGAGAGGTCACCTGAATGAGAGAATTGTGGTGGAAAAATGAAAAAAATGGGAATGCATGGTAGAATGGGGATACGTTTTTGGGTTTTTACTTGCCCAAGTAGTCAAAACGTGTTTTTCAAAAATGGGTGCTCTTCCCAATTCAAAATTTTCCTATACTCTTCACATTCCCATGTAATAACTACCTCAAGCTCTTCTGGCAGAAATAAATGATTGGGGAAAAACACAAGAAAAGGGCAATTGACAATTTTGATGCGTTTTCCCTTTGACATTTGGCTTTTCCCCATTGGTCCTAAAGTTTTGAATATCCCCCCCCCCTCCCTTATCCTTAGGAAATCATGCCCCCATCTCATTATTGTTGCATTGACATAGCTCATTGTGGGTTTTTAATTAAAGTGCATATTTACATGATGTCCAAATTATAATTTGTCGGCTAGCACAAAATACCATCGGCAATGATTTTTTATCGTTGAAACATAAAACGCTAAATCGATGGTGAGGATTTTTCCTTTAGCTCCACACCATGATTAATTACAATATATACATCATATACATTTAATGCAAATGGGGTCAAAATCGAGGTGTTACAATGATAAGGAAGATACTAAAACATTTATGAAGTCATATATTGAAGATATGACCAGACATTTTACGCAGTGTTTGAATTGTTGGCTAGACAACTTGGGAGCAAGTAAACACAAGGGAGTACTAATAGTACACCTCAAGATGAGAATAATACATATGGGGAAGTTATTTTTTCAAATACTGGACCTCAAAACCAACCCCATGAATTGAAGAATTAGACCGGACTTGCAACTCCTAATTTTTTCGTGCCTAAAGAGAGCCTTGACCCCACTTATGGCTGAATGAAGCAGAAAATAATTGGCATCAACTCAGTGGAAAATTTAGGAAATATATTCCTTTCAATCCAATTCCATAGGTCCTGTCATCAGATTAAGCAAGGAGGAAGTGGAAATATGAAACCTTCTCTAAATCAAGAATTTAAGTATACCATTGGAAAATTAATTATTCCTTCCTTTGATCATTCTTCCCAAATGTCTACTAATCCTTGGATACAACTAAGTGTGTATTTCCAATTGAATCTTATGGTTAAAAAAGATGCACTGAAAATATCCATTCTACATATTGAAGCAGAAGCCAATCATTGGTGGTTCCATGCTCTTAGATCTTTCAGACATTATCAAATTCAACTTATGAGGTTTTCTCCAATGCCTTCATAGAGAGATTTGAAAGGAAATACGTTGAACTTCCTTTCAAATAATTACCACAATTAAAGCATGTTTGGACCCGTGAACCATATATGTTAGAATTTTAAAGGTCTCAGTAATGGTTTCTTATGTGTATATGGTTAGGTTGGTTTTTCTATTTACTGAAGGATTAACAGAACCTTTGAAAGGGATCATGAAATCCCATAAGCCAGTTGCATTGAAGGATGCCATAAATTTGACAAGAGACTTGCAGAATGTGTTGCCTAAAAACAAATATCCCTATAATCCCAATTTTCCTCCCAAATTCAAATAAGGTAGGAAACCATGGGAAAATGAATCTTTTGTCAAGGATAATAAGAAAGGTCGAAGCAAATAAGAACTCAAAAGAAATAAATTGTGCTTCACATGCCATCAACCTTGGGTTTTGAGAAATAAGTGTGCTAAAGGGAATGCACACTACATTGAAGTATTCTCTAAATACGAGGAAGAGGGAGTGGAGGAAGAAATACAACTTTTCATCCAAGAAGAAGGGTATGAAACAACATAAGGAGAATCACACTCCTCATATAGGAAAAAATTGAGTACTTTGAGGTGTTCCTAGATTTCTCACCCTTAGACTCAAGGGTAACATACAAGTGAAAACGGTTATGGTCCTAGTGGATGGAGAATCCACTCATAACTTCATAGATGCATCTTTGGTGGAGAGGAGAAAGAAACAAACTGAAACTTTTCATTCTTTCACTGTCATCATTCCAGGTAAAAATTCTATGGACTCCACGAAATGGATTGTAAGGCTCCAAGTTACTATAGGAAATCATACTATTACTAACAATTTCTATGTAGTGAATGTGTCTGATACAAATGTGGTTTTGAGAATCCAATGGTTATATTCTTTAGGAGAACATATAGTGAACTATCAAGTCCCTGAAAGAAGGTTCAAAAATTTTGATGGGAAACCCATGTTGTTGAGAGGGATGCAAATTTACCAAAATCAGGTAGTGTCCTCTCATAGTATGATGTATATATTGAGGTATGGAGACATTGAATTTGTTTTTGAATGTTTGATTACATATTATAACCCTCACTTGAAGGTTTCCAAGCATCCTACAGAGATAGAGTAGTTTTTGGATAAGTATGACAGAGTTTTTGGAGACCTTCCCCTAGGGAGGCCACTAGAAAAAGGGTGGAGCATGCCATTCAATTACAAATAGGAACCTAACCTATCAAAATACATTCCTATAGGAACCCCAAAATTATTCAATATGAGATTGAGGAGGCCATTAAAAAACTTTTGGAATTGGGTCTTATAAGGCCTAGTTCAAGCCCTTATGCTTCTTCAAATGTTATGGTAAAGGAAAAGGATAGAACCTTAAGGATGTGCAATGATTTTAGATAATTGAACAAAAAAGAAATGAAGAATAAGTTTCCCATCCCAAGGATTTATGAGCTCATGGATGAGCTCCATGGATCAAAGTTATTCTTAGATATTGACCTTAGATTTGGTTATCATCAAATTCAAATGAGGGAGGAAGACATACCAACTACTGATTTCATATGTCACTATGGTCACTTTGAGTTTTTTTCCATGCTTTTTGGATTGAAAAATGATCCTCCTACATTTAAATCATGTGTTAACAATATATTCCACAAGAAACTTCATATGTTGGTAGTTTTCTTTGATGACACTCTTATTTACAATAAAACAAGGAAGGAACAGTTGCATCATCTAGAAGTGCTATTAAAAATTTAGCATGATCAATCATTGTTTATTAAGTTGTCAAAATGTGAGTTAGATTTGACATAACTTTTGTATCTTGTACACAGCATTGGTCAATATGGTGTCAAGTTGGACTTGGAAAAAATAAATGGCATTATAGAATGGCCTCGTCCCAAAATCTCACTGAATTGAGAGAATTCTTTGCGATTTGTACCTACTATAGAAAATTTATGAGGATTTTCTCCCCACTCACTTCATCTCTCACTAATTTGAAAACTGAGGATGCTTTCAAATGACATGAAGAGGATGAAAAGGATTTCCAAAGAATAAAAGAGGCAATGAGCAATTGTCTTGTTCTTGCATTGCGTGATTTTTCTAAACCATTTATCATGGAGTGTGATGCATCAATGGAGGGTATTGGAGCAGTCCTAAAGAAAGGAAAGCACCCAATATCTTTTGAAAGTAGGAACATAAAACCACATGAAAAGATTTACTCTATTTATGACAAAGAAATGTTATCTATCATGCATGCTTTGATCAAGTTTAGGCAATACTTGGTGGGAAACAAGTTTGTGGTCAAGACTCACCATAACAACTTAAGGTACTTCCTCACTCAAAAGGATCTAAATGAAAGGAAAGAAATGTGGGTGAGTAAGATTCAAGCATTTTATTTTTATATTGAATATGTGAAGGGAAAGAACAATGTGATAGCAGATGCCTTATCTAGAATACCTTCTATTTCTCTAATGGATGTTGCAAAAGATTGGAAAGCTATATTAGAAATAGAATATGGCAAGGATACGTTTTCTTGTGAATTTTTTATGGAAATAACCATGATGATAGGTATAAGGTGTTAAAAGGAATCAAATACTACAAATATAGAATATATTTGGTCCCCAAATTGAGTTTGAAGGAGAATGTCTTGAAGAGAGCTCATTATTCTTCTCTAGCAGACCGCTGTGGTTTCTTCAAAACATATGGAGTGTTGAGAGAAATATTCTCTTGGAAAGGGTTGAAGAATGATGTTATGAAATATGTTAATAAATTCCCAGCATGTCAGCAGAATAAAGTGGAGCACAATCATTAAGCTACTCTCTTACACCCTTTTCCTATACCAGGACAAAAATAGCAAGCATTTCCATGGATTTTTTCACTGTTTTACCAAAAGTACTTGGAAAGGATTTCATATTTGTAGTGGTGGATAGATTTAGTAAATTTTATCATTTATTTTATATTACTACAACTTTCATTGTTGCACAAGTGGTTGAGCTATTCTTTAGATAGTTTTTCACATTGCATGGGATTCCCATAAGCATTGTTAGTGATAGAGATAACCAATTTTTTAGTGCATTTTGGCAAGAACTCTTCAAAATGGTGGGGAACAATTTGAATCCTAGCACAAGATATAGTCCACAAACTAATGGCCAAAAAAAGACAGCGAATCAATGGTTGGAGGGATACTTGAGGTACTGTGTTAGTGGGAAACAAATGGCATGGATCAAATGGTTCCATTTGTGTGAGTTTTTCTATAAAACTACTTTTCATATGTCCATTAGCATGTGTCATTTAGAATCACTTTATGGTTATGATTCATACACTTTTATTGAACACATATTTGGTGATATTAGAGCATCAAAAGCTAAGGATTGGATTGAAGAAAGTTAATATATTTTGAAGGTTTTGAAATATAACTTCTAGGTTGCCCAAAATCAACAAAAAAAATATGCAAATAAAAATAGAGTGGAGAGACACTTCCGAGTGAATGACTTGGTTTATTTTAGGTTGCATTCCTACAAACAAACCACCATAAAAGGTAAAGGTTCAAAAAATCTCAAACCATTGTTTTATGGTCCCTAAAAAGTAGTTCGAAAAGTTGGAGAAGTGGCATATGAATTGGAACTTCCAACATGAAGTAAAATCCATAATGTGTTTAGTGTTTCATGTCTAAAGAATGTGACGCTGTAGCATATTTCAGATTCAGAAACATTACCTCCCTTGGCTGATGAAGGACAACTTATTCTCATTCTAGAAAGAATATTGAAGACAAGGGAAAGGATGTTAAGAAGTGAAACTATAAGGGAATACTTGGTACAATGGAAGGATTTTCATAGTGAGGAAGCCACTTGGCCAAGATGAAATTTTTTTACAGCATCCAAACTTGACATTGTAGGATGACAAGAAATCTTGAGTGCGGAGGAATTTCATGTGCCCGTCCAAATAAGACTGCTAGCAAACAATGTTTAACTAACCTACTAGTTCCCTAGGTTGAGGTGGAGGGGTAAAGTAGCATTGATTCATATAAATATAAATAATAAATGTGGAAAAAATAAAGTAGCATTGCTTCATGGATACATTTGGATGTTCACATGATGTTCATAGAGTCCCTGGGTGGCTAGATTCCTCCCTACACTTGCCATAACCTACCTCCAAATTTACTAATTATGCAGAATGGAATTTTGTTGGGAGGTAAATAGGTTTCAAGTAACATATCATGAGCCAAGTAATTTGAATTGGTGAAGGGAAGTAACTCCCATGGAAGAGGAAGAAGCTAGGAAGACAATGTGTGCCACTTGAAGAGAGATTCCATGCGCTCTATGAAAAATATGATGGAATATTCTATGACAAATTCAATCTTGATTGCAGACCTGATTGCAAACCTATAAAAATATGAAATTACATGGGTAAACATAGCCACCAATAGGGTTCATTTGGGGGTTAGAGGCATCCATTTGAATTGGGGAAATAATTGAACCACGAGGAAGAGGACAAGTGTCATAGGAGTTACTAAACTACTAGGATGAGTTGGAGGAATCTTATGGAGGAGAATTTGACCTTAGGGGACCCAATGAGGAATATAAAAATATTTCATGAGGAAGGAGAATGGATTTTTGTCATTTTTATAATTTGGATTTTGGCATTTTGGAAATCTCTTGCTTATATATTGCACAATGAGTGTTCACTCTCAGTGTTAGTGAATCAATTTTGAGGGAGTTGGATTCTTATCCAAATTGGTAGTTGGAGAGGCCACACAAACCTCTCATTTGGAGCTGAATGAATTGTTCTAGCTACATATTGAATGTTGATACAAGTGTGCCTCATATATTTCCCCTTTCTTTCATCCCATGTCACTATTCCCCATGTTTTCATATGATGGCACACATGTGAGAATGGTGGTTACGCTTGGTTGAGATTAGTTAATGCCAAATATTGGGTACATTATGTTTGGCTCTGTAATATGGTGTCCCTACTCTTTATAATTCGAATTATAAAAAATACATGTGCACAAATCCCCACATTTCAAGCTATTGTTTGACTATTTTTCATGTCTTGGCTTCCATTTCAAAGGAGATATGTATCTCGTCTATATTAAGGAATTTATATGATGTTAAATGTGTTTTAGGAAGTTATTTTTATTTTTTATATGGTCTCCATTCATCATTCTCTATTCTGAACTATTTCATTTTCTTTTTATGAGTTAAAATCGATCTATCTATGTCATTTCCCCTTGAGCAATATCACTGAAAGTTATCAAAAGGATGGTGAACTCTAGAACCAATTTGCATAACTAATAACCATGTGTAATGATATTCCATGAGGTTTTATATCATTCCTAACACTCTGATTATAAATTTGGGAGGGTTGTACATGAGTTGGGAATCCCTTTTGTCCTACACCCTAGGGGGGATTTCATCATAATTTCCTAGTAATTTTTCCCTTTTTGTTATTAACCCCAAATGAAGTTGCAGAGATATAAATTCATTCCTAAAATGATCATAGAGTCTCTTGAGAGGTATTAAGACTCATCATAATAGTCCATTTCAAATTTGGGACCCTTTGGTGCCATTTGAAACTTCTAGAGTCAAGACTAGTTGGGTCATTACACTTAATGTTTAAGCATTAGAATATATGAAAAATATTTTTTTTAATAATTTTTTATATTTATAACTATACTTATTTATACAAGACAATTTATGTCATTTGCCATGCGTCCCAACATTAGATAAGAATAGCTATGTAGATAAGGAAAACTAAACTACTAAAACAACTTCAAAATTGAACTTCATACTCAAGATCGTCTAAGAAAAATGATCGCTTGCAGCAAATAAAAAACATAAGGTAGGAAACTCTAGCTATGATACCATATAGAAATTGGGTTATAGCAAATTAGCATCATCAGAATAAAATTAAAAAAAAAAACAATTAGAATTCAATGAAATTCCACCTAACTAATAATGTATACCAAACTAGTAAATAAACATATAAATATTGTGCATAAATTAACCTACAAAATAAATTTTTAAACCTAAATCTCCACATTATTACAAATTAAAATAAAAAATAAAAAACACTCATAAAAACTACAAAATTTTTAAATAAATTTTTATTAAACCTAGACTACTAACAAATATAAATATACATGAAAATGGGTAGTTAACTAAGAATAATCCTAATAAATATTCTTAAGAGGAAAATGGGAACTAACTAGAAAATAATGTTAATAAATATTTTTGAAAATGGAAAATAATATTAATAAATATTCTTAAGATGAAAATGGGTATTCAACTAGAAAATCATGTTAATAAATATTCTTGAAAATTGCGCATATAAGGCTCCACAAAATGGTTGATTTTTTTATATATAACTTACATTCAATTTTTCACATAGAAATAATACTATATGAGGTTATATTATTCAAGCATAATAAATAAATTTATATTATATTATTTGAATTCTCAACATTCAAAAAATAATAAAATAATTAATGAAAAGATTGCACAAAATTAAAAATTAAGGTGAAAAGTTTTTCAAGTAAATTGGCACATGCTACTTCAACCATTCTACATTGACATCAAGTTTCAAGTTTGACCTAACATTCAATTAACTAATTATTTTTAAATCTAATGAAGGTGTCTAATAAAATTGACCAAATATCAAACTAAAAACCATTATAGCATAAAATATTATATTTATGTTTACAATGTCTTTATAACCATTTAGAAATATCCTGTTGAAGTACATCTAAATATGTAAAAAACTTCGTGGAGTTTATTCATACTATGGTCCACTTCCTCCTATGTGAAAATTCCTTTATTGGTCCACCCGTTTTGTCATCTCTTTCTCCCATGATAAAGAGCACATGCAGATTTACATATCTACTTAAGCATACTTTTTAAACAACCCACCCATTCCCCAATTTTTGGAAGCAAACCAGATTATTTGAGCAACTCTCTCATTCCCAATTTGTGGAGGAAACTAGAAAACTCTTGAGTTACCTTTAAGAATTATGCCTATTAGAGTAATTTTCCATGCTTCTTCCAACATCTTATTGCTATAAAAGTTTATTTCCTCCTGTTTATAATTTAGCTTTTTAAAAGAATTTGCAATTTAGCTTTTCCAACAAATATACAACACCAATACAATGTTTTTCCTTTAGTACTTTAAAGCAACCTTTTACCCAAAAGTGTGATATTTATTTTAAACATGAGAAAACACCTAATGCAACCATGAAAAGATTGTACTAATCCTTCAAATGCATATCACAATGTCCTAGTTGCAAATAGATTATGTGCCCAAATAACTCACAGTGGGTAGGTAGTAGTTCCAAGAGTGCATATAAGCCAAAAATAAAAAAGAAGATCGAGATTACAGAGTAGATTTTACTCATCAATTACTAGCTATACATTTATACATATGAAACAATTCAACAAATTATTTAATTCAAATGAGGCTTGAATGTACACAATCGTCATGAAATTATATCATTTATAATATATACAAAAAATAATATATTTAAGTATGAGCATAATTATTAATATTTAATGTATCAAGCAAAGATACTAATGTACTCTCACAATGCTTATCAATGTTTTAAAACTAGAACTCTAAGAGTCCAAATGAGTTGAGGGTCAACTTTTACTAGGAACTTTGACTAAGACTTTGAATCAATAATGACTCAACTCATTTGAATTTAATGACTGTGTATAATAAAAAATACTTTAAAAAAATAAATTAAAAACAAACAATATTTTAAAGGTTATAATCATGATTCCAAAACATTAGAGACAAAATAACCAAAGTCTAGTCATGTATATATCTTACACTGTGAATATATCAAGATAACACAAACTCTATTGTCCAACAATGCAATATATATCTAGAACAAAATAAATAATTCATGAGGCCTAAATAGGTTGTAGAGTCCCCCAAAAAAACATGCTATGATGCCGATATCATACAAATACATCAATGATCATACATCATACATGCCAACTCCAAGTTGACCTATTTTTAAAACAGAGTTGTATTTATGTGGCCAACACATACACCTCTAGCAAGGGTACTAATAATCCACATCAAATTCTCTAATGAAATCCCATATGCCAAACTCTCCTTAGATTTATCACTATTCATTACTTCTAAATTTTCATACACAAGAGCATTAAAAATTAAAAACATAAACATATTGAATAAAACAAGCATATAATTATGAAAATTTATAATAGTAATGAATAATAACATCACCCAATGTATATTTACAAGTACTCCACATACCTAATAACCACTACTTTCATCATATCCCAATAAGTAATCACCACTACTTTAATCATGTCCCAGTATGATATTGGGCATAACTATACTAAAAAGAGAGTAATCTTTTTTCATATATGAAATCATTGCATTGATCTTTTATATGCATATCACCAGGTCCCAGCTGAAATCATTCACCCAAACAGCACACTCGGCAGATAAGAGCATGCACATCTTCCAACACTGCAGTTACCCTAAGAATCTCAGAGAAAATCAAGATTACAACATAAGATTTCACTCATCAATTCAAGATTATAACATAAGATTTCACTCATCAAGTAAAATAAGATGACAGCACAGGTTCATTTAAACATAGCACTGTTAAAAAGTTGCATAACTATCATTAGGTGCATACCCAGATTATCATCAAATCAAGATTATAAGATAAGATTTCACTCATCAATTAGAAAAATAAGATGACAGCACAGGTTCATTTAAACATAGCACGGTTAAAAAGTTGCATAACTATCATTAGGTGCATACCCAGATTACTGCAACAAACAATTATTGAAATTATTAAAACATCAGAATGAGACTGACGCTGAAATATCCACCTAACCGAAAACCAAATAATGAAATAAATAAAGTGAGAAGGGTCCAAAATGAACTGTTTAAATAGAAAATGAGTATGAGGATTTATAATAACAGAAGTTAAAGAAAATATCTGCCTGAAGTAGGGTTATCAAATCAAACGAGTATGAATGGAGAGAGTTTAGTTCAATACCTCGACAAAATTCCCTGATTATATATCAAATCTTGCACCCAGAACTTCATAGGTACTTAATACATCCACCCGGTGCATTCTGAAGAGCCACAGTAGCAAGGTTTCTTCTTTATGTTACCATCAGGATCACGAACCTGATCCACATTGTAATTGTAGTCAAAAGAAAGCTCCTGCTCACGACCAATGTTCGTACCCGCAAAGAGCATGATAACAACATGGTCATAAAGAACATCCTGTGCATAGAGATTAGGAGAACAACTATGATTGACAAATCTGGCCACATTTCCATACTTAGCTGCATCAATGGTGTATCCCACATCATCCATTGTGTCACAGGCTGCATCAGCCCTAGTTCCAGGCATTAAACTAGAAAGTTCACTACCAAGAGATTGATCTTTGTCGTTGGCATGGCGGCTAATGTCAAAGAGGTATTCATCATTCCGAACACATTTTTCAGCTTCTGTATCAGAAAGAAGTTTACCTGTGTATTCACAGATAAAGCTGCCAGAACGTATGTAATCTAATGATCTGACACCCCAACCTCTTTTGTCTGTCTTGAAAACCTGAAGCCTATATTTCATACCACGTTGACTCACTCTATTAGGACAACTTGGAGGACAACTACAAGAAGGGCCGCATTCATATACAATTGGCTTAGAACCGTCATAATATGGAAATTCTCCTCCATTTTTCGAAGCACAAAAGCATTTTGAGGGATCCAAACATCCATCAGTACAATCACAACCCTTATGAGGCATAGGCTGACACAAAGATGGAAAAATAACCTTGGTTGTGTAAACAAACTGTGGCGGACCATTTTCTTCATCAATAGTATTCACAGCACAAATGCTTTTACTCTCTTTGCCTCCAGAAATGTCCTTAACACGAATTGAATATTTCTTTGTCTTCCCTAAAAAATGAACTGTCTTCAAGCCCAGCTCTGGTTGGCCATGTTGTCTTCTTAACTGGAACTTGAATACTGAGAATCCAGATGCTCCATTAACAAGCCAATATTTCTCCACATCGTAAAGCCCATCATATCTATATAGTACATTGACTGTGCTTTTTTTCTTTCCATGATTTCCAGTATTATTTAGCCTGAATCCACGGATAACTCTCACAGGTATCTTCCAGTCTATGCTGTTCTTAAGAGCCAAGTTTCCACCTTCAAGTTTCTGATCTTCGATCTGCTTTTTGTTCCCACTGTAGTTATTTCCACCCTGCCCAGTGTATATCAACACATCCCCACTATCCAGATCATCTTCATAACCACCTGATGCCACAACGCTGGTAGCCACTATCACATTTTCTTCTTTCAAGAAATCAATCCCAGCCTGTCCCTCCCGATGAAGACCCACAACGCAAAGTTCAATCCTATAATGGAATTGGTCTCCAACTTCAACTCCAGGAACAGCTCCCACAATTTGTTTACCTGTATTCACATACATGTTCTTTTCTTTCAGAAGTTGGGAGGCACTCAAATCGACACGCGAACATTTACCACCGCGTGCAAGCCCTTTAGCACGTGCTTCTTCATTCTGCAAAATTTTCCGGCAAAATACGTGAAATGATCGCAATGCTTCTCTAACTTCTGACCGGGTAGCGGGTTTTCCAACCATAGGCACTGCATTTGTCAGAGCTTTAGATGACGCTAACTTAGGCAGACAGACTTTATCAGTGATTCTGACAATCTTAAAACGTAACAGGTTAGTGCTAAGTTGCCACAACCTTATATGAAGCTTCAGAGGAATAATCTCCATAAGTTGAAATAGGGGGTAGGAGACATCTCTGGGGTAGAGATATAAAACTTTCAGGTGCAACAGGAGATGCATAACGGCCATAACCATGCGGAAAATCAGGTACTGTAGACTTCTTGTATATGTGAGGGTTGATAATCTCACCAGACTTCTTGTATATGTGAGATGGAGATTTCTTTAACTTTTTGAGCTTAGGTACATGAGCATCTTTCATGTGGTCGTCTTTGTTCGAGTCTTCTTTAATTCTCCGTTTTTCCAAAATGCTCTTATTACCCGCGGCATTACCGTGCGAGCGATCAGCCTCACCAGAATTTCTGAGCATCTTAAATTGCTCTTGGTTGACAACCGAGATGTATTATTTCCACGAGTTCCTGCTATCCAAAGAAGATGACCTAGACATTTAGGAAAACTGATTAATCGATCAAAAAGAGAAATCTTTAGAGGTAAAAAAAAAATGTAAAAATCATTTCACTAAGACAATTAACTTAGGGAGTACGATAGCCGCTCTTTCTCCGTTGGAGATGTTCGGAGATGTTCAGGGATAACTTTTTTTGCTTGGATGGAAAGCAAGAAAATATAATAACACTGGCTTTTCTACAGGAAGCTAGCCAGAGCAGGAAGCTGGCCGGAGGATGGGCTTGCTGGTACAGAGGCCACGGACAACTGACGTTAAGGGGAGCAATATTCAGCCTGCTGCAGGCCATTTAATGCTGCAGCAGGGCTTTTCTACAGGAAGCTAGCCGGAGCATGGGCTTGCTGGTACAGAGGCCTGGGACAACTGAGGTTAAAGGGAGCAATATTCAGCCTGTTGGGACAACTGAGGTTAAGGGGAGCAATATTCAGCTTGGCCATTTAATGCGGCAGCAGGATTGATGAGGGTTAGATGTGAAGTTGCTTGAGATCTAAAGGGCATCAAGCTTACTGTCGCAGCATTAAATGGCCTGCTAAACCTAAATGGCCTGCCTAGCCTATTTCCACTAATGTCACCCAGCATAGGTCATGTGTAAATACTACAGCTTTTACCTTGGAAATATTAAGACAATTGGAACCAGTTTTATAAAATTAATATAGATGTATTACATGAATAACCAGATCTATAAACTTGATATAGATTTATGAGATGAATAACCAGATCTATAAACCTAAATATTCATTTATCACATGCACCATAAAATATAGATCTATTAAATGAATAACAAGATCTAAACCTAAATGTAAATTTATCAGATGTACCATAAATCTACTAGAACTACTAGATTTTTATTTGAGAATGGCTCATAGATCCTAGAGTTAGTAAACCTTCACTCTGATGCGAAATATAAGATCCAAAATGGTGTTAAAACCATAAATATAGATCTATTAGATAAATAACCAGATCTAAACCTAAATATAAATTTATGAGATGTACCACAAATATAGATCTATTAGATAAATAACCAGATCGAAACCTAAATTTAAATTTATGAGATATACCCAAAATCTACTAGAACTACTAGATTTTTATTTGAGAAGGGCCCATAGATCTTAGAATTAGTAAATTTTCACTCTAATGCCAAATGTAAGATCCAAAATAGTGTTAAAACCAAATCCAAAATAGTCTTAAAACTAGATTAATTCTAAATACAATTTAGTCAAATTCATTTCCATAATTAAAATAAATCTAACACATAAAATATAATGTAATTGAGCGAACTAAGAATGAAGAAGTGTACCTGTAATTCGATAATCCTGAAGAGCTATTTGGAGATGTGTATATTTAGATCACTTCAAAAATGAAAGGAAAACATGGCTTTATACATTTTTATAGTTTTATTTTTTGTTTTACTTGGTATTTGAACCAAGTATATTTTATTAATTTTATTTAACTAATATTAATTTAATATAAGTCTAAGAATTATAGTAGTTTTATAAACTTTATAATACTAGTAATAATCTATTTTTAAGGTCACCCCCAAGGTGTATGAGACCCCCTTGTTTGTGGTAAAGGTGTACATACACTACCCCCATGTGACCTCCTAAGAGTATGCACATGCTCTTAACCCTTAGGCCCACTCAAAATAGATCTATAAACCTAAATAACTAGATCAACAAACATAAATATAGATCTATTAGATGAGTAACAAGATCTATAAACATAAATATAAATTTATCGCATGTAACATAAATATAGATCTATTAGATGAATAATGAGATCTAAACCTAAATACAAATTTATGAGATGTGCCATAAATATAGATCTATTTGATGAATAATGAGATCTAAACCTAAATATAAATTTATGAGATATACCACAAATCCACTAGAACTACTAGATTTTTATTTGAGAATGGCCCATAGATCCTAGAGTTAGTAAACCTTTATTAGAAGGCCAAATATAAGATCCAAAATGGTGTTAAAACCAAATCCAAAATGGTCTTACAACAAACTTAATTATAAATACAATTTAATCAAATTCATTTCCATAACTAAAATAAATCTAAGACATAAAATATAATGTAATTGAGCGAACTAAGAAAGAAGATTAGTACATGTAATTCCCTTTAATAAGCAAGACCAATTAAGGCCAAATATAAGATCCAAAATGGTGTTAAAACCAAATCCAAAATGGTCTTACAACAAACTTAATTATAAATACAATTTAATCAAATTCATTTCAATAACTGAAATAAATCTAACACATAAAATATAATGTAATTGAGTGAACTAAGAAAGAAGATTAGTACATGTAATTCCCTTTAATCGGCCAAGCTCAATTTGGAAATATTTTATTAATTTTATTTAACAAATTTGTTTTTATTTAGTTATTTTAATATTATTACTCATATTTCTCCTATTATTGGTTGTAAAAAATGTTCCGTTGATATAAAATTTAATCTAATTAAATATTTTATTTATTATTTAATTTATAATCTAGTTTTTTCTATGTTTTTATTTATTGTTAAATTAATAGTATTTTTCGATTGTTATAGTAGTTTTGTTGAATTTTAAATTATGTTATGTTGCTATTTATTATCTATTTATTATTATATCTAATGGTTGAGTCATTCTATATTCCAATCAAAAGTGGGGCTCTTCCAAAAGGTTTTCTTCAATTAAAAAAGTGTGCTTGCCATTTTAAGGACATGATACCTTATCAAATACACAACCCAACAACCAAAGTATAAATTGGAATATTATGAGTGATCAAAATATCCCAACCATCCATACAATAGTTTATTAATTTCTTAAAAAAATATAGATGCAAAAGATTTTTTGCAACTAGGGTTTTCATAGACTACATACTCATGGATGAAGAATTCTTCAATTACTTGAAGGTCACTCTCACGGAGGATGGAATCTTCATGGATGGCCCCCTTTTACCTAGTGCAACAATAAGGGATGGAATCGTCATGGATGGCCCGCTTTTACCTAGTGCAACAATAAGGGATGGAGTCTTTCCAAGACCAAGGTACATAAATCTTGTGGATTTGACTTTAGAGGATGTGGGAAAAGTGGTTTTAGTGAAACTATCATCAATTTTGTACAATCTAGTCAAATATGTCTTTCACTCATTCTAATACAAAGTTGGAGACCCATTTGTTTTGTAAATGTTGATTTTGTTTAAATTGAATACCATAAAATTTATTACATTTCATCACAATCCTTTAAATTCTTGCTAATGGTTTGACAAAGTGAACTGTTTTACTTTTTTCGTAACATGGTACTCGCTACAAAACAAAAGACTTAAGCATTAATATCATGATATGTTACAATAAATTGCAAACCCTAAAAATAAATGTGTCACACAAATCATAAATGAGAAAAAAAAATTATTGACATGATATGTTAAGAATGTAAATTATTCATTCTTTGAGTAAATAATTAAAGTGTGTTTATATTAAAGGAAAATTTGACCATTTCCTTCAACTTGGAGTATTTCAAATGATTGATGGCACTCGGGAAAATATTATATCATGGTCAAATACCAACATGTAAGGATTGAGAAACCATCACGAAGCCTTAAAATCCACTCTAATTAGATCGTCAAAACCACCAAATCATGTCATAAAAATGCAGCTACAGAATCAATCCTTAAAAAAGAAATTAATACGTACTCCAGAAACAATCAAGAAATCTAAAGTAATATATTTACCAAATTGAAATTGGGTACCCTATAAAATTTATGAAAAACTTAAGGGGTTGTTGGGGTGCCAACAAATGGTGACCAACTCGATGAACTAGTTATCTCTCATTCAATATCAACAAGAGTGAGATAAAGGTACATTAGAAAAAGGAACTATGAACTAAATTCTATACGAGCTATGTCTCATGGGCGCCACATAAAAAGTCCTTAAAATATTGTCAACCACTATTGCCACAAAAATCTTTTCGTGCAACCACCTTCTTAGAATACATACTTAATCAATTAGCACACAATTAAATGAATATATATTCTATCAACTTACCATATAAAATATAGCGTGTAATCACCAATGTAGGTCATAATTTTTTCCTCCAATGCCATTGACATTGACACTACTTCGAGTGCCTGTCCATAGCCACGATAAGGTTTTCTTTGTTTGAGGTTAGTTACCTTTGTCCCATATACTAGCTAAATAAAATCATATAAATTGTGAGAGGAGAGATTAAGACCACTATCTTGAATTGGGAATTAGCTAGGATAGCATCATTCACATACCATTTCATAAATTGAGTGGGCCAACTCATGATGATAGCACCTGTCTTGCAGCCTTTGCGACCACAAGCCAGTATCCTCGCTAGGTAACCAGATATTGATAAACTCATTCCAAAGTATGTGCATGATCATGAACACATCGACTTGTGATAATACCTCCTGCCCTTGATCAACTCTCTTTTGTTTCAGATTTTGATTTATGAATGTTTATCCACATTGGAATCACTTAGTGAAAGGGGAGGTGACCAAACCACTCCTTAAGAGTGTGGGATGGCATAAAGAGGTTAAGTATTTTGACTTAATATGTCATGCTAATGAAAGAATGAGGCTAATGAAAAAATATAATTAAACAAATCCATGAGTTAAAGATGTGTATTCTCATCTAATGATTCTAAAGGGTAAAGATGATGCTAACAAGGTGATCAAAGGATTTTCAAGATATTGGAAGAGTGTGTCCACCAACAAGCTGATTTTATTTTTATTTACACACATTGAAAACAAGTATCCTTTATTTAACTCTTAAATATTTAAGGCATTCTTTTGTTGTTAGATATAAGTCACGCCTTTCAAAATCTAAGACAAGCAAAGTTTTTAGACGGTAAAAAGGTCTAACTAGAGATAAAGACAAAACTAATCTAATGCAAATAAACATAATGTGTATACAAAAAAAATGGAAAACAAGCCTTGAAATAAAAAAAAACAAAAGAAAAGACACATGTGAAAATAAAATAAAATAAGGTCTTTTAGGAATTAACATCTCATCAAACTTAATCAATCATATCACAATTTTAAACTAGAAAGACAAAATGGGATTGAATAATGTTAAATTTTAATCCCTTATGATTTCTTGAACATATATATATATCTTGTAATTGTGATAGAGAATTAAAGAATTAAATTACATGAGATTTTTGTTAACGAGATAAGCCATCTTATTGAAAAAAGAAAGAGCTGAAATGAAATCATAAATAAGATATATCAAAAGAAAATTGAACCATAACTTAGATTAACATCTCATTTTTAAAAAATAATGAGTAATTTGAAAAGGAAAAACTCTAATTAAAAATTTAAATTTTCATAAGATTAGATTTCCTTCAAATCATGATCATTTAATGCAATATATGATATGGATAATAAATTATGCATTTTATTGAAAAAATAACAAGGTAATTTTAAAAATGAATTCTAATATAAATGCATAAGATTGTAACATCAATTCCATGAAATGTTAAATTCTAATTATGTCGAGAAAGTTCTTTAAAGATCTATAAGTTTTATTTACTTTCTTTAAAACAATTCTTAATATTAATAATTTCACATGGTCAAGTCCTAGTAATCGAAAGTTAAATAGTATGACTTGAAATTTTTGAATAAAATGAAGAAAATAAATAATCCAAGGAAGAAGAAGTATAAGTAAACTTCCTTGAATGGGTAATGATGATAACCACTTTCTACCTGGAAAAGATGTACCACTGCAAAACTGCAGTATTCAAAAGAAAAAAGAATGAATGAAAGAAAGAAAGAAACATCTAATCTAAAGACCTACACCTATACTATTTCAAATTTGAAAGGACTAAGTAAAATGGAACTTCTAGTGTAGTCATAGAATCTTCTTCAACCCTACAAAATCGAGACAAACTAATATAACAAACGTAATGAAGATGTTAGTCCAAACTAGAAATTAAATGGACCGTACCTACTAAGATGCAATTTATGTACAAATGAAGGAAATGCAATCCCACCATCTTGTAATTTATGTACAAATAAAGAAATTAGAGCCTTGCTACCTTTTGCAAAATATCATCATCTACCCACTATGAAATTCTATTGTAATATGTATAAGGAAATCAAAAGGATGAGAAAAACAAATTGAAAAATTTATACAATGAAATGACTCTTTAGAAGAAAACTCAATATCATTATAATAAGAATCCATAACTTCTTCAGTAACAATTTTCTCCCTGTGAATATTACCTTGTAAAAAGTCATCAAAATTAGACTCAACTTGTTTTACTTCTAGATCATTAATACCATCATAAATTGGGTGATTTTGTTCATAATTCTCATAGAGATCAAAATGTCATTGAGTATTTACTTTAAAGGAGATAAAAATATGAGATGATGCAAGTGTGGAACAACTATCACTAACATCATTAATTTGATGGGAATTTTCCACATCAAGTAATTTATCATATGTAGAAAAGACTGCTTTATTGTATGATGAATCAAAAGAGGGAAAATTCTTAAAATTACCTTTAGAAATAGCACCCATTTCTTGCGAAGAAGAATGAAAAGGAGACATATATTTGTGAGAAGAAAAAAGAATCATCTTGATCTTCTTGGCATAAATCATGATTAGCTTGTACCTTGTTAACAATTAACAATGCATAATTACAATTAAAAGAATCTAAACATGTGATTCAATAGAATTTTTATCAAATAGATCACGATACATGTGATTCTCTAAAGGGTATTTTTCTTCAAAATGAAAATGCATGAAAGGTTTTGAATCATGATTGATTTCTTTGTCTAGAGTAAGATGATCAATTCGTGAACTATGTTTCCCTAAAGAATCACTTTTGTTACACAAATATAATTGAGAAAGAAAGCAACGGGCATCACAACAGTTGGATGACTAAAGATCTAATGAAGGGTTAGCAAAATAAACAATATAATAACTTATTTCATAATAATTTGAAGTTTGATCTTGATGTGAAACAGATATGGACACATCAGAATTTAAATCAAGTTGATTATGGTCCACACCTAACAAAGTGAAGAAGTCATTTCTACAGATTAAAATATTTAGATTCTTCATGCAAATTTAAGCCAAGTGGTGAATAAATATTAATACATGATTCAGATTTTCCATCCACTAATTGACCATGTTCATGTGAAAGAGAAATAATGTGTTGAAATGACACGTCAAAGAGGACAATCTTTTAAAGTAAAGCTACAATAGTGATTAATAAATATAACAACAAAATTTTCCAATGATTCATCCTTTTGCCTTGTGAGATGATTCAATTCATCACATAATTTATATAAATCATTGTTACAATTATTTATAATCTCCCCTTCTCCACCATAGTCGAAATGTCAGTTTCATAGCTTAGGAGCATGTTTTCACTTCATTAGTGCCATGGGGAAGTTATCTGGGGACCTCCTACCACTTGATGCACTAGTATGCATGTGTTTAGGATCTCTAGAGGCCAATCCCTATATTTTAGGAAACCACGCTGAGTCATGGGAGTCCCAATATCAGTTCACCCTAGTCTGTGTTGAGTTATGCTCTGATGGGAATTAGTTAGTTCATCTTCAATTATCCCAGCGCCACATTTTCTTGATTTAAGGAGGTTAGGCCCCTTTTCTCACCTACCTTGGTTAGTTAACTGATTATGAATTGATTTAGTTGTTCATAGTTACACTAGGGAGTCCTCAGTGGTGATTTTCCCATAGTTATTGATCTATGGAGTCAGCCCAAGTCATGGAATTAGAATCACTCCTACAATATTCAAGTTCTATTTATTGTATCATGGATGTATTACATATAGGTTAATGATGATCATATTAATGTCACACTAATAAAAAAATTCTTCGTGTCTCAATAATTTCACCTTGATTGTTTGACATTCAAGCAATGAAATTCTTCTTCTTCATTCATTATTCTTTCACGATGAGTTTCAATCCATCCTGACGATCTTGTAGCTTCACTAATTTCACATGGTATCATAGTAGGTGCTCATGCCATTTTCAATCCTTGAAAACTTCCATTGATGCACCATAAGCAACTAGATTGCACATAATTCATGGCGTTGTTGCCTTGCTCCCTATGGATTTTTCTAGACAAGTTTATCGAGTTGTAAAGCACCCTGATAATGTGTACATGTCAAAGTAGAGTGTGATTGAACTGGTTTTCCTTCAAATTGAAAGTCATATGCAAGTAAATTGAAGAATTCAAAAGATTTGTGCTGCTCTTGAAGCTGCAAAATGGAAAATCCAACAACCTTAACACTGAGGATCTTCACACCCTTCAATTATTTGGATTAGAGGGAAGATATGTATCTTGTGTTGTGCAACAAACGTCTATATAGGGTCACAATGGGAAAAGAGGTCGATCCCCAATAGAATTTAGAGAAATAGAAGTATGTGAAGGAATTGGATGAAGACTTTGGTTTCGTGTCAATTCATATCTCCAGGGAGTTACTCTTCCACCTTGATGGATTAAAAACACCAAGGGAAGTATGGTAGAATATCGAATCACTATTTGTAAAGCAAGATGAGTCAAAAGACCACATTTTGGAGAATGAATTGATTTCTCTTTAAACCAACAATTTCGAAACAATCCAACAATTGTTCTCTGATTTCAAGTCTTTGGTCATGTAGTGCAAGAAGTGTGGATTTGAAAAGAAGGATGAGAATTTGGTGCTCTCCATTTGAATCAAGCTTGGCCACAAATTTTAAGTATTTTTTTCCACCTTCCACTCTAGGAGACTGACTACCCGAAACTAGTGATTTCCCTCGATTCATTCACTTGAATCACTCATTCAAGAACAAGAGAAGTTGATTCAGATGGAAGCCCTCAAAGCCTCCAAGGATCTAGCTCTTTTGTCTAGGGAGACCAAAAATGCAGAATATGAAGGGAAATAGAAGGAGAAGGACAAGAGATATCTGAATTCAAACCAAAGGAGAAGTTAGATCCATCATATGGAGCCTTGGGTTGCAAGAAGGACAAGGACAAGGGATTTGAATAGACCAAATGCTCCTATTGTAAGAAAGGAAACCATTCAGAGAAAGACTGTATGAAGAAAGATATAGAACAAATGGCTAGACTTATTGAACAACACCATATTTACCTCCTATAAGGAATAATGAAGATTGATCTTGAAATCAAGGCCAATGATCATGAGAGATGTCATGCACTAAAGGTTGGATTTTCAAAATCTCAATCCTTCGTCATTGATTCTAGAGCCTCCAACCACATGGTTGCCTCCAAAAAATCATTTTCTTCATTAAATATCACTGATGGCCTAGTTATTCACATTGGAGATGATACTTAGATCTAAGCTAAAGGGAAGGGTACAATACAATTAGAACACAAAATGTTCAAAAATGTTCTGTATGTACCTTCTTTAGTAACAAATTTTTTATATGTTTACGAGATGACACATACATGTTCGCCAAAGAGAGTTGTTGTTGGACCTGTCATAATTGAGATCTCAGATATCTCTAATGGGAATCTTATAGCTAAAGGTGTTTCAAACCATACCTCCAAGGCATATGAGTTCTCACACTTTTTTCCATACTCGGATCCTTTGCAGGATCTATAGTGAGTTAAAAGGGAAGGTAAACCTATTCTACCTAAACCATTTGCATATGATGATTTCTTGTGATGATTTAGATATGGAATTTGAATATGAGAACCAAGTTGAATTAGATCTTGATAATGAGGATGAAGTTCAAACAAATCCAAATCGAGATCCAGATCTAGTCCCTACTCCCAATCCTAGTCCTAAATGGGATCATAAAGTCATTGAGGATGTTGGGAACATGCTTGGAGATACATCTGACAAAAAGAGAACAAAATATCATTTTCAAGATGACAACCTTGTGCTATGTCATACATATCCACTTATCCCAAAGAGGTGCTAGATGATGGTGGGGTCTAATCAATAGCTCTACAAAGTTGCAATATCTCAAATTTTTGGACCTAACACTTATGGGCATAATCCCCATTGTTTATGATTCTTTTATGTTTTATTTTGTATATTTGGCATAAGAACCCACTTCACATGAACCTAATGACTTGTTTTATATATTGGTTGTGAGCCAATTTCGTATCTTTTATATATATGATTTCATGTGTTGGACATGGACCCTCAAGCACATAATTGATGAGATGTTTGTGTTGAGCAAGGAGCTTTGGAACACATGAGTGTTTAATGTTTGTGCTGAGTGAGAGGCTCTAGAGCACATGAGTTATGAAACCTTTGTGTTGAGCAGGCAGCTCTGAAGCACTTGAAAAGATAAGAATTAGAAGTGTTGGGCATAAGCCCTAGAGAATTCCAAGATGATGTTGAGCATAAGATTTGGAACATCAGATCCTTGGCCATTGTATCCCTAGGTGTATCCTACAAATGCATCCTAGCATTAGTGTTGAGTAAGGAGATCTATAATTTCACTAAGTATGTAACTCCCTATTTCTTAGCGTTGAGTATGGGATCTTGATAAATTCCAGGAGTTACTAAAAAAATAATATGTTGAGTAAAAACGACTGTGATAAAACATTGATCTCATCTTACTTATTTTTAAGTGATTAAATGAAAATTTTAATTTCTAC
>LPNX011172357.1:186081-321493 GCA_001517045.1 Pseudotsuga menziesii | reverse complement strand
ATAAAATAATTAATCATTATTTGATTAATTTCCTACCCACTAGCTTAGATAGTTGGCATCCACTTGCACCTTAGAGTCAACACTTGCAATCTATATCCCAGAAATGATTTATTTTTTATTCTGGGTTGATCTTGACCACTCTATGGATATCCATAATTGGTAATTGCACTTTACAACAGATTTTTCTTTATGCTGCTTTATTTGCTTTATCCTGCTTTTCTGTGGATAAGGTAAAGCTAGGCAACCACGAAACTGGTAGCTTTTGTTTCCAACCCATCCTCCATTATTTCTCTCCATATTCTAGGATTAGCAGTCTTTCCTTCACTCATCATCACTCACACATGCTATTGCTAATTCGTGAGGTACTTAGTAGATTGGGAAAGTGCTTTAGTCAACTATGGGGTTTATCATAATTAGTAAGTGTTGGAGGAGCTAGTCGACTAGCTGACTAAGTCGACTAGCTGACTAAGTCGATCGGTCAACTAATTAGATATTAGGTCAGCCACCTAAGGTCATGTTGGTTGACCGAACCGATAGGTAGTTATTTGTAACCCTTTGTAAATGATATATAGTAGGTTGTTGAGCCAGTGAAGAACTCAGTTTAGTTCTATGTATTGTATGAACTGGTTTGTTATAATATAATTTGTTATTCTTACTCTTGTGTTCTTATCTATTGTCTTTGATATGTCTGTATGCTTATAAATGTGTATTATTGGTAACATTATGTGATATGTGAGATTACAACATTGGTTCTATTGCCGGTAGTACATATCTGATATGAATAAAAGCAAATGATATGAGAGCAGGAAATTAAGTACTGGTGGGAGCGTAAGATAGCAAATTATTTACAAAATTACGCATGAAGAAACAAATTAATGATTGCTCAGGAAAAAGAAAGATTCTTTACTGACACCCATGAGAAGTTCATATAATCGGTACCCCATCTCTTGAAGAAACTTCTGAATGAAAAAGATGGAAGCAAATAAAGAACAACAACTACTAGAGAAATTAATTCGAGGGGGGAGGAAAAACCTGTCGGAGTGGTTTGAAAAGATCATCGATGATTTCTGTGAGGAGCAAGCTATAGAGGAAAGAAGTTTGATAGAAGTTGTTTAGAAGAAATTCTATACAAACCTTACCGAGCAATTCCTGCGTTCATTACCGACCTTGCTATTCAAGTTCCTGATAGAAAAAGGAGTGGGTCATATTGATGAACCTTGTCCATTACTATGCGAACCACCACAAAATACTAACTGGGCAGAGAAACAAAAGAAGTGGGAAAAATTCATTGCCGAAAGGGAGTGGGAATATTTCCTAAGCAAGTAAACAAAACTATCCGAGCTTTCTAAAGCATTGGCTAGGAAATAGGGGGGTATCTGGTCATATGTCGGAGTAAAGTGGAGAGGATTCTAGTTGACTAAAAAGAGATACCATCACCAGCGATGAAAAGTCGACCCAAAAAGGAAATCGAACGGACAGTGATACATAAAGGTACGATGGACTTACAGAAGATATAGAGGGAGAAGAGGATGAAAAGGAGGGAAGAAAGAAGAGAAAGAGCTATAGCACTACAAAGAGGAATGAGTACTAGGGTGGCAGACTAAGAGATAAATCCACCAGAGTCGGGTCATGACCGACAGGAAGAAGGCATCGATGAAGAAGTGTCACCTATGGAAGAAGATCTGTGGATAGAGTAGCGAGAAGCTCTCCAAATATAATTCCCTCAAGAGATAAGACCTCTATATCTGATGAATCCGAGTACTAGAATGCAAGACATTGTCTAAGAGAACCTCAGGCTAAGAGCTGGTGAGTTTGGTAAATGGAGCCGAATAGACGATGAGATAAACAATGATAGTCATCTACTTATCCGTCGACCAAAACAAGGAAATTGGGTCATGATTCAAGCGTACCCCTCCAACCGAAGTATCCACTTACTTTACCCGACACATGAAGGAGCACCCCTTGGAAAATACAGCTTTGGAGAATACAGAAAAATCAGACCTACAAAAAAATAATTGCAGTTGGACATCGACAAGAGAAGTCGACCCCGAACGACTGCTTGTCGGAGAAGAAATGACAAACAAAACAATTGACAGAAACAAGAGTTTTGTTGACAACAGTTCTACACAAAAAGATATACAAAAAATCCCACTACCCCCACCACCACCCCCACCACCGCCACCTCCTGAAGAAGACAACAATAGGGAATCTGAAATGGGTCACGGATCAGCGTATATCCCTCTATATGAGGGAAAGGAAGATCCCAGATGACATTGGTTCATCTGAAAGTCGACATGGGAGGCCAACCAGGTTACAACACAAGACAAACAGATGGCGCAGTTCAGTGGTGCATTGAGGAAAAGAGCTCTAACTTGGTATATGACCTTTTCTGAGAGAACCTCCAATGCATCCAAGGCAGAAATTAAAGCACAAGTTCTATCATTCTTTAAAACTCCAGATGCTAAACATCTGGCGACTAAAAAGTTAAAAACGACTTCACAAAATCCAGCAGAATTTGTCCAAGAGTACGAAAAACACTAGAAGGATCTTGTCAGCCAAATTGACTACATGATTGATGAACAATTGCTAATTCAATGGTTCCTTGTAGGTCTTTCACAAAAAATTCGGTGGCATATAAGCCTGGAAACATTCAAGACATATGAATATGCACTTACTAAATCCCTACAAGTAGAGATGGATGAAGACTTTCCAGCATTTTCAATAGATAATTGACTATAATAACAGCTCGAGATCGTACATAAATATTTAAAAGAGCTAAACCTTAAGAGTGAGGACATCTAGTGCACGAAATGCTCAACGACCGGACATTCAAAATATTAAAATTGCACAGTGATCTAGGGACAAAACACAGTCTCATCAATAGAATACTGATAATAATTCATGAAAATGGTGAAAAAGGGCTACAGAATCAGTAGCCGCACTGTATATTCACACAAAGAATGATCAATACAATACAAGATCATGTTGCAAGCATGAATAACAAAGCAACTCTAATTCCCAAGGAGGTCATTTGAATTGAATGAGTGACTCTAGCTTAACTGAATGTAAGCCATAGTCAACACTCAAGTTAACGAGTGATCAAAACCCTAATTGATTCAACTAAGCCCTAACAGAATTCAAAGTGTAATAAATGACTGAGTCTTAACTAAAAGAGATCAAACACATGTCATAGCAAGCCAACCATCAAGTGGTAGTGCTTCAATGACTCCAATGAACCCCGATGACGTTAACTAAAGTGTAATTGAACATCAAAAGTGGTTGGAGGCCTCCCTGTTGACTCCAGTTCATTAAATAATCATTAAATAATAAATTTAATGAAAGAAGGAAGGTTTACTGCCTTGTTTAACTCATTGTAACCATCAGTTAGCAATATGGTGCATTAATGACACTCTGATCACCCCCAGAGAGCTCCAGTTAGCCCCCCCGAATGTAGGAGAAGGCTAAGTTAGCCTCCTTTCCTGAAGGTAGGAATGGATGTGATCTAGCTGATGACATCTAGTGCTCCTATGATGTTAATTAAGTCAATAATACTTAGGATAATGGTTTAACTAGGACAAATTGACCAAAATGAGTGTGTAAGGTGGTAAATGTCTCCAACACCCCCCCTTAAGCTACACTGAGGAGGAGTTAAAAAACATAAAATGCATAAAAATGCTAGTGCCCCAGCAACTAAGGCCATAGGTCACCCTGTACAATGCTGAAACTGAAACAATGCTCAAAAACAAACTAAGTGAGGAAAAGAGGGAAAACCCAATGGGAAAAAGCCCCCTTCAAGCTGAACACTGAAATTATTCTAAATCACCCTGATGAACTCACCCCCAATAGTGAATAGAGGTAAGTGAACTTCTTTTTTGAAAATCTCTTGGTGAAAATGTTTGCAATATGCTCATCAGTCGGGAAGTATTGCATAATGATGGTCCTGTCATGCACTAGCTCCCTGATATAGTGCATGTGGATCTCTACATGCTTGGTCCTCTGCTTGGTAAATGGATCTATGGAAATCTTAAAATCACTTTGATTGTAACAAAATAGGACAGTGGACAAAGTAATACCAATATCAAGCTCTGAAAGAATGCCTTGCAACCAAACTGCTTGGATGCAAGCATTCACCACTCCTCGATACTCGTCCTCTGCTGAATATTGTGCTATGGAAGCCTGATTTTTGCTATACCAGCAAATGGGGCCACCACCAAACATGAATACATATCCATAAGTAGACTTTGGATCAATATAATCACCCACCTAATCGGAATCTGTGTATCCAACAAGCTCTAGCTCGTAGTTTGCAACATAGTGAATGCCGTAGGTCTTGGTTCCCTGAATATACTGGAGGATCCTCTTGACTACCTTCCAATGAATATAATGAGGCTGCTGCATGTATCTTGATACATCATTCATGGCATAATATATATCAGGCTGAGAATGTGTCAATCACAATAAGCTACCAATTAGTTGTCGATAGATAGTACAGTCCATGGGAGGAGTGATTTTTCCTTCTTCAAGGTTGATACCTGAAAGGAAAGGGAATGGTGCAGGCCTACAATAAGCCATGTTAAACTTTAATAACAATTATGAAATTTATTTTTACTGAGTGACCATAATCCCATCATAATTTTGCTCAATTTTGAGCCCAAAAATTTGTTTTAGCAGCCCCAAATCACTCATTTCAAAGGCATTGTGGAGAGCGGTTTTGATGGATGAAATGGAGGCAACTGTGCTACCTGTGATCAGTAATTCATCAAAATATAAAAAAATAATAATAATATGACCATCATACTACTTTAAATACACATTTTTATCTGATATACACCTTTGGAAGTTTTGCGAGAGAAGGAAGGCATCTATCTTGGAATACCACTCTCTTGGGGCCTGTTTTAACCCGTATAGTGACTTGTTTAGCTTGCAAACAAAATATGGATTAGTGATGTATCCCTTAGGATGCTTCATGTCTATCTTCTCATTAATATCTCCATGTATAAATGCTGACTTAACATCCATATGATGCACTTCCCAGTAGATGCTGAAATTGCCAAAACTAGGCGGATGGAGTCCATTTTTGCAACAGGTGCAAAGGTCTCATGGTAGTCCAAACCTTGGACCTGAGAGAAAAAGTTTTATGCAAGACTTGAATTATATTTGTAGTTTATTCTATCAACAACAACCTTGTTCTGAAACACCCACTTGCATTGAACCAATTTCCTTCCTGGAGGAAGAGAAACTAGCTCCCAAGTAGTGTTTTTCTGGAGAGAATTCACCTCTTCATCCATGACAACTTGCCATATCGGATCCTTCCGAGAATGGTAGTAGGATTTTGGATTTAAAATAATCATAAAATATAAATTTTTGTACATCAAATTATCAAGAAAAGAGAGCACAATACCTACTCTTTGGAAATCAGACCGGGTTCTCCTTGGATCATCCGGATTTCCAATGTTTTCTCCTACGGAGGAGAGTGTCTGTAGGGCCCATGTGGGAAGATGATTTTGCACTTCAGGTTCTGATTCAACATCTGATTATTTATACACACTAATATCAGAAATCAGAGGATCCAAATCACGGTCATCACACCCAATTTCATCATCCACATATTCAGTAGAATAGGAAGGAAATTCAGCAGTTTTCTCCTTCACTAGTTCCACCTCCTGAAGAGGCTCATCAAACTTGACACTTATCTCGATGATGATTTGTTTTGTTTTGATATCCAACAGCTTGAAACCTTTTGATTCATTAGGATACCCAATAAAACTACATTCTATGCTTTGCAATTGCAAATCTCTTCTTCTATCAAGTGGAATATTAGCCTATTCAGTAGACCCAAACACCCATAGGTTCAAGACATCCGGCTTGTGTCCAATGTATGCTTCGAAAGGGGTATTCCCTTTCATGGATGATTGTGGAACCCTATTTTGAATGTATTCTGTATCATGCATGGCTCCATCCATCAAATTTGCAGAAAGCTTCTTTGATTCCAACATACAGGTGGTCATGTCCTTGAGAGACCGATTCTTCCTTTCCGCTACTCCGTTCTGCTGGGGAGTGTAGGGATTGAATGTTGGACCTGAAAACCACTTTGGGATAAAATGTGCAGCAACTCATTACTTACATACTCCCCTCCATTATCAGAT
The DNA here is from genome assembly GCA_001517045.1 of Pseudotsuga menziesii. Taxonomy (NCBI): domain Eukaryota; kingdom Viridiplantae; phylum Streptophyta; class Pinopsida; order Pinales; family Pinaceae; genus Pseudotsuga; species Pseudotsuga menziesii. Next base: position 315,347 of record LPNX011172357.1, on the reverse strand, counting down.
CTCAATATCTTAATCTTAAGCCTAGAGGCATTTTCGATTAAGGCCTTCAATTCAAAAAAAAATTCACATACTTCAGACTTCTTTTTGAGAAAGAAGACCCATGTGTACCTTGAAAAATCATCAATAAAAGTAATAATATACCTTGATACATTCATGGATGTGATAGGAATCATACCAATAATATCATAATGTATCAGCCCCAATATGCATGTAGCTCAGTTTGCCTTCCCCCGATCGAACTTTTGGTCAGGGTGTTTTCCAATCACACAACCCTTGCAATTTCAGGTGGTTTCCTTGATTACCAAGAGGCCTTCAACCATGGATTTTTTCTATAATTGCTGAAAATATTTGAAATTTATATTGCCAAACCTTTCATGCCACAGCCTACTAACCTAATTTCCATAAGTTATCAGAGCAGTGGGCTTTGCATCTGCAACAAAGTGAGAGAACTCATAGGCTCTTGCATGATGGTTTGCAAGCCATTTAGCAATGAGTTTCCTGGATGAAATATCCATTATCTCAAAATAATTTGGGCTGAAATAAACTCTCTTAGGAACTCCAGTATGTGTCATCTGATAGACACTAAGGAGATTTGATGGCAGATATGGTACATACAAAACATTTGAAAAATAGCCATTCTCAAGATCAACCATACCTTGTTCTTCTGAAATGATGGTGGAGTCATCTCCCATGTGGATGGGGATGGATTTTCCAGTATCCAAGGATGAAAAGGAGTCTCTTTCATCCATCATGTATTTCAAAGCTCCAAATTCAATCAAGAGTGCTTTGGACTTCGAAGTGCTTTCCATGAGGGAATGACCTTTTTCATGCTATGGTTCCTGATCTTGCTGATCTCTCCTTCAAAATATTTCCAGAAGATTGATGTGATTTCTCTCAAGGAGACAGGTTGATTCATCAAGCTTCTTCTTCATACAGGCATGTTCAGGGTGGAATCCCTCCCCGCGGTATGAACACTTGACTTTTTCCTTTCCATGGTGCTCTTTTCCTTTGTTCTTCCTTGATCCAAAAGACTCATCATGCTGCTGGTTTTCAACTCTAGGCTTAGGAGCATCAAATTTATTTTTTAGGTTCTTCTGCTACTTTCCTTTACCCTTTAGATCTTTGCGCCCAAAGACATGGAGGGTTTGATCACGAGAAGATCTGATGATGCCCATATGGACAAGCTTGTCATGTTCACTTGTTAGGGACTCAATGAAGGCATTGAGTGTAGGCATATTCCATCGAAGGGTTGTGAGCTTCCCCGCACGAAATGTAGAAACAAAAAATAAATAATCAGCCCCAAGTTTGGAGAGTATGGGAAGGATGAGCTGATCATCCGCCTTCTCCACTTTTTAGTGCTTCAAGAGTAAAATAGTGTGCTTGAACTTTGTGAAAAATTCATTCAGTGTTTCGAAATTGGAGGATTGGAGAGGCATCAAGCTGGTAAAATCTCAACTCATCTTTAGCTCCATATAGGGTTTCCAATTTGTCCCAAATTTCTTTTGGAGTCTTCAATCCCGCAAGATGGAAAAGAAGATCCCCAGAAATTGAGAGGCACAAGAATCCGAAAGCTTCATCCTTCTTGTTCAAGAATATTGATTTTTCTATGGCAGAACCAGGCTCATATTTAGTGTCCATGGTGACTCTATAGAGTCCTATAGAGTGCAGCTAAATCTCCATGTCACCTTTCCATGAGTGGAAATTGTATGGAGTCAAAAGATCTACTGAGGAGTCCATCTGGATCTGCTGAAGCGAATGATTCACCTGTAGAAAACCTGAAAATCACAACAAAAAGGGAAATGTAAGGTCAGACAGCCTGCACATTTTAGGATTTCATTACACCCAACATAGTCAATCAAGCAAGCTTGATCAACAAGTTCTTTACTTAGGGTATTAAGTGGTAAGCCTTGGCTTCTAGTGCAGTGCTGGATTTTTGAGCTATTGCTCAATTTTCATGCAAAAATCTGTCAAAAAGCTTGTTTTAGAGAAATAGAGCTTCGTCCCCCTGTGAACTCTGATACCATGTTAAACTTGCACAGTGATCTAGGGACTAAACACAGTCTCTATTATTTTTTCAACATTAAGCTAGCATTATTAGGATCTTTAACTGAGAGAATAACAAGTACAGCAATCAAACACAAGAGACAAAGAACACAGTGTTTTTCCTTGGGGAAACCGTAAAGGAGAAAACCCCGCAACTTCCTTAGAGATATAATCAGTACCAAAATAGTAAAATCCCCAAAACAGTAAGTGATCTCCCCATAGCAGTAACCTTCTTCTTATCTAGCCCCGGTGTCTTCTCCTTCCTCGACTATGCGCTACACTTGAGTGTGTATGAGTTGTGTTATAAATAGAGACTCCAGTTCTCTATTTATACTAATATCGACATGACTAAAACCCTACTAGGGCCGACCTCTACTAGGAGAGTCTAATAACCCTAGTGCCCCAAAACTGCGGGGACTTTAACCCTTAGACAATCGGAGGGTTACTCACTATGAATTGACATGACTTGTTTACATCATTGATCCTCCCGATCAGAACATCAGGGCATGACAATATGACTCAATTACATTATAGATACATTCCAAAATAAACATCAAGTTACAATACATTAGATACATAGATGAATACATTTCGAAGTTACAAATACATCAACACTCCCTCTTAACTAGGAAGGTATTCTTTCGACACAATTTTTAGCACTGGTCTTCTTCTCTGTATCAGCCGAATCATCTCGTCATCTACATCTCAATTCTTCTGAGTCTTCAAGTCATCTTCATCTTTGGATCTGGATCATCTCTCGATTTGGATCATAATGGGACATCATCACTGGATCTGGATCATCACTCGATCTGGATCATCAGAGGAAACCGACAAAGAAAGAATAAAAATAAAAGGAAATAGAAAAAAGGTCATTGTACCTATTCATCCATCCCAAGGAGAACCTTGGATAGAACCTATTGATGAAGAAGTCAAAATCCAACAACTATATCATATCCAAAACAATGAGGAATACACAGAACCTAATATCTATGGTGAACTACACTTAGGGAATCAAGATTCAGTAGGGTACAACTCAGACGCAGAATTATATGATTGGGAAATCAAGAACTATGAAACATAGGCAAGAGGTTGTTGGAAAATTAAAAAAGTAGAAAAGAAACAAGTCCAAGAGTGCTTCATGGTGTTTATCATACCAAAAACATTTGAAAAGAAAACTAGGGAATATCCTACCTTGAAACCAACAAATATAAATACCACACAAATACCAATATATAAAGAATGAGAATCACTAGCTATGCACATAGAGAAAGTATCCAGGAACATTGGTGAACATGGTTGACTCCAAATCCTAGTGGAAACTTTCACAGGACAAGCTGCTAAATGCTGGGATACCCATCAAGCAAGACTACAGACATGGACAACAGCTTCGACTTATTTTATAGAAATAATTGGAGGAAAGAAGTTAACCAACCAGGCCCAAATACCTATATTTATGTAAGCACAAGATCCAGAAGACCACATAAGAACATGTGAACAAAAATGGAGAAGACTTGGATATAAAGATGAACATACATGGCCACACCTATTTCCTTCAACGTTATCTGACTTACCAAAAAAATGGTACAAAATGGAAGAAGATCAAGGTGAAACATTCCTATGGCATGAACTCAAAGAGAATTTTATTAAAGATTTCAACTTTATACCACAAGATGAGAATTTGGTTGAAACAACAAAACAGATCAAAGCATTTATACAACCGACAGAAAACAAAACCCTAAAACATAGACGTCCGATAATAAACTGCAATAATATACAAATCAGGACAATACCACATTCAACAAGAACACAGATGGAAAATGAAAATCCGGAAGGGAAAAGCTTTAGATTGAAGTCAAACCATGTCAAAATAACAAAACCAATTCACACAGTGCTCAAAGTCGAGACAACCGACAAAGAAGATATCGACCGAATGACTACACCAGATTTTCCAGCCACATTTTCACATTTTAACGAAGGGAGCTGATAAATCGTTGAAGCCAGAGCACTAGAATGGATAGATGATAAATTCAAAACTAAAGAATGGAAAAAATTGGAGACTACTGGAATGAAGAACAAACATCAGAAATAGTGAACCTATTGAAAGAGTTTCAGGATGTATTTGCCAGAGATTACAAAGATCTCAAATATATAGTACATGAAATGGGTGAAATGAAGATCGACATTAAACTTGATGTTTGACCTATAAAGAAAATACCATATAAACTAACTCATCAATACAAATAGATAGCCAAGAAAGAGATTGATAACATGCTTGCATCAGGTATTATCTACCCTATTAACCAATCAGAATGGGAAAGTACAATGGTTGTTCAACCAAAGAAACATGATCCAACCAAGCTAAGGATCTGTGTCGACTTCAAGGAACTCAATAAAGTCACACCAATAGACCCATCCCTGACACCTTATGCAGATGAAGTCTTAAATGAGTTCACAGGACATTAATGCTACTCATTTACAGATGGATTCTCAGGTTATAATCAAGTACCAATAGCCAAAGAAGAATTGAAAAAGACAACATTCGTATGTGAATTTAGCTCATTTTCTTACAGGGTTATGACTTTTGGAATAAAAAATGCACCCGCAATATTTTCAAGGATTGTGGTTAAAAAAGTTTAGGAATACATTTACAAAACAATGGCAGTATATTTTGACGATTGGACAATATACTCTACGATGAAAGACCACTACAAATGGCTAAGGCTTATGTTGGAACGATGCAGACAAATCCAACTATCTAAGAACATCAAGAAGTGCATATTTCTAACCCCTATAGGGATACTATTAGGACACATTGTCTGTAAAGAAGGAATTCAGGTCGACTTCACAAAAATAAAAATTATCCTCAACTTAAAACCACCAGTGAACCCGAAACAAGTCAAGGTATTACTTGGTCATACATGATATTATAGAAAATTCATAAGATACTATTCAGACATGACTTACCCACTGGAAGAACTATTAAGAGAAGATAAGGAGTCTGACTGGACAGAGGAATGCAACATATCATTTGGAAAACTAAAAAGAAAGCTAGTTGAAGCACCCATCCTAAAGTTTCCAAACTGGTCGACTAAATTCCATGTACACATCGACGCATCAGGCCTGGCAATAGGAGCAATCCTAACTCAACCAGGAGACGATGGAATGGACTACCCTATAGTTTATAGCAACAAAAAATTAAATAAAGAAGAAATAAACTATTCGACAATAGAAAGAGAAGCATTAGGAATGGTCTTCGCACTACAAAAATATCAACACTATCTACTAGATAATCCATTTATCTTTTATACCGACCACCAAGCACTAAATTATCTCATAAATAAGCCTTTACACCATGGGAGAATTTGTCGATGGATACTTCTATTCCAAGAATTTGAATTCGAAGTCATTATCAGACCAGGAAAATTAAATGTCGGTCCTGACCACTTATCCCAAATCGACACAGGAGAGGAACCGACAGGAGTCGAAGACGACTTACCGGATGCACATTTATTTTGAATAGAAGCAGTCCCAATAGAGTTAGAGGAAATAGCTCAGTTTTTAGAATATGGACAAGCACTAGAAGGCATGAATATGAAGAGGAAATAAATCTTAGCCATGAAAGTTGCACCATATAGTCTCATAAATGGATTCTTATATAAAATGGGTTTGGACAACATCCTCAGAAGGTGTGTACTAAAACATGAAAGAAATAATATTATGTACGAATCACATTATGGACCTGCGGGAGGACATTTTCAACTAGACACAACTACCAAGAAAATCCAACAATCAAGGTTATGGTGGCTCACACTTCATAAAGACTATAAAAATTTTGTAAGCCAATGTGACAGATGTCAATGGCTGGGTTGACCTCTACCTAGTATAGAAATTCCCTTGATATCAGTAAACCCAAGATTGACATTTGAAATTTGGGCCATCGACTTCATAGGACCATTTCCCATACCTTCAAAAAGAACAGGTCCAGGGTACATAATAACTGTAGTTGAGTATGTAATGAAATGGGCAGAGGCAGAACCAGTTGACACATGTTCTAGTGAGATAGCTACCAAAATTATCTATGAAAACATCATTACCCGATTTGGATGTCCACTGACTCTAATAAGTGACCAGGGAACACACTGATTTCAAGTGATCTCGTTGGACCATCACATTCGCCATTAATACACCCATCGATAAAGACGTCAAATGCATCACCTATAAATACTGGACAGGAAGAGGATCATTTACAATATTTTGAACGATGAGAGTAGCTGAGCAAACAGAAACTAAGAACCAAGAAACCCTAAGAAAAATCGAACACAGAACCGACAGAATGGCACCAAAACAAACCAGAGCCATAGCCAAGACTAAGGAACTATAATCTACTGAGACCCCATTAATGAGAAGGCTAAGGATCATAAAGAACACCAAGGTTCAAGATACCTCATGGGTGAAAACATGGGCTGAGATCAAGGAATGGGCCTATGTCAACAACAAAATAGCACTAGCTGTGGATAAGATAAACCATAGTACTATCATGAACTACATGAACACCCCGTTCATGGCAAGTTTTAGAAGTATGAAGGAAAAAATAGTTAAATTCATCCTCAGCCGATACCACAATGACAGATTTTACTTCGACAAGCCAGTCGAGATATCTGGTGAAGTAATATATAAACTGACTAGTTTATCCAACCATGGTGACCCAGTACCAGTCGGCATAAAAGAAGGGCTGGTAAAACAACTTACTGGATCACCATCACTCAGAAACTCAAAAGGGATAATGATTAGCCAAATACAAGCCCGAACGCCACAAATTATGGCTAAAATCATAGAAACGAAGCTTACACCCATAGGTCGGGGAAGCGACCTAAAATTGGAGATGTTAGAGGCAGTGGATACCATTGCCGACACAGGGAAAATATACAATTGGGTTGAGTATGTCGTCGACATGCTCAAAGGGATCTGTGAGAAGTGTCAGGAGTTGGGAGGGATTATAAGGTTTCCATCCCTTATAATATGGATAGTAATGTACTACTTGTGCCCTGTTGGGGACAAGCAGTTCCAAGAACCCACAAGATTCCATATGTGGAGATTCAAGCCATTCTCCCAAACTAGAACACTGAAGGAATTGGAAAATGGAAAAGTGCTATTGGAAAACTGGTTCCAACAGCTTAAAATCCAGATAGCTAGATAGAGGGTTCCCCAGAACATCCGATGAAGTCTACCAAAGATTTCACATATACAGTTGGAACTGGACCATACTGCAGTATGGTATATGTAGGCTTATAAAACAAAAGCAAAGACTCTCGACTACTACCCAACAATCGAAGAGATCTTCCGGGAGCTAGCTCGATAATCTGGTATGAAATTGTCGACCAGTAAAATCCAAAGAAATAACCCTAGGAATGGAAGAACCACTCACTGACCAAGAAAAATAAGAAGACTATGAACTTTAGTTGTACATCATCACATTCATGTTGGAGGAAACACCCACGGAAGACACCAGTCGACTGCATATTACTATTATACCGTCGACATCCCAAAGGGAAGGGACATAGACAGAAAAGTAGGAAATCAAACCAGCTAAGAAAAATGTTGGCCCAACTCAACAACAGAGGGGAGAACAAGGACCAGAGGTTGACACAAAAACTGAAAACCCCGAATATGCTATAACCAAAGAAAACATCTACAAACTAACAAAGGAAATAGTAGCTTCAAGGAAGAGGTGAAAAATCCAGGAACAGAGATGAGGGAAGGGAAAGCACAAGCTTATCATCGCAGAATCATCAGAATATGAAGACAAATTAGCAGCCACGACCATCGACATCATAGAAGAAGCTGCAAAAAATAAAATCTTGGTGGAATCACAGTTCCAAAAAATTGTTGAAGCAGGAGCACAACAAGGGAAACCGAAAAAGGCAAAGAGCACAAACACTTCCATGGTTGAAAATGTTGTCGGCTTAGTGTCAACACCCCCACCCCCATCTGTGACTCAAATAAGACAGGAAGAAACTCCAAAGCTTCCTTCAATAAGCCTAGTCAACATATGCAAAAATCCTATGCTAGAAACCTTGAAGGAAAGGTTCGACCGCAACAGAGATTTCCAAGCGTACATTGAAAAACTGCCTGAGTTACTAACTTTGGTACAAAATATCACCACCAAAGCACCTCTGTTTGAAACTACTGGATCTAGACTACCCATCCCTCAACCAGGACAAATACCCCAGAGGCTGAGGACCATGGAAACTTTAAAATCAAAATACACAAGAAACCCCGACAAGATAGCTAAAGTTGTCGCAAGTCGAGCTACATCCATCATCCCGATCGACATCAAGAACCCTCCACCAACCAATGAACCGAAAAAAAATGAGGAAGAAGAGAACATGGATGAAATCAATCGAGAGATTGACAAACTCTTCTCCAACATCTAGGAAGGTTCAGCCCCGCAGATTGACGACCCATCACTAGACCACATCCCCACCACTCCAATCACACCTAACCATTCACCATCACCACCACCACCCCCAAACCAAAAACTTGCAACCGAACCAACTGCACTTGAACCACCTCCGCTACAACCACCAGTACCAACAACATCTGTATCTAGACCATCTGTACAAAACCCACCAGATACACACCCAATAGAAACACTCATCCTGCAGACCCAACCAGAAGTTTCTCTCACCACTGCAGGTCAACAACCAGACAACCTAGTGCCAAAAATTCTCACTCTTACAGGTACATAAGTACAGCAGCAAGCAGAGCAAAAGCATAAAAAGAAGAGAGACAAAAAGAAGAGGGAACATCAAGCCCAAGCAACAATGGTCCGCATCAATCAACTTGGGTCAACGACTGTAGTCGACGCAACCAAGTTGAGGGATGGAGAGTTGGGACAACTTCTAGAAACATTGGCCATCGAAGCAAAGACAAGGAGCTAGAATAGATGCAAGGAGCTCGATGACAAGGAAAATAAACAAGTTGAGTTCCTAAACAAATGCAGAAACCTTGCACAGTCTGTGATACTAGGACCAACATAGGACGACACTAACAAAATCCTAGAGAAAGCATATCAGTTGTTCGAAAGCGCCGTGTCGGCACTACAAACACAGATGCAGAACACTAGAGAAGAGCAAAAATAAGAAACGGCTCAACTACTGATGTAGCAGCATACAACTTTCTTTGAAGCTTACAAAGTGCTTCAAGATTATATGGATGACTCGATCATCACAAAAGGAGTACTACGAGACTCCCCTGCTTAATATGGCCAAGTGTTCCAGTAGACCTGACAGACACGACAGGACATCCAAGAACTGGAGAAGAGGAAGAGAATGGAAGAAACACTCAAGAGCACCATTGAAGATCAAATCGTGCTTGACATTTACAAACTATAAAAGATTGAGCGACAAGCACACCAGTGGGTGCAACAGGCAATCCCGAGGTTAGACAAATTATATATCATCTACCCGCAAATGAAACGACTTCTGGAGACGGCATAAGAAAAGACCAATTTTTGGGCCCTGACATGGAAAGGATAGCAAACCTTTCGATTCAAGAGAAGATGATGACATTGTCATGCCTCACAACATTAACAATCAAAATCCATAAAGTATTACAAAGTTGGATAGAATTCCAACATCAGTTGGTTGTGACAGCAGAAGCAATTGTCGAAGTCTATGTACAGAAACGACCGACCATCCAACTTCATATCCCATAAAATAATAAACAAACGAAATAACTACTTATACAACCAAAGATTTTTTGAGTACCTCCCTTATTATTTGGGGTGAAGAACAGTTTTGTTCATGGGGGAGGTGTTGGAGGAGCTAGTTGACCAACTGACTAAGTCGATCGGCTGATTAATTAGAGATTAGGCTGGCCACCTAAGGCCGTGTCGGTTGACCGAACCGACAAGTAGTTATTTGTAACCATTTTCAAATTATATATACTAGGCTGTTGAGCTAGTGAAGAACTCAGTTCAGTTCTTTGTATTGTATGAACTCATTTGTTATAATATAATCTGTTACTCTTACTCTTGTGTTCTTATCTCTTCTCTCTGATATGTCTATATGCTTATAAATGTGTATTATTGGTAACCTTATGTGATCTGTGAGATTACAACAGTAAGCCTGCTTTATGAACTAGCTTGAGTTGTCTTGTAGCAAATTCTCTTTCCTTTATAAGGATGTATTACCTATGTGATAATATCAATTATCATTTATTGATCATTCATTAATGTGTGTTAATTAATTCTTCTTCTTCTTTCCTTATGCTAATTCTCTACAATTCTCTATGAGGTTAATTCTGTGCCTAGATCCTTATCCTGTTTATGAAATTCCTTATACTATCAAGGCTTTATAATTTCTACATGGTATCAGATCTGAGGATATCAAACCTCTACCTAATATCAGATCTTTCAGAGTTCATTAATTAATTCTCCTTTTCATATTTGTTGGTTTATTTTGTAGGTTCAATTTCAAATGGATTCAATAGTATCAGTTCTTCTTCTTTCTCCATTCACAAGCTATTCAGAGTGGAAATTGAAGATGATTTCATATCTAAAGAGATAAGGTCTCTATGAGATATCTACTGGAGCTGGTGAAGAGTCTTATGAAGAGCCAATTGATTGGTTGAATGATTGTGATAGAGAAATTGGAGCTATTTGTCTATCTATCTCTCCAAGCATGCGCTACCTTATTGATTCTGTTGATTACCCAAAGGATCTCTAGACAACATTGGATATATTTTTGGGAAAGGACAATGAGGATCCTTCTAGCTATGTGAAGAGTGCATCTAGATCCTCAATGATTTCTCTCTCTCAATATGTCTCGGCCTCCACAGTCTCTGATGAAGTTGATCATGAAGAGGAAGTTTCTCATATAGTTCTTGTTGCTACTACTCTCTTTGATTTGAATGATTCCTCTTTCAATAAAGAAGCAAATATTGAAGAGCCATATTTTTTTGTGTCTCTTGAAGTAGAAGATCTTGATTTATCTTCTTATGATGATGTTGATGAAAAAGAAGTGACTAATGGATCTGTTATTTCTATTGATGATTCACTCACACATTCAGTGTTCTCTATGTCTTCTAACATGGATTCTGAGATCCATATGCCAGACCTCTCACACTTTGTGCATGCCTCTCTTCTTGATGGTGCGCAACCTAGTGACTTCCAAGATGTTTGCTTCATAAAATCAAGTTATTTTAATGTCTTACCACTTACCATACTTGATCCCATGCACTTCTGCAGCTCCTCCTTTGTTCTTGGCACTCATTCTCAGAGCCTCCTTGAATATTTTGAACATCACTATCTTTCCTCCTCTCATACTTCTACCATAGAGGATTCCTTACCAGTATATTCCTGTGAGTCTACTGTTGTGCTTATATGTGATCTCTTGGATTATTTGGAAGCTAGATCAACCCATGGAGCCCATGCATTCACACTCTTTGATCCTATTCCTTCTCTATGTTCCTACATGATCACTTCCACACATCCTCTCTATGTAAATGAAGATGGAGACATTATACATTCACTTGGACAGTTATTTCACCTATCTGGAGCTCATTTCATCTCTACTAGTTTGAAGTTCAAGTCATCTCATCATCTTTGAGCTGATTGCAAGTCTCAACATCCTTCAGTATTGTCTTCACATCATTGCATCTCAGTTGTTCTACATGGTCCTAGTTTCCATCCTACAGTTGTCCTTGATCGAGGTGAGTAGATTTATCTTCTTCCCAAGAGGAATATTCTTCCAAACATTAGCATTTAGTTTGGATCAGTAGCAACACCAACAGTTTAGCAGTTTTTGGTGTCGCTTTTCATGTCCTTTCTTGAGGGAGGATTTTCCCCTTGTGGTTTTGCCTCTTTCCTCATTTCTTCGTACAAGATAAATTGTAAAAGGTTGACAATATATTTATTATTGGGCCCTATATGCATATATATTTCTGATTAGTTCAGGGATATCATCATAAATTCAGGATTAAAGGCGGGTGTTGGAATATAATAAACCCACTCATAAAATAATTAATCATTATTTGATTAATTTCCTACCCACTAGCTTAGATAGTTCGCATCCACTTGCACCTTAGAGTCAACACTTGCCATCTATGACCCAGGAATGATTTATTTCTAATTGTGGGTTGATCTTGACCACTTTATGTCCATCCAAAATTTGTAACTGTGCTTTACAATAGATTCTGCTTTATTTTGCTTTATCTTTTTTATCTTGATTTTATGTGGATAAGGTAAAGCTAGTGAAGTAGGAAACTGGTAGATTTTTTTTCCAACCCATCCTCCATTATTTTCTCTCCATATTATAGGATTAGCAATTCTTTCCTTCATTCATCATCACTCACACATGCTATTTCTAATTCGTCAGGTGCTTGGTACATTGGGAAAGTGCTTTATTCAACTATGGGGTTTATCATAATTAGTAAGCCGACTTTATGAACTAGCTTGAGTTGTATTCTAGAAACTCCTTTTCCCTTTATAAGGATGTATTACCTATGTAATAATATCAGTTATCATTTATTGATCATTCATTAATTTGTGTTCATTAATTCTTGATCTTCTCTACGTATGCCAATTCTCTACAATTCTGTATGCAGTTAATTGTGTTCCTAGATCCTTATCCTGTTTATGAAATTCCATATGCCATCAAGGATTTAGAATTTCTACACACATCTCATCAAGTACTAAAGAACTACCATGTTATACGAGGGAATCCAAAATGCAAGGAGGTTTAGAGTTGCCTAACCTAGTTTACCTAACCCCTACCTGAAGCCCTTATTAAAGAAAGTGACTAAGCTAAAAGAAAAGTGCCATATGATTAGGGATCATGCTATATGATACCTAAAGTTTAAAATGTTAACAAATGGTATATATATAAATATATAGTTTATACATGGTATGTATAAAAGAGTAAGCATAGTAATAACACTAGTAACTATGAATAATAATGAAAGGATCTATATATTGTTATTATTATTAATGTTAATTAAATATTAAATACCTACAAAAGTTGAAGTAGGAACTAGTCAAAAGTTCCAAAGTTAAATTTAAATAAATATTAAAATTACCTAAATAAAGTAAAAATGGTCATTTCAAGAAAACAAATGATTCTAGATTTCACTGCCCCTTTTCATGAAAATTCTGTCTATAAAGACCCAAGCCAAAGAGAGGCTTGGGGATCTTTTTATTATTCCATAATTCTACCTGATTATTCTCAACAGAGTTCTTGGAGGACATTTTTCCTAAGAGGAAAAAGAAAACTGATACATAACCTATTATCCTAGATAGGGAAGCCTTACCTTAGGAGCTCTAAGCTACTTTCATGTTGGAACCAGCTCACAGGGTTCCAGATTGAAACCAGTAATGGTTTCGGGTCATGGTTGGATGGAACGTGGTAGTTCCCAAGTTATTCGGTTATCTAAAACAGAGGTCTGAACTGTCTATGTACTTGTTAATATTGTGTGTTTGAGTGTGCAGGGTTTCTAGCCATTGAAATAGATTCAACTTACAGGTATGAGGTTTTTTTATTTTTCTCAGTGCTTTATACAGGTTTCCTTTATAAATTAAGGGATTATATTCTGAAAGATTGAATAGAATCTATTTGTTGTAACTAGGAGGATTGTGTACATGAACTTAAAAGCAGTTAGGCTTGTTTCAATTTGCATGTTCCTATAAACCCTAGTCATAAATATTTTTTTATAGAAGATTACAGATTAGATTTCTTATTAATTAAACTATCATATATGCTTTTATCAGTTTTCTAAGCCATGGGAAATTATATGATCCTTATTATCTTTGCATTTCTCTTCTAGCTTTATTATTGCAAAAACCATTCTACTCTAATGATGTATTCTTTGTACTGGAATCTAGAGTATTTAGGTTATCTAGAGTTCTGATTCTCGACAAAATTATATACAAAAGTAAAACAGAAATTTTAGTTATTTAAACTCCTACTATACATTTTCCTATGCTGGTATATTTCATATTGCCAGCAGGCTTGTTGATATTACACCCATCGAAACTATTAGCTTTAGCCATAGCATAAATTCTATGCATAAAAATATAAATTAAATATCATTGCTGAAACTTAAAACATTATAGAAAACACAACATAAACTAAGTTAACATAATTGAACTACCAAATAACCTAACGAAGGTAATTATTAAAAAAAGCCCAAATATTAAATTCCATTTTATCAAATTATCTACTTAATATGCTAGCCATCGAGACTTGTCTAGATCCGGCTGTAGGCACGATTACTCAATTATCTCTTCTATCTACTACCAAGCAAGAATCGACTTGTACATAATACAAACCCACTAATGAACAATGTCCACACGCATGTTGTATTGAAAATCCAACCTACGCATTCAAAGGTCGAGGATCGAATACTGTAGGTTCATGTTTTAAATTACAAAACATAAGCTATATCAAAACATGCCAGGAATCGAATCCGGTAGGATAAAATTTCTAAAAACGCCAATTCTATAAAACCATACAAATATTTACTTAAACCATTTATAAATAACGCTAAATGCACATAGTGAATCCATCAATTTACTACATGTACATTTTTCACTAGTTTTCAGCCACCGGTTTCAAGTAAAATTTATATCATTGTTTATGACATTCTCAGAAAAATAAAGTGTCGAAAATAAACAAAAATGTTCAAACTTAAAACACTACTATAAACATTCTTTTTTCAGTGACCGGAAATAAAAATCAGCATGCCATTTAATCACATAGAACACTAGGAATTTTGGCCAATGGTCCTGTAAAAACCCACAAGGGAGAAACCAGTCAAAGGGAGAGTATTTTTATTTTTCAAAAGAAGTTTATCATCGACAGAAATACACAAAAAATATAAAACCAACTTATCTCAACCCAGAGGATAAATTTCTGTCTTGATTTGCATGCCGAATAGCAAAATTCAAACTCTGAATTTTTTGTTTTCTGCCTTGATTTCCATGCCAATGTATGGATGAACTGTACGGACTATACAGACCTCGAAATCCATGCCCAAAAAAAATCTCGAAAATCATGCCCAAAAATCTACCTCGAAAATCATGCATGCAGCCCCAAAAACCGTACTATACAGACTGTATGGAGCAGCAATAAATGTTGTTGTCTTCTCCTCATTTTTTGTGCCCTCTTTGCTGATGTCCTTTCCCTTGATTTGCATGCTGCAAATTTTTATTCTTGCTCAGGAAAAATGGAAACTTTATCTCTTCTCTCTCTCAGCTCTCTCTTCTCACTTCAGTTAGCAAAAGTGAGGCAAAATGCCTTTCGTGTGCCTTTTTGAGAAAACCCTAGGGTGAGTCTAATCTAATGGTGGAGATTCGATTAGATCAAGTGTTGAAATAAAATGCTCATATTTTATTTCTAAAATATTAATTTTACTCACCCACTTAAACTTATCAAAAAGTGACTTTAATGCTCTAAAGTCAAGTTAAATGCTTTTACTTAAGTCATTTAATGCAAGGGTCACTTTATGTCCCCTCTCTAAGTGGCTAAGGAAAAAGTCACTAGGGGAACACTTCCCTATGTACAAAACTAACACTCCCTCTTACTGAGGAAGGTGTTTTGCACCACTCCCAACTTGTCTCTGAAGAAGACAAACTTGCCCCTCCCCAAAGACTTCGTCAATATGTCTGCTACCTTATCATCAATGGAAATATACTAAAGCGTGATTGCTCCTCTCTGAACATGGTCTCTGATGAAATGATATCTAATCTCTATGTGCTTTGACTGGTCATGAAAGATGGGATTCTCAGAGAGTAGGATGCAACTCTCATTGTCATAGTAAATCATCGTAGGCCTAATCTCCTGACCAAATAAATTCACTAGCTACTTTCAAAGCCATAAGGCCTCGCAGCTGGCCAAACTAGGTTCCATGTACTCAGCATCTGCAGTACTCAATGCAACGGACTTCTGCTTTCGACTGAACCACGACACTGTTGTCGAGCCCAAAAATGAAACAACATCCAAAAGTGCTCTTTCGGTTTGCCACACTTCCTTCCCAATCTAAATCTGTATATCCAACCAATAGAATCCCATATGACCTCTTGTAGTCCAAACTAGAATATGTTGTCCCTGAAAGATAGCGCAACACATGTTTTGTATTGACACAATGCACACTCCTAAGCTCAACCATGAACTAGCTAAGAGTGTTCACTGCAAAACAGAAATCTGGCCGACTATTGACCAGATACATCAATGACCCAATAAGCTGATGGTATAAAGTAGGATCCACCATCTCTCCCTCAGAAGCATGAAGCTTCTTATAGTTGGTGATAATAGGTGTTGACATAGGTCTGCAATCCTCCATTCTGAATCTCCTGAAAATATCAACCGCGTACATTCCCTGCCCTAGGAAAATATGTCTAGGCTCCTGCAAAACCTCCAATCCCAAAAAATAATGCATCAACCCAATATCAGTCATCTCGTACTCTACTGCAAGATCCTTCTTGCAAGTTTCAATGGGTCTTTCTCTCCCTGTGATAAACAAGTCATCAACATATAACAGAAGAACAAGTGGATCATCTCCAACCATGATGAA
Organism: Pseudotsuga menziesii; assembly: GCA_001517045.1. Lineage (NCBI taxonomy): Eukaryota > Viridiplantae > Streptophyta > Pinopsida > Pinales > Pinaceae > Pseudotsuga > Pseudotsuga menziesii. Next base: position 298,733 of record LPNX011172357.1, on the reverse strand, counting down.
GTAGAGATTTGGATATGCTTCACTCTCCTGAAACCCCATACTTAGCAAGTAAGAATCAATCTTGGAGTACCAAGCTCTTGGACCTTGCTTCATCCTCTAAAGGGCCTTCTTCAACCTACATACATGTGTCTCTCTGTCATGTATCTCAAATCCCTGAGGCTGCTTAATGTAAATCTACTCCTGTCTGATCCCATTGAGAAATATTATGTTCGCATCCATCTGATGGATCTTCCAACCCCTTTCCGTCGCAATGGAAATCAATGCCCTGATAGAAGTATACCAAGAAACCCACGCAAAAGTCTCATCATAATCAATTCCCTCAACCTGTGAAAATCCCAGTGCTACAAACCTAGATTTGTACTTCTCAACACTCCCATCTTCCACATGATCCAGCTTGTAAAGCCAATGAGAAGTCACCACTGACTTCCCCTTGAGTTTCAAAACAATGTCCCATACATCATTCTTCATGATGGAATGGTACTCATTCATCATGGCATCTCTCCATATCGAATGCTGGGAGGAATCCTCAAAAGTATAATGATCAAAATCTCATGTACAAGCCACCAACAAGATTCCCAATCTTTCAGGAATCTTAATGGCTCTCACCCTGTCACTAGGTGTCCCAACCTTTAAGGAATACTTCAAGGTCTCTAGAACCCACTTAGGCTTCTTCTTTCCCTGAACGTTCTTCCCACAATGGCATGTCCTCATTTGAAGAGCTACTAGAGCTAGAAGCCATAGTCAACTGTGAACCTGAAGCTGGTGTGCCAATGCTAGGTGTACCTTGTAATCCTAATCTTGATCCTGATCCTGATCCTATAATAGTAGACCCATTACATGTCCCTGAAGACCCTGCTGTCCTAACCACTGAACCTGGTGAACCTATGCCAACACTCTTTGGTCCTGTAACATCAGAAACCTATGATCCTAACTACTGCATAGATGGAACCTATGCCACAACCTGAGGTGCAGGGACCTGCTTCTCTCCCCGCTTTGACTCTAATGACCTCCTAAAGGCTCGCTCCTTCTCAAACTTCACATCCCTTTTCATCACCACTTTCCTCTGAGAGGGAAGATAAATACAGAAAGCCTTTGCAGTCTCATCATAACCCACAAAGATGCCCTTCTCTGTAGTGGGATCCAACTTTGTCCTCTTCTCTGAAGGGACATGAGAGTAAGTCAGACTACCAATTATGCGAAAATGGCCAACTTCAGGCTTATTTCTTGAAAATCACTCCTCATGTGTCATATTCCCCACTGCTTGATGGGGACTCATGTTCTAAAGATATACAACGGTGTTGCAAGCCTCATCCTAGAGAAAGAAAGGACGTGACTGGTTATGTAACATAGCTCGGGGTGCTCCAACAATGGACCTGTTCTTCCTCTCTACTACTCCATTCTGCTCTAGAGTATACAAAACTGTCAACTGTCTCTCGATTCCCTCTTGTCTGCAAAATCCATCAAACTACTTGGAGGTATACTCACCCCCGTTATCCAATCTCAAGAATTAGATCTTCCTCCTTGTTTGGTTCTCCACAAGAGCTTTGAATTCTTGGAACCTCTGCAAGACTTCCTCAGACTTCTTGCTCTTCAGAAAGTAGATCTGAGTCTTCCTAGAATGGTTATCAATGAATGTCACATAATACTCGTATCCTCTCAAGGACACAGAAGACATAGGTCACCATAAGTATGAATGTATCAAGTCAAGAGTACCAACTGAGTGTTAGAATAATCAACCCATAGTTAGCTACCTTAGACATTAATTAATCCAATTTTTGTCTTATTTGCCTAGTTTCCATATTCCACCTTATGCAAGTTGTCTTCCACACATCCATAGTGGTAAAACATGCTAAATTTGAGTCATGGAGTGCTTGGGAAACCTCTTGGAATCAAATCTGATTTATTCCTGACCTCCTTAGTGCATGTCTGCTTTTTCTGCTTTATTGCCTGCTTTTTCTGAGTTTTAAGGCAATTGGGAAAGTTTGACTAGGTGAAGTTAACTTGTTTTTTGTCCTCATCATCCTCCACTCTTTTATCATATGAAAATCATGTATGACTTGTCCTTCCACCATATATTAGCTTGCCTAATTGATTTTTCCAATTAGTGAGCTCCTAGACAGTTTTGGAAACTGCTTTATGCACTTATGGGGGATTTGCTTAGATTTAGTAAGCCTTCTTTTGACCAAATTCGAATGGCATCCTTATGCATTCGAATCTCTCATGTAATTATTTATTGTGGCAGCCTATGACTTCACAGGGTTGGCTATTGTAGACTTATTCAATACAGATTAGTGTTCAGCTCCATATTCAGTCTATTTTGTGAGTAATTTGCATGTGTAATTGGCAATTGTTGTGAGTGTAATTGTTCTAACACTTGGGTTCAATTTCCACATGGTATAAAAGCCTTTGTATATCTATTTCTCTCCTTCCAATTTTTTTTGTAGGTTCGACATCATTGACTGGGAGCATTCTGCTGACTGAAGGGACAATTTCTGAGCTATGGATCAATCTCAGAAGATCATCTTGAATCCATTTAAATTATTTGAATGGAAATTAGAGATGGATATACTGTTGAGAGTGAAAGGCCTCTACAGAGTGACTATGGAAATAGAAGCAGAGCCCAATGCAGCTTTAGAGAAGATTAAATGGCACAACAGGAGAGATGAGGCCTATGGTCTCCTGTGTCTGAGCATATCCAGAGACATCCTTTTCCATCTTGATGGATTAACATCACCGAATGAAGTATGGGAGAATATTGTTGATCTTTTTGGAAATACAGATGAGATGAGGGTACATCAAATTGAAAATGAATTGATCTCCCTGAGTCCCAATAGCTTTGAATCCCTGCAACTCTATTTTTCCAAGTTCAAAGCACTTGTTTTGCAGCTAAAACAATGTGGGATCGAAAAGAAGGATGATCAGATGGTCTTGGCCATACTCTTGAAGCTTGGCCCTAACTATTCAGTTTTTTTTTGACCTTCTATTCCACAAAGTTGACAGGTCGAGCCTGGAAAATGCCTAGCATTGCAGATTTCATGGAATCTCTCACACAAGAACAAGATAAATTGGTGATGATGGGCACCATCAAACCTTCCAAAGACCAAGCTCTAGTTGCTGGAGATTCGAGGGTGGATTCAAAAATAAAGAAGAAAGCTAAAAATCCACCTGAGCAAAAGAGAGACAAGAACAAGTCTCCATAGGAGCCTCAAGGTTCCAAGAAGAACCCTTAGAAGAATAAGAACAACTTAGGAGAAATGGGCAAGTGTGCATACTGTAGTAAGGGCAATCATTCTCAAAGCTCCTACATGAAGAAGCAAATACACATGCTGACCCAAATCCTGGAGAAGAATGGCATCTCCCTTCCAGACAGCTCAAAGAAGAGGGAAGGAAGATCAAATTCAGAAGACAGAGAGAGAGTTCATGCATTGGTTGCTGGCACATCAAGCTCACCTAGTTTCATCATTGATTCTAGAGATTCAAGACATATGGTTTCGACCAAGGAGGAATTCACCTCACTTGACATGTCGAAAGGTCCACCAATAGTACTGGGAGATGACTCTATCAATGAAAGTTTGGGCAAAGGGAGGATTGATCTTGACCATGGTAAGTTCATCAATGTGTTGTATGTTCCAGGTCTTACCTCTAACCTCTTATCAATGTATCAGATGACCCACATAGGGTCTCCAAAGAAGGTCATATTATCCCTTGATGAATTTGAGATCACAGAGATCTCAAGTGGTAAATTCATTACAAAAGGAGTTGCAAATCACACTTCGAAGGTATACATGTTCTCAGACTTCCTACCCTACTCAAACCCCTCTGCTCTTCTGATTCATGCTAATGAGGCAAGCAATCTTTGGCATGAAATATTTGGCCACCTAAATTACCAGTATCTTTCTGATCTTAGTGAAAAATAAATGGTCATAGGGTTACCCAAGATTAAGTTTTCAAAAGGAGTCTGTCAAGGTTGCATCCTAGGAAAACACCCAGAGCATAAATTTGAGAGAGCTAGCCATGAGAGAACCTCTGCACCTCTTCAGTTGATCCACAGTGATGTTGCTGGACCATTTCCTCATATGTCAATGAGTTAGGATAAATATGCATTGGCATTCATAGATGACTTTTCCAAGTATTGCTGGGTTTACTTCCTGAAACAAAAGTCTGAAGTTTTTGGCCTCTTCAAAGTCTTTAAGGCTTTGGTTGAAAACCAGTCTGAGAGGAAACTCAAGGTCCTCAAATCTGACAATGGTGGTGAGTATGTTAGGTCTGATTTCATTCAATATTGTGTAGATGCAGGTATTCATATGCAGCATTCTATCCCTTACACACCACAGCAGAATGGTGTTGCTGAGAGGAAGAACAAATCACTGAAAGAGATGGCAACCTGCATGATGAAGGCTAAGAATTTGCCACCAAAGTTTTGGGCCAAAGCTATAAACTATGCAACATATATCTAGAATAGGGTGCCTCATAAATATCTTGATGATATGACTCCTTTTGAAGCATGGAGTGGGCACAAGCCAGATGTGACCTATTTCAGGATTTTTGGCTCAAGGGCTTGGGCTAGAATTCCAACAAAAAAGAGGAAGGCTTTGCAGCCCCACAGCCAAGAGTGTCTATTTGTTGGGTACTCTGAAGATTCAAAAGGGTACAATCTGATCAATTTGAGCACAAACAAATCCTTCATTGAAAGGTGTGTTCAGTTTCAAGAAGAGCCCCTAGCAGCAGTGGAAGTTGGAGAATCCTCTTCACCACCAGAACCTTTGAATGTAGGTGAAGAGATAGTTGAACATGATGATTCTGATATGTTTGATAATGATAATTTATTTTCAGATCTTAATAGTCCTACAAGACAAAAATGGGCAGCCAAGACCATTCATGCAACTGGAGAACTAGCTAGAAATCCTAATGATCCTAGGAGGACTAGATTTCAATTTGAGAGTGCTCTTCGCATGAAAGATCCTATGTTTGCAGATAAATGATATCTGATGGTTGAATCAGACCCAAAGACATATGAATATGCAGCAAATGATCCAAGATGGCAAACAGCCATGGAAGATGTAATGTCCCCGGGTTTGATCCCGTTTGTATGATGTATGTATACCTAGCGTTGAGCTCAAGGCCAAGGCCCCGCTAGTGTATGCTCGTATTTTATTTAAAATGGCAAAGCATTGGACCTGATGTTACCCATGTGCTATTTAGCCATGGAACATTGTAAAAATGATGTAAATAAACATCAAGAAATAAAATACCAAAACTGACTATGGAGGCAACGAATGAGAAGGGGCCGTGTGTATCCACTAGGGAGTGGTGAAGGGGTTGTGGGATTGAACCATAGGCTGCCATATGTCATTGTGATAACCCATTTGACTTTCCTTGTTGACATTTAACTCTGTTGTAAGGAAGTGGTTGAAGAAAACAATCCATGGCTTTAATGGAGCATGGGCAGCCCAGAAATTCGTATGGCAGAGTATGGGCTCTATTTTCTTGTACCACAAGTCACTCTACCTCTTAGGGGTTGCTTCTTCCTCATCCCCATTCCATTGTGGAAGGACCCAGCATCATTTTCGATCCAAAAACGAGTTCCCATCAGGGTGAAAAAACCAGAAATCGCAACTGTGCAAAAACCCACGTTTTGAAGAGCCAAAAATGCCCAGATTTGGTATTGGACAGTGAAATCCAATGGGGGATCCATAGGTATGAACCTTAGGGAGAATTTGGGAGCATTAGCTACCCCGAAATCCATGGAAAAACCCAGTTTTTGCAGCCCAAAAAATCAGTGACGGATTTGAGTTATTCGTTGACAGAATGGTGAGAAATCCAAGTGTGGATGTTGGAACAGAGGTTGGGTTTGCTTGATAAACCCAGTGAAGGCTGGAATCTCAGGAAGCTAGCAGCTGGACCTTTCTATGCCATCCTGAAGAGAATTGGAGGGAAGAGTTGCTTGAGGGACTGTGTAGCAGAGAAGGGGACCTTCCTTGTGTTGGATGTGCATGACCATTTGAGTGAACCCATGGCTGTAAGTGAGCCCATCTAGTTACTCCTTAGTGGATACACAGCCCAGCTCGGGGGTGATCTCTCAGCTGAAAGAATAGAGGCTGGACAGAGATCTATGGTTGGGTGGAACGTTGCTCTCACATAGCCAGTTGTTGGACAGTTTCATCTCAAAGATAAGTATTCTCTGTGGTTTGAATGATGTTCATCTGTGGTCTTCCCTGTGCGTTAAATTACTCATGTTACTTGGATGATTTGATTATCTTAAATTAGTTGGTATGATGTTGGTGCATAGCATGAGAATGGAATTGATTATTATGTGATTGTTTCACTATTCTGCCTGAATGAAATAGGCTGAAGCCTCCCCTTCTCCTTGTATGTTAATATGGTTATTCCGTAGTGTTTACGAATTGGGTTGTATTAATTCCCATGTTCTGTAATGTCTTAATTAATGACTGATGTTTACATGTTGAATGAATGCTTGTTTGAATGCTGTTGTTTCCACTGTGAATGAGGATTAAATTGCATCTGTGCTTGATGAATAATCCTGTATGCATATTTTAGTTTAAATCATCTTTCAGCATTCTGTGCTTTGGGAAATTCTTAAGCCTGTACATGTTCATGGGCGGTTATCCTGGTCGAATAGAGCTCGTAGTCACGCCCGCTTTGCCGGTCGGAGGCATGGGGACATGACAGAAGAATATTTCAGCTCACTCCAAAAGAGCAACACTTGGGAGCTGGTTGATCTTCCCCCAGGGAGGAAGCTAGTTCAGTGTAAGTGGGTGTACAAAACCAAATTTGCTGCTGATGGTTCACCTATAAAGTACAAGGCCATATTGGTAGCAAAGGGATACTCACAGGTACATGGCATAGACTACAATGAGACCTTTGCGCCAGTGGCAAAGATGGACTCCATCAGGCTAGCCTTAGCCATTGGAACTTCAAAGCAATGGGAGGTACACCACATGGATGTGAAGTGTGATTTCCTGAATGGAGATATCAATGAAGAGATTTACATGCAGCAGCATCAAGGATTTTCTACTAACCCATCTCTTGTGTGCAGGCTAAAGAATTCATTGTATGGGCTTAAGCAAGCCCCCAGGGCTTGGTATGCCAAGATTGATAGTTTTCTGCTATCACTAAATTTTGTTTGATGCAAGTTAGATCCAAATGTCTATTTGAATATGATTCATGGTTCATTAATGATCATTTTTTTCTATGTTGATGAGCTTCTCATTACAGGAGGCTCAAAAGATGAGATTGCCTCCTTGAAGGATGCAATGAACCATGCCTTCTCAATGACAGATTTGGGCTTATTGAGCCAATTCTTGGGGCTCGAGATTGCTCAAAACAAAGAAGGAATCAAAGTACATCAGTCCAAGTATGCCTTGGATTTGCTAAACAAATTCAATATGAATAATTGCAAGCCAAGAAAGACTCCTTTCCTTTCAGGAGTTAATCTTGAAGAAGTTGATTCTTCACCTATGGTAAACAATACACTATATAGGAAATTGATTGGATGTTTGTTGTATATTACACATACTAGACCTGAGCATTCTTATGTAGTAAGTGTGGCTTCAAGATACATGGATCAGCCTCATGATATCCATTAGAGAGCAGCCAAAAGGATTCTTAACTTTGTTCAGGGAACAATGACTCATGGGATCTTCTACAAAGCTAAATCTGATCTTGATTTGATTGGGTTTACTGACAGTGATTGGGCAGGTGATAGAACAGATCGAAAGTCAACATTAGGATATGTGTTCATGCTTGCAGAAGGGCCAATCAGTTGGTCAAGCAAGAAACAGAGTGCCATTGCACTCTCATCTACAGAAGTAGAGTACAGAGGAGTTGTAAATGCAGCAACTCAATGTTTATGGTTGCAGGGGTTACTTGGAGAGTGTGGCTTTGAATCAAAATACTCAACTACTATCTATTGTGATAATAAGAGTACCATTCGAATCTGAAATGATCTAGTTCAGAAGCAGAGAAACAAACAAATTGAGATCCATATGCAGTACATCAGACAGCTTGTGCATGATGGAACCATTCACCTACTCTTCTGTTCATCTTCAGAACAAGTAGCACATATCTTCACCAAAGTTTTTTATGAGAAGACATTTAGAAATATCAAATTACTACTGGGGATTGCTGATCATGCCGTGAAGCATGAATGATCACAAGATTTCCAAATTTTGTTTTACTGTCCATGTTTAAGGGAGGATTTTTCCCACTGGGTTTTTGCCTCTTTCCTTGGTTAAATGGACATGCAGTATGTAAAGGGTGACTAAGCCTTAGTTCTAGGCCCTATAATTCTCTGATATTTTACTCATAAGTCAAGATTAAGGGGGGGTGTTAGAATAATCAACCCATAGTTAGCTACCTTAGACATTAATTAATCCAATTTTTGTCTTATTTGCCTAGTTTCCATATTCCACCTTATGCAAGTTGTCTTCCACACATCCATAGTGGTCAAAATTGATAAATTTGAGTCATGGATCACTTTGGAAACCTCTTGGAATCAAATCTGCTTTATTCCTGGCCTCCCTAGTGCATGTATGTTTTTTCTGCTTTATTGCCTTCTTTTTCCGAGTTTTAAGGCAATTGGGAAGGTTTGATTAGGTGAAGTTAACTTGTTTTTTTTCCTCATCATCCTCCACTCTTTTCTTATATGAAAATCATGTATGATTTTTCCTTCCACCATCTATTATCTTCCCTAATTGATTTTTCCAATTCGTGAGCTCCTAGACAGTTTTGGAAACTGCTTTATGCACCTATGGGGGATTTGCTTAGATTTAGTAAGCCTGATTTTGACCAAATTCAAATGGAATCCTTATGAATTCAAATATCTCATGTAATTATTTATTGTGACATCCTATGACTTCACAGGGTTGGCTGTTGTACACTTATTCAATATAGATTAGTGTTTAGCTCCATATTCAGTCTCTTTTATGAGTAATTTGCATGTGTAATTTGCAATTGTTGTGAGTGTAATTGTTCTAACACCTGGGTTCAATTTCCACACTAACCTGCTATTACTACTCAAAAAAAAAATCTTGGTGTACTTTCCCAAACTACACCCCCTGCACACATCACTCTGCCCTGTGCTGAAATCCAGTAAATCTGCCACCATGTGCCTCAACAATCCCAAGGATGGATGACGCAAGTGAGCCATCCTCCTATGCCAAAGATCACACAACTCACTGTTGTTGCTATGTGATAAGTCATGCTGCAACTGAAACAAGATCCTATACAGTTTCCAACATCTCGCTCCAATGGAAACTGAAGCAGATGGTCCTACAGCCTTGGGAAACATATGCACATGTCCATCAATGAAAGACACCCCAAGACACTGATCCTCGATCATGGAAACCGAAACTAGGTTCTTCTTCAACCCAAGGACATATAGTACATCCTACAATACCATGTGACTCATGGTATCCCTCTGAAATGTAATGGTTCCATGTCCAACTACACTGACTACTGAATCATCTCCCAACACAACCTCCACATCTGTCTCTTCATGTAAAATCTAGGAGAACATCTCATGAGCATTTATCATGTGGCTCAAGGCTTTACTATCTATGTACAAAATGCTGGACGTAGATGCACTGTAAGAATGGTATGTCACACAGTGAAACTCCCTCTGGATTTCAACATCTGCACTGGTGAGAATGGATGCTCTCTCTCTATCAATATGCCGAGTGCATAGTGAAAACTCACTCTGAAATATAGCTGCAAAATGATCGATCTCAACTGAAGAGGTTGTCGGTTGCTTCTTATTATTGTTGTTGAGACATGTAGCAGCATAGTGTCCCATATTGTGACATGCAAAGTACTTCACATTGCTCATATCCTTCTTCTTCTCATTCTGCTGCATCTTGGACCCACCCTTCTTGGGACCCTTGTTGCTTTTCTTCTTCCCTTTTTTTGTCAATGCCACATCCTCCTCATATCCCCTACTAATATAACCACTGCACTGTAAGAAACCCCTGTGAGTCTCCTCCTAAGAAAAGCCATCATAGACCTTGTCCCAAGATGGTAAGTTCTCTCTGACCACCAACCCCTTAACAAGAACAGTCCAAGGTGCAGTTACCCCATTCAGGGTTGTCCCTAGTAACTCAGCACCAGTAACCACCACCCCCACAGCCACAAGGTCATCTCTCACCTTAGAGATCCTAGTAAGATAGGCCATACACACCTCTCCTTTAACCATCTTAATGTTTTCAGCTTCTCCCTAAGCACCATCTTCCTGTTTTCATTAGTACTCTCAAACGTCCCAGTCAAATCAAACCACATCTCATGTGCATGATCCTTCACTAAAACGTGAGGAATAACATGATCTTTAACATCATCTAAGATTATCCTCATGGCTTTAATATCTTTCTTATCAAAGGCTGCAAGTAACGTTACATTAGTAGAAGGGGAATAGTAATGGGATTTGTTGTAGTGTTTCTAACTACTTCTTCCCCTAACTCATTCTCCTTCAACACAAGTAAAATTCGGGCTTTCCATGAGACAAAGTTTGTTGCCCCATCCAACCTATCCTTAGTTCTCAACCCCATGGAAGTCATTTTCTCAAAGAACAAGTTTTAGCAAGATGTACTACTGTCACAAAGGTTTTTTGAATTTTGGAAATGATTGTTTCACTGCTAAACTTTAATTTTCTGCCACAACCCGCTCTAATACCATGTAGATTTTTCACTAGTTTTCAGCCATCGGTTTCAAGTAAAATTTATATCTCTGTTTATGAAATTCTCAGAAAAATGAATTGTTGGAAATAAACAAAAGGCTTTAGACTTAAAACACTGCTGTAAACAATCTTTTCAGTGACAGGAAATAAAAACCAGCCACCATTTAATCACACAGAACACTAGGATTTTTGGCCAATGGCCGTGGAAAAACCCACAAGGGGAAAACTAGTCAGAGAGAGAGTATTTTTATTTTTTAGGAGAATTTTATCATTTACAAAAATACACATAAAATATCAGACCAACTTATCTCAACTCGAAAGATAAATTTTTGTCTCGATTTGCATGCCAAACAACAAAAATCAAATTTTGAATTTTTTATGTTTTCTACCTCTATTTACGTGCCACTGTACGGACTATTCGGATGAACTATATGGATTATACTGACTGTATGGACCTCAAAATCCGTGCCCAAATTTTTTTTCTCGAAAATCGTGCCTAAAAATTTTCCTTCAAAATCATGCGTGCTGCCTCGAAAATCCTACCGTAGGGACTGTACGGACCAAGAATAAATGCTGCTAACTTCTCCTCGATTTTTGTGGCCTCTTTTTTTCTATCCTTTCCTTCACTTTGTGTGCTGCAAATTTTTCCTCTTGGGCAGGAAAAATGGAAACTTTCTTTCTTCTCACTTCAATCTACAAAAGTGAAGCAAAATGACTTTCCCAAGCCTTTTTGAGAAAATCCTAGGGTGAGTCTAATCTAACAGTGGAGATTAGATTAGATCAAGGGCTGAAATTAAATGCTCATATTTTATTTCTAAAATATTAATTTCACTCACCCACTTAAATTTATCAAAAAGTGACTTTAATGCTCTAAAGTCAAATTAAATGCTTTTACTTAAGTCATTTACTGCAAGGGTCAATTTATGTCCCCTCTCTGAGTGAATAAGGCAAATTCACTAGGGGAACACTTCCCTAGGTACAAAACTAACATTACAAAGGATGTGAATTCGCATAAAGGTTGAGCCATAGCTATCAAAGCTCAACTGTAAACCCCAACTTAAAAACCGTAATCGCTACACTGTCACCGTATACATTTAAATCAAACAAACAAAGTGTACAGGTTTCATTTCCTTATTATGGCTCTTGGCCGAGAGGTATACACTCAACATAAATACCATTAAAATAAAAACACAGACTAATTCAACTACATAGAAGGAAGATTTATTTTAACCCTCTGTCAACGCTGTTATAGCCGTGAATTCCAATCAACAATACGCAACAGTAAGCCAAGATTGCGGCCATTAGAAAAATAAACACACACATGTAAATTAAAACATATATTGCACAGTGAATAACTATTTTCTTATAAAAAATATACACAATCATGATTCGACAAAGGTGCATTTGCAAGCAATGGTACTACCATAGTCCAAACCCATCATATCAAACCAAAATTCAGAGCTTCCATTAAACTGATCAAACCATATGTTTAATCTACCAAGCAAAAAAATGAATTACAGAGATGATTTTCGATAGACCTGGCCAAAGGCTCCACATTTAAACTAAGCATCAATATAATATTTACATATGCATCCTTGGATTCCCATTAATGCAAGAAGTCCCATAACCAATGTTCACCACATTAAACTTTACGACATAAAGCTCAAAGCACAGCTAAGTATTTACACAGAGGTAACAGGCCTAGGCTGTTGTAGGGATTACCCATGAAGGGTAATGATGATGGTTTGGTAAACACCCACAACCTACGATTGGAAGCCCCTATCACCTGGAAGATCAAAATAGATAACTATTGGGATTATGAAAAACCTCTACCCAAAGCAATAATAATACAAACAATGCAAAATAAAATGGAGTGCATACCTTCCAAACATAGGGTAAGCATGTTCCCCCATGCCATGATGAACCCAAAGAGTTGAAAAACACATACCACGCACAGTAGCAGACCAAATGAAACCCAAACAATGAAGGACCCAATCTTAGGGTTCGTTTTCCCCCAGGCCCCCATTCCATAAACCTTATATTTATACAACCTTTAATATAAAGTTTGTTAAGTTCTAGGACTTAAGCCTATAACCTTAGGAATTAATACAATTGAATTATATGTTATAAATACATAGCAAGGGATAAAATTTGTCACAGTCCCAATCCATAATAACCATGGAAACCATAAAAGGTTCAGGCCTTAGAAACCCCAACTCTACGTAAACAATAAACATAACCAATAGCATAAGGAATAAGTTAGGACGAGACTTTATTCATTTTTGTCTTCGATAAGAATAGGATAACATGGTAGGCATAGAATGCCATAGGGTGTTGAGTTTAGTTGTTGTAACCAGATTTCTCCATTTAAATAAGCATGCACAAAGAAAGGAGAAGTTTGCATTAGTTCAACATGAACTAAGTAAACCCCATAGCAGCAAGTAGTGACCAGTTACCTCTCCAAGTGGTCGCATAAAGGATACAAATCACGCCACTCCAACCCTTGATAGTTAAAGATAAGTTAGTACTTTTCATAAACAATGAAAAAAAATATAATGAGGAAGTAAGATATAACTGAACAGTTATATGCACATGCATGATAAATAGAAATCAAATAGAAGAGTAATCATTTAAACCAACTCAAGTAAAATAAACATAGTACATAATTACATATGTAACTACATAAGGAAAACACATAGAAATGTTAAGGACAGCTTACGACACTTCGAATTAGAAAACAATGACCGACATATTCCGCATAAGATGAATTAATGTCCAAATTAGGTAGTAATTAACTAGCCTACAAAAAAAAATTCAAAATTTGGGGACATTACAAGTGATATCATAGCCGAGTTTCAACACTAAGAGACCTAATGGGCATGCCAAACATTCATTGCAGAAAATACAGTATGTTTTTGAAATTTTGTTAACTAACATAAATTTCTCCTGTTATTAAAATTTTAACTTTGTAGGACTCAAAGAACAATTCAGATCATGAACATTGAATAATAAAATAGGTGGAAAGGAAAATTGAATACCCCCACACGAGAAGAAGAACTAGTGGTTGAATTGAATTTTGATATACTGAAAACCATACAAAGTCTTCAAGTAGACTTACAGATTTTCAAGGATGATAACATGAATGAAAGAAAAGAACAACAAGAAATTAATGAATCTTTACTATGGAACATGATGGGAGGAATCCCACAAGGAAAACCCACTCATTCAACCAACAAGTTCAAGAAAGAGTTTTTCCATAAATGAGCCAGCGACCCAAAGGAATAAGGGAAAGAAGAACACATCCCTGAACCTCCCGAAAGAGGTTATCATAGTATTTGTAGTGATAATTCTCTTTCCCCATGCAGAAAGAAACAAAGAAATGATTACAATCTCCACGGAGAGTTCATAAAGACAAAATCCCCAACTTATGAAGGAGAGATGAAGACGTGGAGAGAAATCTGAAGAATGGCTTCTAGGTATGAGAAAATATTTCCGAGTACATAACTACTCTAGAGAGATAAAATCCCGTCTAGCCATCTATAATGTAAATGGAAAGGCAGCTAGATGGTGGAGAGACCTAAATAATACCAATAAAGATGAGGTAAGATAAATACGATGGAGTAATTTTTGCAATAAATTTCAGGAGAAATACAGGTCGGAAAGGTTCTTTGACAAAAAGGTGAAAGAATTTGATGAGTTAAGGATGGGTTCCATGACCATGGATACTTTCATTAACATATTTTTGGATCTGTTGCATTATGTGCCATACATAAAGGATGAGAAAGTAAAAATACAATAGTTTTTAGAATGTCTTCCTCCCAACTTTCGGTAGAGGATTGAATTTGACATGCCTAAAACATTGGACACCACACTATGCAAATCTAGGCTATTCTATGAGAATGGATAGATGAGGAAAGAAAACATCAACATAAGTAGAGACAGGTCTAGGACCTTCTTTTGACATCTACAAACCAGGTTTCAACCCACTGCCTTACAGAAAATAGAACAACAGTTTTCCATCTAATAAGAACTTCAACAAGATAGGTACAGAGCCATATGTACCAGCTCCAAATGCTAACAATTCAGCAGAAAATGGGAAAGCCAATGTTGCCCCATTTTAAATCAAATGCTGGAAATGCCAAGGACCCCATTATGCCGGAGACGGTAAAAAAATACCAATGGAGTCTTGCACAACTTACATGAAGAAACAATGGTAGAGGGCATAGCTAGAACACAGCGGATATATGCAGCCTTGGATGGCCGACATGAAGACCATCAAGCTACCATGGTTGAGATAGAAGGTAAGGTTTGCAACACTTCTATTTCAATATTGATTGACCCAGGTGCTTGTCGAAGCTATGTATCGCCTAAAATTGTTGATGTATCTAAACTAGACAAAGTTAAACATGAGAAACCCTAGCTGGTGCAATTAGACACGGGTACGAAACAAAAGGTTTCTGAAATAGTTAGATATTGTGACGTAAACCTAAATGGTTTTCCTGCTAAAATAAACTTAAACATCCTTCCCTTAGGATTGTATGATATACTTATCGGCATAGACTGGTTGGAATAACACCATGTCATGCTCAATTGTTTACACAAGTCAATCTTGTATACAGACAACCAAGGGAATCAGGTAAAGATTCAAGCACTCGTGGAACATGAGAGATTAGTGACCAAGAGACCAAACATTTTAGTCACCATAGTTTTCTTCAAGGGATAAATGATCAAAATTGATAAATTTAAGTGAGATAACTAAAGAAGACCAAAAAAATGACCACTTTTGGTCACTGGATAAAAACCAACTAAAAATGACCAAATTTGGTCAGAGGATATCTAGACTAAAAATGACCACATAGCAATTGGTCATTTGTTTGGTCCTTTTTAGTTGTCACTCCGGCAATGAAAAAAATTACAAATTTGGCAATGAACAAGGAGTTTACCCCTATCAACACAATATCACCAACAATGATTTTACTATATTATGTAATATCTTTGAGATGGACTTCTTGGAACCTTTGATGACACCATGGTTGTTGTTGAAATGAGCTTCGAAAGAGTGTCTGAGTGGAGAAAAAGCAATATTTAGCTGGCATACATCCATAGGAAAACCCAAATTCCTCCTCTAAGAAGAAACTTATTTTCAATAGTTGTCATAAGGAGGGATATGCCTTAAAATCTTGCATCTCTCACCTTCAAAAAAATTGAAGAGTTTACGAAACAAATATATTGTGAGAAGAGTTCCTTGGACATGATACTATTAGATCTTCTCATTGTGTGCACTTTGCTATGTAGTCTCCATATTGGTCCTAATCCTCTTCTTCATAAGAATGGATTGTTGATTTTGGAGTTACCAAGCACATGAAAAGAATCAACATCCCATCTCTGATAATCAATAGCAGTAGCATGGAGAGAAAATGGTACCTAGTGATAACTTGGCCTTAATCATGTAAGGATGTGATGATGTCATCATCAACACCACCAAGTTTGGATATGCCCTTTATGTTATATGAGTTTTATTGTATCCCCTTTCTATTATGTACATCAAACACAACAACAAAAGGTGATATTTTGGTGAGATCGATGGGTTGTAAAGTACATAGATGATGGTTTTAAAGTGGGTTCCTTAGGGTGTTGTGATTAATTTGATCATATATACATGTTGGAGAAGACTCCTTCCTTGGAAGAGAAAATACTTTTTGTTATAGTAGCAAATTCCAATGACACCAACATTTGGGACATACAAACTTTGGGTTCTTGCCCTGAATTTACAAAATCCTAACATTGTGCATTACTAGTCCCCGACCAGTGACATCTGAAATAGTGGTGTGTGGAGTTTTGTACTGAGACACACATGAAAAGAAGGTAATAGAAAATGGCAATGGATATAAGGGATTCAATGGTGACATACTTGTTAGGCCACTAAGTCATCTTTCAAGTTTGATCCAAATCCAAACAGATCTCACATGGTATGCATACGAATGCAGGATATTAGGATTTGAGTTTTTCTTTCTTTTTATTGATTCATGTTACAAAAAATCTCTTCTCAAGATTGAAATATATGGATTTCAATCCAAAAGGATGTATTAAGAAGCTCAATCCCTCGGAAATCCATTACAGGGTAGTGTAGAATTTTTTACAAGGATCCTTAGATCCTTGGTTTTTCTGGCTTGAGCTCTTTTGAATCCATTGTGGGGATATTGAATGATATGTTTACCTTGTTGGGTCATCAGAAACATTTACCAAGAATATGAAATATAGGGTATTTTTCATTTGGTGATTCATAAAGACTCTGTTGGAGCCTTAATATCCATCGTTTCTATATTGGGTTCTATGAAAATTCATATGTGAGAAGCTAGAATTCAAGGTTTCCCTTATTAACAACTTTACGCAAGAGGTTGCATTTCAAGGTTTCGTTATTGAGATGTTCAGAAACCTTGCTTTGGAAGCTTAGGTACTAGATTTCTCTTCTTGGATGTTGGATATTTCCTTTTGAGGCACATCAAATATATTGGTTCTTTAGAAACCATCCCTCAAGTTCATTCACTATTTTGCATGTTCCAGTCCCTTCGTCGGTGAGGACCTTCCAAGCATGGAGTTTCATTTGAGCTTTGAATCAAAATCAGGGAACATGAAATCCTACTTTGTTGGGCTATCAAGAACTTGTTAACCCAAATTTTAGATCAAGTTTGTTCATATGCTTGTTGTTTTTTACCCAGAAGTTATTCCTAAGCTAGTTGAATATTGTTTGATTGAGATCTTAGGTATGATGGGCCAATCCAACTCTTCCTTATCTCTTCCATCACTAGGTTTTTTCTAGAGAATAGCGAGGTTGAACACTTTGTTTTTGATCCAAAACAAGATCTCACTTTATGTTTACCAGATCAATGCTTGGCCTCAATTTTCCAGAATCTCGCAAATGAAGGTCAAAATATTTGTTCCCTAGTTTGCACTCTAGGTTGTTAAAAACAAAATTTTCTTCAAGTCCCCAAAATTAAATTTTTTGTTGAAAATGTTAGAATCTACAAAGTGTTCACTCTGGTTCAACACCAAAGAAAGTGTCTAAGTTGAAGTTGTTGTTGCTTTTCACCTATGTTCCAACATGTAGTATTGCAAATCATGTATTGTTGCATTTATTTAGCTACAAAGTTAGTTTCTTCTTCAAACCACCCAGTAAATAAGTAGACACGCTTTTCCAATGCATATCCTACTTTGATTCTCCCTGCCACTATCTACTGTTAGAATTATAGATATTTTGATCAAAACCTACAAGGAAATGCATCTATTGTAGAAAAGTTGTGGAGTTGAGAACCTGTTTTATTTGTATATTGAGTAAAGGCGCTTTATCTTTAGAGGTATATTTATTTGATGCAATTCTTGGGTTCTCAAAGAGTCATGAACCATGGATAAGAGAATCCATTGTACAGCTTTGTGATTTATGCTTGATTTTCGTTGCTTTATACTGTTGGGCATTTTAATATGTGCAATGTATGTATGTGAAGGATGTGAAAAACAATAGGGTAGAGTAATTATAGTTAAATGGAGATAGATTTTCTGTGTGAGTCTTGTGTTCAGCAAAGGATTGCAATTTACATGGGGTGGATTGATGGAAATAAAAAAGTTGTTGAAGGATTTGAGAGTAGCTTAAGGGATTTGATGTATCTTCTTGTTTTATATCTTGTTTAAAAATTATTTCAGTAGGGATTAAAGGACAGTGGGTTAAAGTCTAAATGTCTCAACTATTTTTCTTTTGTATTTTCTTTTTGTATTCCCATAATTTTTATTTGTCTTGTGCATTTTAAGATTCCATGCAAGGAGTAGCATATAATTGTTTTGCTTACTTTACTATAAAATGTGTTAATAATCCTAATTCATTTGACATGCAGGTTATGTTTATTTGGTTCTTTGATTTCTAGATTGTTGGATCCTGGATAATTCCATTTGTGGCTCACAGTGCTAGTTTTCGCAAAGACTATATGACATACAGAGGCCAAGCTATTTACAGTATTGTAATAGATATTGTGGATGGAGCTGTTGGACTGGAAATATTGTACCGATGCTTAGCTCGTTTCCACCCTCTCCCAAATAATTGGTTTTGTATCAGCTGGAAAGGAAGTTGGCATATAGATGCTTTCTTGGGTTGCTTGATGTCCCCCTTGGTGAATAGGTTATCACAAATTAATCTACAATTTTTGTCGTTTCCATCTCCCATTATAGCATCCCATGTAGAGAAGTCAATAATGGCTCGAGATCCAGTCGCCATGATTCTTTATGCCATCGGTGTATCCATCTGTGCACCTATCTGGGAAGAGGTCATATTCCAGGGTTTTCTTTTGTCTTCTCTTACTCACTATATTCCCATTTGGATCTCTGTACTTGTTATTTCCATTGCACTTCCATTAACTCACTTCAACATGAAATGCTTACTCCCCCTTACATTCTTACGCCTTGTCATGAGTATTATTTTTGTACTATCTCACAATCTTCTTGCATCAATGCTTTTGCTTAGTTTGTGGAATGGATTTGTATTTCTGGATTTATTGAGATGACTTCCTTGGAATTTATGGCTCACATTTGTGGATGTGCAGTCTATATAAGAAACGTTAAAGAGCAAATGAAAAAGCAGTTCAAGAAAGAATGATTATTTTATTAAATGGGCACTCTAATTGAGTTTCTTTAGAGATTTTAACTATTTTTAGTATATGCTTTGGCAGTAGCAATGTTAACCAAAATCAATGATTACTTGAGTGAGGGGTTTCCTAAATATCCTTATTGATTTTTTTTTTGAAAAAATTCTTCTTTTATTCAATAGATAATATTTATAAAGAACAGAAACATTGAAGAGTATATACAAGGGGCAGAGGTCTCGAGGAGAAAAAATTATCAAAATTTCTTCTTTAGCTCTGCTAAAGTTGTTTCAAATTAGAATAGGATAAAGCATCTAGAAAGTTGTAAGCCCTAATTAGGAGATATCCCTTAGCATGGAGTTGGTTACATATATCTTCCTACCAAATACTAGAGCAAAGAAACAGAGCTAGTCTCATTAGCAACAATGCACTTACAACTTAGTTTCCAGATAGAGAACAAAGTAGCAACTTTGAGTCAATTACAAAATCCGATAAAGGTTGAAAGAACTAATTATTTGGAGTCACCCCACATGGTTTCCCTTCAATGGACAACCCCTTTATGAATAGAAGAAACCTGCATCTGAACCTGCTGCCAACAATTTCTGCCCATCTCACATTCACACATAATGTGCTTCAAATATTATGTTTACCATAAATGGGAAACTTGGCATCTGTGACAAGATAAGTATTTGTTGGCAGCCTTGGTAAATGACTAGCCAAGAAAAAACTTGTAATTTGTAGGATAGGTGAAAATACCACACTATGCAATCTATGTATCTACCTAATCTCACGATCTGATGAGGTCTATATAGCATTGAAGATGGGGCCCAAAGGGCATTTCTAATGAAACAAGTAGTAAATCTTCTTCATATCATAGTTATGGATTCTTTTACCAAAAGACCAATTCCAATTCCTCCAAATAGGGTCTCATATTTGGATTTTCATCTTGAACAAATATTCAGAAGGGATTAACTTTTGGATCTCTTGGGTGGTCAGCTTGTCTGGTGTAAAGAGAGCTTTTGAATGAATTGACACCCTTGAATCCGCCCATGACTTGGCATCTTATTACCCTTCCTCTTGCAAACCTCATACCAAGTATTCTCTACAATTCATTGGCATTTATGCTTTCAACTCTAGATTAGTTGTAATGCTATGCCCCATATACATCTACTACCTATCCAGTGCCAACTCACATGCCTGGAAACAAACTTCCAAGTGGACCACATTCCTTTTAGGGTAGAATATTGTCTAATTTGAAATAGGTGTGGAGAAGAGATAATGTGACATAAAATAAAGTTACCTTGGATCCTGTGAACATGTTGAGCCTATGAAATCCTCTATCTCAATAAAACCTGCCAAACTGTTGAACCCTCCAAGCACCTCACAATTCATTTCAATGCTAAAATTTAACCCTAATAAATCACATCAATTAACCTCAAGCTACCCCTCATGGGAAAATGTAGACATCCCATGTGACCAGTGACAACCCTCAGTCCTCACCATATTTGGACCATAGGAATGTCCTCAAGATATTTCTTATTCCATTAAAATAAGCTTGACTAGGAAACCAACAAGATACATAGCAAATATTTGGGGACCTGGCTTGGCTGATTATTCCATATTTGAGGTTCTAGCCAGGGTAATGGTGGTTTGTGGAGTTTTGTGCTGAAAAACACATGAAAACTAGACAATACTAAATGAAAATGGAGATAAGCACTTCAATGGCGACATACTTGTTAACCCACTAAATCAGCTTTCGAGTTTGATCCAAATCCAAACAGATCTCACATAGTATGCATACGAACGCAAGATATTGGGATTTGAGTTTTTCTTGCTTTTTATTGATTCATGTTACAAAAATTCTCTTCTCGAGATTGAAATATATAGATTTTAATAAAAAAGGATGTATTAAGAAGCTCAATCCCTCGTAAATCCATTGCAGGGTAGTGTAGAATTGTTGACAAGGATGCTTAGATCCTTGGTTTTTTGGCTTGAGCTATTTTGAATCCGTTGTGGGGATATTGAATGATATGTTTGCCTTGTTGGGTTGTCAGAAACATTTACCAAGAAGCTGAAATCCAGGGCATTTTTCATTTGGTTATTCATAAAGACTCTATTGGAGCCTTCATATCCATCGTTTTTGTAGTGGGTTCTATGAAAATTCATATCTGAGAGGATGGAATTCAAGGTTTCCCTTATTAATAACTTTACGCAAGAGGTTTCATTTCAAGGTTTCATTATTGAGATGTTTAAAAACCTTTCTTTGGAAGATTAGGTACTGGATTTCTCTTCTTGGATATTGGAGAGTTCCTTTTGAGGAACATGAAATATGCTAGTTTCTTTAGAAACCATCCCTCAAATTCCTTCACTATTTTGCATGTTCTAGTTCCTTGGCCAGTGAGGACCTTTCAAGCATGGAGTTGCATTTCAGCCCTGAATCAAAATCAGGGAATATCAAATCCTACTTTTCATTTTTTGGGCCACCAAGAACACTTTCCCCAAGTCTTTTTCTGAAAAAAACCAGTTTTACTTTGTTGGGCAGTCAAGAACTTGTTAACCCAAATTTCAGAAAGTTTGTTCATATGCTTGTTGTTTTTTACCCAGAAGTTATTCCTAAGCTAATTGAAGGTTGTCTGATTGAGCTCTTAGGTATGATGGACCAGTCCAACTCTTCTTTATTTCCACCATCAATGGTTTTTTTCTAGAGAATAGTGAAGTTGAACAGTTTGTTTTTGATCCAGAACATGATCTCACTCTATGTTTACAAAATGAATGCTTGGCCTCAATTTTCCAAAATCTCGCAAGTGAAGATCAAAATATTTGTTCCCTAGTCTGCACTTAAGGTTTTTAAAAATAGAATTTTCTTCAAGTCCCCAAAATTAATTCTTTTGTTCGCAATGTTAGAATCTACAAAACGTTCACTCTGGTTCAACACCAAAGAGAGTGTCTGAGTTGAAGTTGTTGCTTTTCACTTATGTTGCAACATGCAGTATTGCAAATCATGTATTATTGCATTTATTTAGATACAAAGTTAGCTTCTTCTTTAGACCACCTAGTAAATAAGTAGACACACTTTTCCAATGCATATCCTACTTTGATTCTCCCTGTCACTGTCTACTGTTAGAATTATAGATTTTTTGATCAAAACCTACAAGGAAATGCATCTATTGTAGAAAAGTTGTGGAGTTGAGAACCTGTTTTGTTTGTAAATTGAGTAAAGGTGCTTTATCTTTATAGGTAAATTTATTGGACGAAATTCTTGGGTTAATCTCAAAGGGTCATGGACCATGGATAGGCGTAGCCATTGTACATGTTTGTGATTTATGCTTGATTTTCATTGCTTTGTACTATTGGGCATTTTAATATGTGCAATGCATGTATGTGAAGCATGTGAAAAAAAATAGGGTAGAGTAATTATAGTTAAATGGCGATAGAGTTTTTATGTGAGTCTTGTGTTCAGCAGAGGATTACAATTTACATGGGGTGGATTGATGGAAATAAAAATTTTGTTGACGGATTTGAGAGTATCTTAAGGGATTTGTTGTCTCTTATTGTTTTATATCATGTTTAAAAATTATTTCAGCAGGGATTAAAGGATAGTGCGTTAAAGTGTAAATGTCTCAATTGTTGTTCTTTTGTGTTTTCTTTTTGTATTCCCATCATTTTTATTTGTCTTGTGCATTTTAAGGTTCCATACAAGGAGTAGCATATAACGGTTTTGCTTACTTTACTGTAAAATGTGTTAATAATCCTAATTCATTTGACATGCAGGTTATGTTTGTTTGGTTCTTTGATTTCTGGATTATCGGATCCTGGATAATTCAAATTATGGCTCACACTGCTGGTTTTCGCAAAGACTATATGACATACAGAGGCCAAGCTATGTACAATCTTGTAATAGATATTGCAAAGGGAGCAGTTGGACTGGAAATATTGTACCAATGCTTAGCTTGTTTCCACCCTCTTTCAAATAATTGGTTTCGTATCAACTAGAAAGGAAGTTGGCATATATATGCTTGCTTGGGTTTCTTGATGTTCCCCTTGGTGAACACATTATCACAAATTAATAAAGACTTGATGCCGTTACCATCTCCCATTATAGAATCCCATGTAGAGAAGTCAATAATGGCTCGAGATCCAGTTCCCATGCTTCTTTATTCCATCGTTGTATCCATCTGTGCACCTATCTAAGAAGAGGTCATATTATGGGGTTTTCTTTTGCCTTCTCTTACTTGCTATATGCCCATTTGGATCTTTGTACTTATTAGTGCCATTGCATTTGCATTAGCTCACTTCAACATGAAATGCTTACTCCCCCTTACATTCTTATGCCTTGTCATGGGTATTGTTTTTGTACGATCTCGCAATCTTCTTGCATCAATGCTTTTGCATAATTTGTGGAATGGATTTGTATTTCTAAATTTATTGAGATGACTTCCTTACAATTTATGGCTCACATTCGTGGATGTGAAGTATATATAAGAAACATTAAAGAGCCAATGCAAAACATTTCGACAAAGAATGATTATTTTATCAGATGGGCACTCTAATTGAGTTTCTTTTTCCTAAGTTTTAACTTTCTTTAGATATTTTAACTATTTTTACTATATTCTTTGGGAGTAGCAATGATAACCAAAATCAATGATTACTTGAGTGAGGGGTTTCCTAAATATCCTTATTGCTTCTTTTTTTTTGAAAAAATGCTTCTTTTATTAAACAGATAATATTTATAAAGAATAGAAACATTGAAGAGTATCTACAAGGGGCAGAGGTCTCGAGGATAAAAAATTATCAAAATTTATTCTTTAGCTTTGCTAAAGCTGTTTCAAATCAGAATAGGATAAAGCATCTAGAAATTTGGCATCCCTTATTAGGACATAGCCCTTAGCATGGAGTTGGTTACATATATCTTCCTTCCAAATACTAGAGTAAAGAAATAGAGCTAGTATAATTAGAAACAATGCGCTTGCACCTTAATTTCTAGATAGAGAACAAAGCAACAACTTTGAGGAAATTCCACAATCCCATAAAGGCTGAAAGAAATAATTGTTTGGAGTAACCCCACAGGGTTTCCATTCAATGGACAACCCCTTGATGAATAGAAGAAGCCTACATCTGAACCTGCTACCAACAACTTCTGGCCATCTCACATTCACACATAATGTGCTTCAAATATTCTATTTACCATAAATGGGACACTTGGCATCTGTGACAAGATAAGTGTTTGTTGGAAACCTTGGTAAATGACTAGCCAAGCAGAAACTTGTAATTTGTAGGATATGTGAAAATACCACACACTATGCAATCTATGTATCCACCTGATTTAGGATATGAAGAGGTCTATATAGCATTGAATATGGGGGGCAAAGGGCATTTCTGATGAAACAAGTAGTAAATCCTCTTCATATCATAGTTATGGATTGTATTACCAAAAGACCAATGCCAATTCCTCCAAATAGGGTCTCATATTTGGATGTTCATCTTGAACAAATGTTCAGAAGGGATCAAATTTTTGAGTCTCCTGGGTGGTCAGCTTGTCTAGTGTAAAGAGAGCTTTTGAATGAATTAACACCCTTCAATCCACCCATGATTTCGCATCTGATTTCCCTCCCTCCTGCAAACTTGATACCAAGTATTATCTGCAATTCATTGGACTTTATGCTTTTAGCACTAGATTAGTTGTAATGTTATGCCCCATCTACATTTACTACCTATTCAGTGCCAACTCACATACCTGGTAACAAACTTCCAAGTGGACCACATTCCTTTTAGGGTAGAAGATTGTCTGACTTGAAATAGGTGTGGAGAAGAGATAATGTCACATAAAATAAAGTTACCATGGATCCTGTGAACATGTTGATCCTATGAAATCCTGTATCTCAATAAAACTTGCCAAACTATTGAACCCTCCAAGCACCTCACAATTCATTTCACTACAAAAAGTTTACCCTAAAAAGTCACATCAATTAACCTCAAGCTACCCTTCATGGGAAAGTGCATACCTCCCATGTGACCAGCGACAAACCTCAGTCCTCACCATATTTGGAGTACAGGAATGTCCTTAAGATCTTTCTTATTCCATTAGAATAATCTTGACTAGGAAACCAAGAAGATACATACCAAATATTTGGGGATCTGGCTTGGCTGATTATTCCATATGTGAGGCTCTAACCTGGGTAATGGTGGTCTGTGGAGTTTTGTGCTGAGAAACACATGAGAAATAGACAATAGTAAATGACAATGGACTTAAGGGATTCAATGGTGACGTACTCGTTAACCCACTAATTCAACTTTTGAGTTCAATCTAACTCCAAACAGATCTCTTACAGTATGCATACAAACGCAGGATAATGGGATTTGAGTTTTTCTTGCTTTTTATTGATTCATGTTACAAAAATTCTCTTCTCACGCTTGAAATCTATGGATTTTAATCCAAATGGATGTATTAAGAATCTCAATACCTTTGAAATCCATTGCAGGTTAGTGTAGAATTGTTGACAAGGATCCTTAGGTCCTTGGTTTTCTTGCTTGATCTATTTTGAATCCACTGTGGGGATATTGAATGATATGTTTGCCATGTTGGGTTATCAGAAACATTTACCAAGAAGCTGAAATCCAGGGAATTTTTCATTTGGTGATTCATAAACACTCTATTGGAGCCTTCATATCCATCATTTTTGTAGTGGGTTCTATGAAAATTCATATTTGAGAGGCTGGAATTCAAGGTTTCCCTTATTAAGAACTTTATGCAGGAGGTTGCATTTCAAGGTTTCTCTATTGAGATGTTCAGAAACCTTTCTTTGGAAGCTTAGGTACTGGATTTCTTTTCTTGGATGTTGGAGAGTTCCTTTTGAGGCACATCAAATATGTTGGTTTCTTTAGAAACCATCCCTCAAATTCATTCGCTATTTTGCATGTTCCAGTCCCTTGGCCAGTGAGGACCTTTCAAGCATGGAGTTTCATTTGAGCCGCAAATCAAAATTAGGGAACATCAAATCCTACTTTTCATTTGTTGGGCAACCAAGAACACTTCCCTCAAGTATTTTTCTGAAAAAAAAAACCAGTTTTACTTTGTTGGGCTATCAAGAACTTGTTAACCCAAATTTCAGAAAGTTTGTTCATGTGCTTGTTGTTTTTTACCCAGAAGTTATTCCTAAGCTAATTGAAGATTGTGTGATTGAGCTCTTAGGTATTATGGGCCAGTCCAACTCTTCTTTATCTCCTCCATCACTGGATTTTTTTTGGAGAATAACGAGGTTGAACAATATTTTTTTGATCCAGAACAGGATCTCACTCTATGTTTACCAGAGGAATGCTTGGCCTCAATTTTCCAGAATCTCGCAAACGAAGATCAAAATATTTGTTCCCTAGTTTGCACTCAAGGTTGTTAAAAATAGAATTTTGTTCAAGTCCCCAAAATTAAATTTTTTGTTGACAATGTTAGAATCTACAAAGTGTTCACTCTCATTCAATGTGAAAGAGAGTGTCCGAGTTGAAGTTGTTGTTGCTATTCACCTATGTTGCAACATGAAGTATTGCAAACCATGCATTGTTGCACTTATTTAGATACAAAGTTAGTTGCTTCTTCAGACCACCCAGTAAATAACTAGACAGACTTTTCCAATGCATATCCTACTTTGATTCTCCTTGTCACTATCTACTGTTAGAATTATAGATATTTTGAGCAAAACCTACAAGGAAATGCATCTATTGTAGAAAAGTTGTGGAGTTGAGAACCTATTTTATTTGTAGATTGAGTAAAGGTGCTTTATCTTTATAGGTAAATTTATTGGATGCAATTCTTGGGTTCTCAAAGAGTCATGAACCATGGATAAGAGAAACCATTGTACAAGTTCATGATTTATGCTTGATTTTCATTGCTTTGTACTGTTGGGCATTTTAATATGTGCAATGCATGTATGTGAAGCATGTGAAAAAAATAGGGTAGAGTAATTATAGTTAAATGGAGATATATTTTATGTGTGAGTCTTGTGTTCAACAGAGGATTACAATTTACATGGGGTGGATTGATGGAAATAAAGAAGTTGTTGAAGGATTTGATAGTAGCTTAAGGGATTTTCTATCTCTTGTTGTATTATATCCTGTTTAAAAGTTATTTCAGCAGGGATTAAAGGACAGTGGGTTAAATTCTAAATGTCTCAGTACCTCACGTATTTCAATCATCCCTTGATATACATCAAAGGTGTCACTATCTGATCCAGTTCATTGTTTTTATACTTTACAAGTGAGATTTTTTTCTTGGATTTTGCAGGAGTGAACTTAACTAAGTGGGCCATTGAGTATGAAGAGCCTGTTGCTGAGGCTTTTCCATTGCATATGAAGAGCTTGCTACTAAGGCTTTCAAGATGCTAAGTATATGTTAATTGAAGCTGCTACGGGATCTAAGTATGTCTTAGCAGCCAAGTACAAGTGGGATGGTTTAGCCATTGTAATATTTTCAAAAGTCATCGATGTACTAGATGATTTTCATGTAAAATTATATGAAGATAGTTTTGGATAAAAATCATATTTATTATAATACTTGACATCTCATGTAACATAATTTGTGCGGTTTAAAACTTATATGGTTGTACTTTATATTACTTATAAGTCTTGTAATTAACTAATTAATGTGACATTGCATATTTCACATGTGTATGAGATGATGATAAATAATGTATGGTTTTTTTTTTTAAATTTAAACATAATATCATATTAAAATTTTATATTGATTAATAATGGATACCATTAAAACTACTAAAATATAATAACCACACATAAAATGACCAAACATGACTAAATGAGTGACCAATAAATGAGATTAATGAACAAAATTCACATATAAAATGACAAAAAATTGAGAGATACGTGACCAAACAATGAGATATAAGTGACCAAAAAAATGACCAAAATTTCCATATCAATGACAAAAAAACAGTTTTGGTGGCTAATTTACGGTCTTTTATTACGCTGTCAAATTTGGTTGTACTCTAGTTTGTCATGTGGTCATTAGTTTGGCCATAAATGTGGTCTTATATTTGGTCATTGATTAAAATATATGACTAAATTAATGACCAAATATATGACCAAATTAATGACCAACTGACAAGCTATAAATCACCAAAATAAAAATGACCAATTTTGGTCGCATAATAAAAGACCTTAAATTAGCCACAAAAGATTGCCAAACCAAAAGTGGTAATTGATATGTGGATTTTGGTCATGTTTTTGGTCACTAATATCTCATTTTCCACTAGTGAAGGAATACCTTAGAAAGTTTCCCTAAGGAAGATATCCACTTTACAAGCAAAGAATTGCATTAGGAAAGGCTGCAAACTTTTTGCGGTGAACATCTAGGACATAGAAGTTGAAAGAGAACAACACATAGAGGAATTCCTAGTTCTCGTAGACTTCATGGATGTATTTCCGGAGGAGATACCCATATTACCACCGAAACGAGACCTATATTTTTCCATAGAACTATCACGAGGGTTAGTTCTGGATTCAAAATCCCCTTACCACATGAGCGGACCAGATTTGGTGGAGTCCAAAATGCAGTTGCAGGATTTGATTGAGAAGGGATATATCCGACCGAGTATGTCCCCTTGGGGAGCACCGATAATTTTCGTAAAGAAGAAGGACAGTACGAGTGGATGTGCATTGATTACTGCCAACTTAGCAAGATGACCATCAAGAACCAATACCTACTCCCTAGGATCGATGACTTGTTTGATCAAGTATGAGGAGCCAATATATTTTCGAATATCGACTTGCGATCTGGGTACCATCAAGTACAGATTCACGACGATGATATTTATAAAACTACCTTTTATATGAGGTACGACCACTATGATTTTGTAGTGATGCCTTTCAGGTTGACCAATGCACCCAAGAAATTTATGTGTATGATGAACAATATCTTCAATAAATACCCAGATAAATTTGTTTTGGTATTTATAGACCACATCCTAGCTTACTCTAAGAGTAAAGAGGAACACATTGAGCATCTCTACATAGTGCTAAAGGTGTTACGGGAACACCAACTCTACACCAAGTTTAGTAAATGTTATTTTTACAAAACATAGATACAGTACTTGGGTCACATCATCTTTGAGAAAGGGATAGTTGTGGACCCAAAAAAGATTAAAGCCAAAGAGGATTTGCCTACCCCCACTAGTGTCACCAACATTAGTTCCTTCTATGGATTATCCAATTACTACCGAAATTTCGTTGAGAAGTTTTCAAGGATAGCTTGTCCCGTGAATTCTTTTCAAAATAAAGAAAACAAGTTTTTGTGGACGACCAAGTGCGAGGAAAAATTTTACAAGCTAAAACAGATTTTGACAACTACACCAATACTACAAATTGTGGATCTCGATGGGGATTTCGTTGTTTGCACAGATTCAAGCAAGGAAGGGCTCAGAGGATTCCTCTTGCAGAACAATTATGCGATCTTTTATGAATCATGAAATTTAAAAGAACATGAATAGAGCTACCCAAACCATGATCTTGAGTTAGCATCCATCATGTCACATCCCCAACCTTCTACTGGTGAGAGGACGCGACTATAATGCTGACAATCCAGGAAACTAAGCCCCATGAATGTAAAATAAATTGCATTGGAAATAAACATACATAGATGCATAAATTACCATCAAACAAGGGAAGCATTTACACTAGCAGACTCACACATAGCTAAGGATTTATCAAAATTCAGCCAAGGAGGTGGAATGGTTTAATTGCTAATCTAGTGAGCTCAGGCATAGAGCTATCGACACCTACACACGATCTAGCTTGTATTTCCCAACACCCACACAACCAACACAAGGAAGCATCCCCTTCTCTGATACACAGTACCTCATACTATGCCTTCCCTTCTAGTGTTGTTCAGGGTGTGTGAAGAAGAAAATCCGTCTCCTCTTGATCTGGTTGTGAGGTTCCTTTCCCCACTAGCTTTGTCAAGATAATTTCAACCCAATTCCACTCCAAACCGGTTTAGAACAAAACTAGGGGTTCACACACAACAAAATGCAAGATCCGGGTTTGAGGAAAAACATTTTCAACCAAAAACGTAAACGGAAATTAGTAAATAACCCCCCTGATAGAAATTTGATTTCCATAATAATTCTATCACTTCACGTAGGAAAAAACGGCTCATCAAATACCTAGAAATCATGGTCCCTTCCCAAATCCGTTGGGCATTACCAAAAATGATTTCTCAGCTTGGAAAACATTGGATCTGACTACAAAAAAGTGAATGGATACACATAGGAAACTCTGGATGCCTGAGAGAGGTCACCTGAATGAGAGAATTGTGGTGGAAAAATGAAAAAAACATGAATGCATGTTAGAATGGGGATACGTTTTTGGGTTTTTACTTGCCCAAGGAGTCAAAACGTGTTTTTCAAAAATGGGTGCTCTTCCCAATTCAATTTTTTCCAATACTCTTCACATTCCCATGTAATAACTACCTCAACCTCTTCTGGTAGAAATAAATGATTGGGTAAAAACACAAGAAAAGGGAAATTGACAATTTTGATGCGTTTTCCCTTTGACATTTGGCTTTTCCCCATTGGTGCTGAAGGTTTGAATATCCCCCCCTCCCTTATCCTTAGGAAATCATGCCCCCATCTCATTATTGTTGCATTGACATAGCTCATTATGGGTTTTTAATTAAAGTGCATATTTACATGATGTCCAAAATTATAATTTGTCGGCTAGCACAAAATACCATCGGCAGCGATTTTTTATCGTTGAAAATAAAACGCTAAATCGATGGTGAGGATTTTTCCTTTATCTCCACACCATGATTAATTACAATATATACATCATATACATTTAATGCAAATGGGGCCAAAATCGAGGTGTTACAATGATAAGGAAGATATTAAAACATTTATGAAGTCATATATTGAATATATGACCAGACATTTTACGCAGTGTTTGAATTGTTGGCTAGCCAACTTGGGAGCAAGTCAACACAAGGGAGTAGTAATAGTACACCTCATGATGAGAATAATACATATGGGGAAGTTATTTTCTCCAATACTAGACCTCAAAACCAACCCCATGAATTGAAGAATTAGACCGGACCTGCAACTCCTAATTTTTTCGTGCCTAAAGAGAGGCTTGACCCCACTTATGGCATGAAGGAAGAAACAAATAATTGGCATCAACTCAGTGGAAAATTTAGGAAATTTCTTCCTTTCAATCAAATTCCATAGGTCCTCTCATCAAATTAAGCAAGGAGGAAGTAGAAATATGAAACCTTCTCTAAATCAAGAATTTAAGTATACCATTGGAAAATTAATTAATTTCCAGACCCGATCTTTACAGCTGCGCAAGTGGCCTGTTGAATGGGGTTGGTGTCGACAGCTTCAGTCATTCATATTTGCATTTGAGAGACATAATAGGTGATCTCATTTATTAATGGACATTGTTTACCTTACAATACTCCTGTCTATTATTTTATGTTGGCATTTTAAACATCTAATTCATATCTCTATAGTGCAGAATAGTCTTGGAGCGTCCAGAATATGGTTATGCCACATACTTCTTTGAGCTGGTGCAATCTCTGCCAATCATGTGGCAGGTGGGATGATTAATCATTGTGATGAGTGTTGCCATCTGTAGTATAACTGCTCTTCTTGAAAACAAGCCCCTTAGATTTATAAATCTAAGCACTGTATTTTCTTTTAAGGAATCTTCGATTAGCCAGTCTAGATATTCATCACACTCTTTGCTCTGGTTAAAAGGAAAGTTACACAGGGGGATGGATCCTTCTTGCAGCTTGTGACCTTTATTAATATTATATATATCATGAACATGCATGAGTACAAACAAGTGAGAAGGTTTTCCAAGATATGAGTAACGAATCTTCTTTAAGATTTTTTAAAAAGTGGTCTGTAAGGTATACCCCACAGATGGTGGTGGGGAAACTGTGATGGGATATGGTAATTACTGGTGATGGGATATGGTAATTAGTGGAACCATGGCATGGTTGATTATCTCGTTTCTATGGTTGGGATGTACCTAGTCTTGGAGACACATGGACAATACTTCCTATATTCCTCCACATTCTTTTCTGTGTGCTGGCATGTATTATATTTACACCCATCCATGTACTTATTGATAGTTTGGGGCATCCAAATGATGGGGAGTCTCTAGTAGTTATAAGCATCATAGAGCATAAAAATGCCTATTACCAAAATGTGAGTTCTTCCCTCAGTTAAGAGACACGGGTTTGGACCTTTCCCCTTGACATGCCCTTAGGAATTTCTCTTCTGTGTAAGCATTATCTCATGGAAGGAAACTGGAGAGATATAATACATTGGGAATTTATCTTTTGTGTAAGTATTATCTCATGGAAGGAAACTGGAGATAAAATACGAGTCTAATTGCTGTGGCACTGGAAAATGGGTTTTCTGCCTGTTATTGAAAGCTTCAACACCCTTATGAATGGTTTTTGCAAGAAGGGCAGTTTGGAAGAGGCTAATAATATTTTTAAACTAATGCTAGAGAAAGGTTTAGTTCCTAACGTTCAGATTTACAGTAAGATGATA
This sequence comes from Pseudotsuga menziesii, assembly GCA_001517045.1. Taxonomy (NCBI): domain Eukaryota; kingdom Viridiplantae; phylum Streptophyta; class Pinopsida; order Pinales; family Pinaceae; genus Pseudotsuga; species Pseudotsuga menziesii. The sequence goes on along the minus strand of LPNX011172357.1, from coordinate 265,857 downwards.
ATTTCAAACTGTGAAAGGGGATGCATAAAGGGAGCCTTAAAACTGCATTATGAAATGCAAGATAAGGGGTTATTACTAGCGCTGGAAACTTATCACTTGCTTATTTATAGACATTCAAAGAAAGGGACACAGATGGAGCTCTAACGATTTACAATGAAATGGAGGCCAAATCTATGTTGCCAACTATATCCTGCAAGCTAGAAGTGGTTTTATGCTTCTCAACCAATAACTTGGAGGACTCAGGTAATTTTAGTATTGTAGAAAATCAGTAGGATTGACAAAAGGAATACATATAAAAGACACAGGGGTTAAAGACCGGATGTGAATGTGGAACCTCAAGGCATCCCCTGGCAGTCTGGCTCAAGTGAACACATTTGTTTGGAAGTGGCCGAAGTTATGGCTCTCTAATCACAGGTTGACAAGAAGTACAGGGAATTCATTTTGGGGGCACAGTTTAATTGCTAAGCAATGTGGCTCGCCACTATTGTCTGTGGAACTCTGCAAGAGGATAGAAAGATCTGGTCTTGGCAAAGCTATATGGTGAATTTTTTGGGTCTTCAGACAGAAGGAAAAGGTCAAAACTCTGAGGCGCATTTGCTGTGTTCTAAAGAAGAGAGCACTGGTAAAAATAATGGTCAAGCCGCTGTGGTAAACTCTGTAGCAATGGCTCCAAGACAGAGAGCTCGATGTAGAAGAGGCAGAAGAGGTAGGAGAAACACCTACTCGGAGGAGTCCTTTTGCAGGGACATTCCCTATCACATTCGTCTAGAAATAGAGGAAGTTAAGGGTCAGATGGTAGGGTTGGCATTGGAAGACCAGAATACTAACCAGACCATGGACCCATATTGGCTCATCAAAACTCTGTTGGGAAGGGGGATTATGGAAAGGGACCAATTGTGCAAAGGAAATCAACCTTCGAACCAAGCTTCAACCTTCATCCAGGAATTAGGGATGACATGCACAACCTTCAAACCAAATTGGAACTCCTGGCTGAGCTGATGGACACCCCACGTCAGATAGCAGAGCATAATATGGGCACGATATCTGATCATATTTCCCTGTCTACTAATGATAATCTATGAATCTGTTAGAGTCTTTAGCTTTTTCAGTTATTGCATGTAAATTTTCAAATTGAATTAGAAGGAAACTTCTAAATGTTTGGATGATAAAACTAGTAAGGACAGGGGGGCCGGGGCTCTAGTTTCCCATGTCTTCAGGGCAGGTCCCTCCCTCAAGCTTAATTTTTCCTTTATTATGGATTTTAGACCTTTCACCGGACTAATTATGCTCCTAAGGGCTGATATGGTTTCCCACAGAACAGTTTTGTATATTATGTACATTATTCAGTAATAGAAGGATGAATCAGCTAACTTACCCCCCCCCAAAAAAAAATCCAATCATCATTTTCATTAATATAAGCAGAATTTTTTCATCAGAATTGCCACTAAGTAACACAGTTTGACCATTTCAGGGATTCAAATCATTTTTTACTGCTGTTTCAAGACTGTTATAAAATAAAACTGCAGCACACATTTCTATCATGTTCCATATCAATCATCTTTATTGTCAATTCAGAAGCATTTCGAGAGAGAGAAATCACAGCACCATGATATTATCTCATCTGCAAATGTGTGTCCTCTGAAAATTCCATTTACATGAAGTTGGAAACCTATTCCTGGCAAGCTCATTGCATTGCCTAGTAAGTGAATTGGAGCAGAGTAGCCGAGAAAAACCATAAAAATCCAGGACACCAGATTCTAATAAATTCTGGACTCAGTTCGAAAGATGCTTCCCAACAACATGGGGAGAGAGCGTAAATTCCAGATGAACAGTTGGGAAATTTGAAAGACTTATCATATGATGGCATGCATTGTAGCCATGTATGATCTTCTTGCAATACATGGAATAAATGGGCTTGAGACAATAATACAATCCTATAAACAAGGCCATAATTCACCGACCGGTCCTTCTCTGCAACTACTGCCTGCCCTAGCACCAACTACCAAGCCTAGGAGATTCATCTGCCATACTAATTCTAGGGTAGGTCACATATACTATAATTATCGGGGTTGAGAAGGTTAAGAGCTATGGCAATTCCCCATCTGCAATACCTATGGCATAATTGCCTTCACTTATTTCCTTCAGAGTATTTTCAGATCTGTCTGGTGAAAACCCAATTTACAAACCTAATTATCTTAGTTCTTCCAGTAGGAGACGCCTAGTGGCTAAACATATGTCTTCAATCAATAATTAAAGAAAATTTTAGCTCGGTAATATCTCTGCTTAGCTCTGTTCTTTTCATCTATTCTAGTTTAAGGGAACAATTACAAGAACCCACAGTTTGACTCCCCCTTCTGTTATCATTTATCTATGAAATTATTTGTACACATAGAACATGAATCCGACCTTGAAATGGCACCGTAACAACAAATATTAATTGCGGGAGAAGAGGGTATCACATACCAGTGCTGAAAAGAAGATAAAATAGAGCTATTCGATGGCCATAGAATTGGATTGAAATCTTCAAAATTTGCCCTGCAGAAAAGAGGGCTTCGGCTCTAAAATCTTACGCATTCCACTATCTTTGCCGCTTCGACGAGATTAAGCATGGAGAGATATGCCTGAAATTGTCATTTCTTTCTCTGAGAAGAACATATGGTCAGACAAATACCAAAAAGTGGAGGGGTATTAGTGGTAGAGCTCTTGTCGTCGAAGAAACCCCACCCTGTCAAATCTGCAAGCAGGTAGGCATAGATGAACAAACCCCAAGCCATCGAATCTAGGAGTAGGCAAGTGTAGGTGAGAAAACCCCAGTCCATTGGATCGATGAGTAGGTGTGCTAATTCTGAAAACCCCAATCACCCAAGTCGATTATGGTCCAAAGAGGGCCTGCAAATACAACCAACATTCCATGGATGGTGCCACCACCATGGGTCCTTTCATCAAAACAATAACCTTGAATTCCAGCAATGCTAAACCCTTGAGGGAAAAAAGGTATTGATGGGATGCAGAATGGAAAACCAGCGAATTAAGAGAAAATAGAATAATATCATTCACAAATGACAAGTGACTCAATTACTCATTACTCATAATTTAATATTTAGAAATTATAATATTTAGAAATAATATATTCAATCATAATATTTAGAAATAATAATTTAATGATAGTCACAAGAATATGAGAGGTATTAATCAAGTGCATAACTTCCAAGTATGAGTTGATAGCCTTGCGAATCAATCTTACCTTGGGGAACACAAACTATGAATGCATTTCACAGACTTTATGTCTCTTGTGATATTCTTTTGCATTTGGCAACACTACGTTGCATCGTTCCACTTGACAACAGGAAGGTTGCGCGGTCGAAGCCGAAAAATCCCTCAGCTTCTTATAAATGCAATCGCCAATGCTATTACCAGAGACTGGATTAATTACCTGAGCCGGATTCGCAGCATCTCCAAAATGATGCCGCTTTCCTAGATTAAGGAACGTTAAGGAATCCCTTTGAACATCCTTGATGACATTAATGTTATCTCTCATGGGACCCTCGTTAGCACTCTGAAAATTTTCATTCCTCCCGAGTCCTACCCAAGCCAACTATCACCATATTTCTCTGACAGAATGGCTATACTCGGAACCCCCAAGAAAATTACCACCATTTACAACCCCTTCTACAAGCCAACCCTTCAATAATCCAATGCCTTGGCTTTTCACAAAATCGTCAGCCAAAGAATTCCGATGAATCTTGACATCCAGAGGAAACTGTGCCTTATGATTGCCTGAAAAACTCCAGTCATTGATGACTTCAGTAAAATTACCAGCAGCCATGAGAAGTTCAGACAGGGGCGAGGACTCATGAACCATGTTCGTTCCACGGAGTAACTCCTTCCCAATATTATAACCCTCTTTTGAAAAAACCCATTCAGCCATGAGTAATCTCTCATACCTATCCCCGGCCGTACTGTAAAGCCCTGTGCAACCTTCCTAGTCCCAAGGACTCTTTAAATGCCAATCCTGCATCTTAGAGGGCCAGTAATGATCATGGCTGCTGTTGTTGTTACCACCATGATTTTCCATGGAATTTGAGTCCATATTCTTAAAAATGACTTCTTCTTCACAAGACCAAAACTAATCCAAGGAAAAATACAAATACATTTCCAGGCTCTTTTCACATGATGAATATTACCAAATCCAACGATCCCATATTTGCTTTGATTTCCAAATCCGGGATGATTAAAATAATAACCTTGTTGTCTCAAAAAAATTTCCATGAGAGAAATACTCCCCAGAGCCTCGTCCAACAGACCTACATCAGAGAGCCCCTGAATCAAACTGATGTAGGTAAAAACATCTAGGTCCATCCCCTTCTCAACCATGAGAATCTGCAATACTATGGAAAAATCGAGCTCGCCCATTTTACAGAGCCCATCAATCAAAGAAATGTAGATGACAACATCGAGCTCGCAAATTATGGCCACCATCTAGTAGTGAATGTTTTCATGTGATGTGTTATTGGTAGTGTGTCCATGAATCGGGAACCCTTTCCATGGGTATAAATTGGAAGGAATGTTTCATGAACTATTCTATTTCTATGCGTTTCTATTTTTGTAGTTTGAAAATGTGATTATGAGAAATTAATTAACACATAGAGATATAGATAAATGCAAGAGATAAATTTTAATGGAATGCACGAATAATCATGGATTCTTTGGATGAATGAAAGTTTTTTCAATAAGGAAAATTTATAGGTAGAGATGTCTCATATATGGTCTTGAGGGTAGGCCCATAATGAAGACTAGTTACTACCACATGCATAGACAAACATTATATTATGGATCACATATTATATATATATAATTATCGTATGATACCTAATCAAGAAATTAATTGAATTTTTCATGATAATATCTCATGGTAATTGAATGTCTATGGTATAGGTGAGATACCGGTTCTTTCTTATGAATATAGATGATTACTTCTATAAGCTTGAAAGTATGGGGTGGGATGATACTACGATGACATTAGAAACTTGCACTATGCTTTGATCACCTAGAGATAATATTTTTTTTAGTTTTCTAGTGGGATTCCCTAGAAGTAAATCTTTAAAATTTGTTTCTCTTCTTGTAAGGGTGAATGGCTACAAGGAAAAGAGGAATCGAATGAATATCATGTGTGAGATTCATGAAATATGATGGTTTGGGTCAAGACAATATATTTTGGGTGTATTAGAGAAGACCAAAACATAAATTATGCTTTTTGATGCGTCGTCTCTTAAGCGACGCTTATGAGGCTAGACGTCGCTTAAGCGACGCTTATGAGACTAGTTGTCGCTTAAGCGACGCTTATGGCCACATTTTCAAAAAAAAAATTATCTTTGTGATTTTTGGTAGGTTTAAAAAAAGAAATCCACGCGCCGTCGGATTTTTCCGTCGGATTTTGGGTCGAAATGTAGTAGTGATTCTTCCCAAATGTCTACTAATCCTTGGATACAACTAAGTGTGTATTTCCAATTGAATCTTATGGTTGAAGAAGTTGCACTAAAAATATCCATTCTACATATTGAAGCAGAAGCCAATCATTGGTGGTTCCATGCTCTTAGATCTTTCAGACATTATCAGATTCATCTTACGAGGTTTTCTCCAATGCCTTCATAGAGAGATTTGAAAGGAAATACCTTGAACTTCCTTTCAAATAATTCCCACAAACAAAGCAAGTTTGGACCCCTGAACCATATATGTTAGAATTTTAAAGGTCTTAGTAATGGTTTCTGATGTGTATATGCTTAGGTTGGTTTTTCTATTTACTGAAGGATTAACAAAACCTTTGAAAGGGCTCATGAAATCCCATAAGCTAGCTACATTGAAGGATGCCATGAATTTGACAAGAGACTTGCAGAATGTGTTTCCAAAAAACAAATATCCCTATAATCCCAATTTTCCTCCCAAATTCAAATAAGGGAGGAAACCATGGGAAAATGAATCTTTTTTCAAGGATAGTAAGAAGTTCCAAGCAAATAAGAACTCAAAAGAAATAAACTGTGCTTCATATGTTAGCAACCTTGGGTTTCAAGACATAAGTGTGCTAAAGGGAAGGCACACTACATTAAAGTATTCTCTAAATACGATGAAGAGGGAGTGGAGGAATAAATACAACTTGTCATCCAAGAAGAAGGGTATGAAACAACATAAGGAGAATCCCACTCCTCATATAGGAAAAAATTTAGTACTTTGAGGTGTTCCTAGATTTCTCACCCTTAGACTCAAGGGTAACATACAAGTGAAAATGGTTATGGTCCTAGTGAATGGAGAATCCACTCACAACTTCATAGATTCATCTTTGGTGGAGAGGATAAAGAAACAAACTGAAACTTTTGATTGTTTCACTGTCATCATTCCAGATAACAATTCTGTGGACTCGACCAAATGGATTGTAAAGCTCCAAGTTACTATAGGAAATCATACTATTACTAACAAATTCTATGTAGTGAATGTGTCTAATATAAATGTGGTTTTGAGAATCCAATGGTTATATTCTTTAGGAGAACATATAGCGAACTATCAAGTCCCTGAAAGCAGGTTCAAAAGTTTTGATGGGAAACCCATGTTGTTGAGAGGGATGCAAATTTACCCAAATCAAGTAGTGTCTTCTCACAGTATGAGGTATATCTTGAGGTATGGAGACATTGAATGGGTTTTTGAATGTTTGATTACATATTCTAATCCTCACTTGAAGGTTTCCAAGCATCCTACAGAGATAGAGTAGTTTTTGGATAAGTATGAGAGATTTTTTGGAGACCTTCCCCTAGGGAGGCCACTAGAAAAAGGGTGGAGCATACCATTCAATTAGAGATAGGAACCCAACCTATCAAAATACATCCCTATAGGAACCCCAGAACTATTCGATATGAGATTGAGGAGGCCATTAAAAAACTTTTTGGAATTGGGTCTTATAAGTCCTAGTTCAAGCCCTTATGCTTCTTCAAATGTTATGGTAAAGGAAAAGGATGGAACCTTGAGGATGTGCAATGATTTTAGATAATTGAACAAAAAAACAATGAAGAATAAGTTTACCATCCCAAGGATTGATGAGCTCATGGATGAGCTCCATGGATCAAAGTTATTCTTAGATATTGACCTTAGATTTGGTTATCATCAAATTCAAATGAGGGAGGATGACATACCAAATACTGATTTCATATGTCACTATGGTCACTTTGAGTTTTTTTCCATGATTTTTGGATTGAAAAATGATCCTCCTACATTTAAATCATGTGTTAACAATATATTCCACAAGAAACTTCATAAGTTGGTAGTTTTCTTTGATGACACTCTTATTTACAATAAAACAAGGAAGGAACAGTTGCATCATCTAGAAGTGCTATTAAAAATTTAGCATGATCAATCTTTGTTTCTTAAGTTGTCAAAATGTGAGTTAGATTTGACATAAATTTTTTATCTTGTACACATCATTGGTCAAGATGGTGTCAAGATGGACTTGGATAAAATAAATGCCATTATAGAATGGCCTCGTCCCAAAATCTCACTGAATTGAGAGGATTCTTTGGGATTTGTACCTACTATAGAAAATTTATGAGGAGTTTCTCCCCACTCACTTCATCTCTCACTAATTTGAAAACTAAGGATGCTTTCAAATGACATGAAGAGGATGAAAAGGATTTCCAAAGAATAAAAGAGGTAATGAGCAATTGTCTTATTCTTGCATTGCGTGATTTTTCTAAACCATTTATCTTGGAGTGTGATGCATCAATGGAGGGTATTGGAGTAGTCCTAAAGCAAGGAAAACACCCAATATCTTTCGAGAGTAGGAACATAAAACCACATGAAAAGATTTACTCTATTTATGACAAAGAAATGTTATCTATCATGCATGCTTTGATCAAGTTTAGGCAATACTTGGTGGGAAACAAGTTTGTGGTCAAGACTCACCATAACAACTTAAGGTACTTTCTCACTCAAAAGGATCTAAATGAAAGGAAAAAAATGTGGGTGAGTAAGATTCAAGCATTTTATTTTGATATTGAATATGTGAAGGGAAAGAATAATGTGATAGCATATGCCTTATCTAGAATACCTTCTATTTATCTAATGGATGTTGCAAAAGATTGGAAAGCTATATTAGAAGTAGAATATGCCAAGGATACATCTTCTTGTGAATTTTTTTATGGGAATAAATATGATGATAGGTATAAGGTGTTAGAAGGAATCAAATACTACAAATATAGAATATATTTGGTCCCCAGTTTGAGTTTGAAGGAGAAAGCCTTGAAGAGAGCTCATTATTCTTCTCTAGCAAACGGCTGTGGTTTCTTCAAAACATATGGAGTGTTGAGAGAAATATGCTGTTGGAAAGGGTTGAAGAATGATGTTATGAAATGTGTTAATAAATTCCCAACATGTCAGCAAAACAAAGTGGAGCACAATCATTCAACTACTCTCTTACACCCTTTTCCTATACCAGGACAAGAATAGGAGAGCATTTACATGGATTTCTTCAGTGTTTTACCAAAAGTACTTGGAAAGGATTGCATATTTGTAGTGGTGGATAGATTTAGTAAATTTTATCATTTATTTTATATTACTACAACTTTCAGTGTTGCAGAAGTGGTTGAGCTATTCTTTAGATAATTTTTCAAATTACATGGGATTCCCAAGAGCATTGTTAGTGATAGAGATAACCAATTTTTTAGTGCATTTTGGCAAGAACTCTTCAAAATGGTGGGGAACAATTTGACTTCTAGCACAAGATATAATCCACAATCTAATGGCCAAACAAAGATGGCGAATCAATGCTTGGAGGGATACTTGAGGTACTACGTTAGTGGGAAACAATTGGCATGGATCAAATGGTGATATTAGAGCATCAAAAGCTAAGGATTGGATTGAAGAAAGTTAATATATTTTGAAGGTTCTGAAATATAACTTCTAGGTTGCCGAAAATCAACAAAAAAAATATGCAAATCAACATAGAGTGGAGAGACACTTCCAAGTGAATGACTTCATTTATTTTAGGTTGCATTCCTACAAAAAAACCACCATAAAAGGTAAAGGTTCAAAAAATCTCAAACCATCATTTTATGGTCCCTAAAAAGTAGTTTGAAAAGTTGGAGAAGTGTCATATGAATTGGGACTTCCTACAGGAAGTAAAATCCATAATGTGTTTAATGTTTCATGTCTAAAGAATGTGACGTTGTAGCATATTTCAGTTTCAGAAACATTACCTCCCTTGGGTGATGAAGGACAAATTATTCTCATTCTATAAATAATATTGAAGGCAAGGGAAAGGAAGTTAAGAAGTGAAACTATAAGGGAATACTTGGTACAATGGAAGGATTTTCATAGTGAGGAAGCCACTTGGGGAAGATGAAATTTTTTTGCAGCGTCCAAACTTGGCATTGTAGGATGACAAGAAATATTGAGTGTGGAGGAATTTCATGTCCCCGTCCAAATAATACTGCTAGCAAACATTGTTTAACTAATCGACTAGTTCCCTAGGTTGAGGTGGAGGCGTAAAATTTTGTAATAAGGGAGGTATGAGACCCAAGATGACCTTATTTTTCCAAATACAAATTAAATATGAACATATAAATAATAAATGTGGAAAAAATAAAGTAGCATTGCTTCATGGATACATTTGGATGTTCACGTGGATGTTCATAGATTCCCTGGGTGGCTAGATTCCTCCCTACACTTGCCATAACCTACCTCCAAATTTCCTAATTATGTGGAATGGAATGTTGTTGGGAGGTAAATAGGTTTCAAGTAACATATCATGAGCCAAGTAATTTGAATTGGTGAAGGGAAGTAACTCCCATGGAAGAGGAGGAAGCTAGGAAGACAATGTGTGCCACTTGAAGAGAGATTCCATCCACTCTATGAAAACTATGATGGAAGATTCTACGACAAATTCAATCTTGATTGTAAACCTGATTGCAAACCTATAAAAATATGAAATTACATGGGTAAAAATAGCCACCAATAGGGTTCATTTGGGGGTTAGAGGCATCCATTTGAATTGGGGAAATAATTGAAGCACGAGGAAGAGGACAAGTGTCATAGGAGTTACTAAACTATTGGGATGAGTTGGAGGAATCCTATGGAGGAGAATTCGACCTTAGGGGACCCAATGAGGATTATAAAAATATGTCATGAGGAAGGAGAATGGATTTTTATCATTTTTATAATTTGTATTTTGGCATTTCAGAAATCTCTTGCTTGTATATTGCATAGTGAGTGTTCACTCTCAGTGTTAGTGAATCAATTTTGAGGGAGTTGGATTCTTATCCAAATTGGTTGTTGGAGAGGCCACACAAACCTCTCATTTGGAGCTGAATGAAGTGCTCTAGTCTCATGTTGAATGTTGATACAGGTGTGCCTCATATATTTCCCCTTTCTTTCATCCCATCTCACTATTCCCCATGTTTTCATATGATGGCACACATGTGAGAATGGTGGTTACGCTTGGTTGAGATTAGTTAATGCCCAATATTGGGTACATTATGTTTGGCTCTGTAATATGGTGTCCCTACTCTCTGTAAGTCGAATTATCAAAAATACATGTGCACAAATCCCCACATTCCAAGCTATTGTTTGACTATTTTTCATGTCTTGGCTTCCATTTCAAAGGAGATATGTATCTCGTCTATATTAAGGAATTTATATGATGTTAAATGTGTTTTAGGAAGTTATTTTTATTTTTTATATGGTCTCCATTCATCATTCTCCATTTTGAACTATTTCATTTTGTTTTTATGAGTTAAAATCGATCTATCTATGTCATTTCCCCTTAAGCAATATCATTGAAAGTTATCAAACGGATGTTGAACTCTACAACCAATTTGCAGAACTAATAACCATGTGTAATGATAGTCCATGAGGTTTTATATCAGTCCTAACACTCTGCTTATAAATTTGGGAGGGTTTTACATGAGTTGGGAAGCCCTTTTGTCCTACACCCTAGGAGGGATTTCATCATAATTTCGTAGTAATTTTTCTCTTTTTGTTATTAACCCCAAATGAAGTTGCAGAGATATAAATTCATTCCTAAAATGATCATAGAGTCTCTTGAGAGGTATTAAGACTCATCATAATAGTCCATTTCAAATTTGGGACCCTTTGGTGCCATTTGAAACTTCTAGAGTCAAGACTAGTTGGGTCATTACACTTAATGTTTAAGCATTAGAATATATGAAAATTTTTTTTCTTAATAAATTTTTATATTTATAACTACACTTATTTATACAAGACAATTTATGTCGTTTGCCATGCGTCCCAACATTAGATAAGAATAGCTGTGCAGATAAGGAAAACTAAACTACTAAAACAACTTCAAAATTGAACTTCATACTCAAGATCGTCTAAGAAAAATGATCGCTTGCAGCAAATAAAAAACATAAGGTAGGAAACTCTAGCTATGATACCATATAGAAATTGAGTTATAGCAAATTAGCCTCATAAGAATAAAATTGGAAAAAAAAAGCAATTAGAATTCAATGAAATTCCACCTAACTAATACTGTAAACCAAACTAGTAAATAAACATATAGACCTTGTGAATAAATTAACCTACAAAATAAAGTTTTAAACCTAAATCTCCACATTATTACAAATTAAAATAAAAAAATAAAAAACACTCATAAAAACTACAAAATTTTTAAATAAAATTTTATTAAACCTAAACTACTAACAAATATAAATATACATGAAAATGGGTAGTTAACTAAGAAATAATGCTAATAAATATTCTTAAGAGGAAAATGGGAACAAACTAGAAAATAATGTTAATAAATATTCTTGGAAATGGAAAATAATATTAATAAATATTCTTAAGATGAAAATGGGTATTGAACTAGAAAATCATGTTAATAAATATTCTTGAAAATTGTTCATATATGGCTCCACAAAATGGTTGATTTTTTTATATATAACTTACATTCAATTTTTCACATAGAAATAATGCCATATGAGGTTATATTATTCAAGCATAATAAATAAATTTATATTATATTATTTGAATTCAGAACATTCAAAAAATAATAAAATAATTAATGAAAAGATTGCACAAAATTAAAAATTAAGGTGAAAAGTTTTTCAAGTAAATTGGCACATGCTACTTCAACCATTCTATATTGACATCAAGTTTCAAGTTTGACCTAACATTTAATTAACTAATTATTTTTAAATCTAATGAAGGTGTCTAATAAAATTGACCAAATATCAAACTAAAAACCATATGAACATAAAATCTTATATTTATGTTTACAATGTCTTTATAACCATTTAGAAATATCCTCTTGAAGTACATCTAAATATGTAAAAAACTTCCTCCACTTTATTCATACTATGGTCCACTTGCTCCTATGTGAAAATTCCTATATTGGTCTACCCATTTTGTCATCTCTTTCTCCCATGAGAAAGAGCACATGCAGATTTACATATCTACTTAAGCATACTTTTTAAACAACCCACCCATTCCCCAATTTTTGGAAGCAAACCAGATTATTTGAGCAACTCTCTCATTCCCAATTTGTGGAGGAAAATAGAAAACCCTTGAGTTACTTTTAAGAATTATGACTATTAGAGTAATCTTCCATTGCTTCTTCCAACATCTTATTGCTATAAAAGTTTATTTCCTCCTGTTTATAATTTAGCTTTTTAAAAGAATTTGCAATTTAGCTTTTCTAACACATATACAACACCAATACAATGTTTTTCATTTAGTACTTTAAAGCAACCTTTTACCCAAAAGTGTGATATTTATTTTAAACATGAGAAAACAGCTAATGCAACCATGAAAAGATTGTAATAATCTTCCAAATGCATATCACAATGTGTGAGTTGCAAATAGATTATGTGCCCAAACAAGTAGTAGCTCCAAGATTGCATATAAGCCAAAAATAAAAAAGAAGATCGAGATTACAGAGTATATTTTACTCATCAATTACCAACTATACATTTATACATATGAAACAATTCAACAAATTATTTAATTCAAATGAGGCTTGAATTTACACAATCCTCATGAAATTATATCATTTATAATATACACAAAAAATAATATATTTAAGTATGAGCATAATTATTAATATTTAATGTATCAAGCAAAGATACTAATGTACTCTCACAATGCGTATCAATGTTTTAAAACTGGAATTCTAAGAGTCCAAATGAGTTGAGGGTCAACTTTTACTAGGAACTTTGACTAAGACTTTGAATCAATAATGACTCAACTCATTTGAATTTAATGACTATGTATAATAAAAAATACTTTAAAAAAATAAATTAAAAAAACAATATTTTAAAGGTTATAATCATGATTCCAAAACATTAGAGACAAAATAACCATTTAGTCTAGTCATGTATATATCTTACAGTGTGAATATATCAAGATAACACAAAGTCTATTGTCCAACAATGCAATATATATCTAAAACAAAATAAATAATTAATGAGGCCTAAATAGGTTGTAGAGTCCCCAAAAAAAAATGCTATGATGCCGATATCATACAAATACATCAATGATCATACATCATACATGTCAATCTTCAAAATGATTTAAAATACATCAAAATTATCATACATCATACATGCCAACTCCAAGTTGACCTATTTTTAAAACAGAGTTGTATTTATGTGGCCAACACATACACCTCTAGCAAGGGTACTAATAATCCACATCAAATTCTCTAATGAAATCCCATATGCCAAACTCTTTTTAAATTTATCACTATTCATTACTTCTAAATTTTCATAGCGAGAGCATTACAAATTAAAAACACAAACCTATTGAATAAAACAAGCATATAATTATGAAAATTTATAATAGTAATGAATAATCACATCACCCAATGTATATTTACAAGTACTCCACATACCTAATAACCACTACTTTCATCATATCCCAATATGTAATCACCACTACTTTAATCATGTCCCAATATGATAATTGCCCATAACTATACTAAAAAGAGAGTAATATTTTTTCATATATGAAATCATTGCATTGATCTTTATATGCATATCACCAGGTCCCAGCTGCAAAATCATTCACCCAAACAGCACAGATAAGAGCATGCACATCTTCCAAGACTGCAGTTACATTAAGAATGTCAGAGAAAATCAAGATTACAACATAAGATTTCACTCATCAAATCAAGATTATAACATAAGATTTCACTCATCAAGAAAAATAAGATGACAGCACAGGTTCATTTAAACATAGCACGGTTAAAAAGTTCCATAACTATCATTAGGTGCATACCCAGATTATCATCAAATCAAGATTATAACATAAGATTTCACTCATCAATTAGAAAAATAAGATGACAGCACAGGTTCATTTAAACATATCACGGTTAAAAAGTTGCATAACTATCATTAGGTGCATACCCAGATTACTGCAACAAACAATTATTGAAATTATTAAAAATTCAGAAAAAATATTGAAATTATTAAAACATCAGAACGAGACTGACGCTGAAATATCCACCTAACAAAAAACAAATTAATGAAATAAATAAACTGAGAAGGGTCCAAAATGAACTGTTTAAATAGAAAATGAGTACGAGGATTTATAATAACAGAAGTTAAAGAAAATATCTGCCTGAAGTAGGGTTATCAAATCAAACAAGTATGAATGGACAGAGTTTAGTTCAATACCTCGACAAAATCTTGCACCCAGAACTTCATAGGTACTTAATACATCCACCCGGTGCATTCTGAAGAGCCACAGTAGCAAGGTTTCTTCTTTATGTTACCATCAGGATCACGAACCCGATCCACATTGTAATTGTAGTCAAAACAAAGCTCCTGCTCACGACCAATGTTCGTACCCGCAAAGAGCATGATATGAGGGAACCTTTTGTCATCATGGTCATAAAGAACATCCTGTGCATAGAGATTAGGAGAACAACTATGATTGACAAATCTGGCCTCATTTCCATACTTAGCTGCATCAATGGTGTATCCCACATCATCCATTGTGTCACAGGCTGCATCAGCCTTAGTTCCAGGCATTAAACTAGAAAGATCACTCCCAAGAGATTGATCTTTGTCGTTGGCATGGCAGCTAATGTCAAAGAGGTATTCATCATTCCGAACACATTTTTCAGCTTCTGTATCAGAAAGAAGTTTACCTGTGTATTCACAGATAAAGCTGCCAGAATGTATGTAATCTAATGATCTGACACCCCAACCTCTTTTGTCTGTCTTGAAAACCTGAAGCCTATCTTTCATACCACGTTGACTTACTCTATTAGGACAACTTCGAGGACAACTACAAGAAGGACCGCATTCATATTCAATTGGCTTAGAACCATCATAATATGGAAATTCTCCTCCATTTTTCGAAGCACAAAAGCATTTTGAGGGATCCAAACATCCATCAGTACAATCACAACCCTTATGAGGCATAGGCTGACACAAAGATGGAAAAATAACCTTGGTTGTGTAAACAAACTGTGGCGGACCATTTTCTTCATCAATAGTATTCACAGCACAAATGCTTTTACTCTCTTTACCTCCAGAGATGTCCTTAACACGAATTGAATATATCTTTGTCTTCCCTAAAAAATGAACTGTCTTCAAGCCCAGCTCTGGTTGGTCATGTTGTCTTCTTAACTGGAACTTGAATACTGAGAATCCAGATGCTCCATTAACAAGCCAATATTTCTCCACATCGTAAAGCCCATCATATCTATATAGTACATTGACTGTGCTTTTTTTCTTTCCATGATTTCCAGTATTATTTTGCCTGAATCCACGGATAACTCTCACAGGTATCTTCCAGTCTATGCTGTTCTTAAGAGCCAAGTTTCCACGTTCAAGTTTCTGACCTTCGGTCTGCTTTTTGTTCCCACTGTAGTTATTTCCACCCTGGCCAGTGTATATCAACACATCCCCACTATCCAGATCATCTTCATAACCACCTGATGCCACGACGCTGGTAGCCACTATCACATTTTCTTCTTTCAAGAAATCAATCCCAGCCTGTCCCTGCCGATGAAGACCCACATTGCAAAGTTCAATCCTATAATGGAATTGCTCTCCAACTTCAACTCCAGGAACAGCTCCCACAATTTGTTTACCTGTATTCACATACATGTTCTTTTCTTTCAGAAGTTGGGAGGCACTCAAATCGACACGCGAGCATTTACTACCGCGTGCAAGCCCTTTAGCACGTGCTTCTTCATTGCAAAATTTTCCGGCAAAATACCTGAAATGATCGCAATGCTTCTCTAACAATCTTAAAACGTAACTGGTTAGTGCTTGCCACAACCTTATATGAAGCTTCAAAGTTCAGAGGAATAATCTCCAGAAGTTGAAACAAGGGATAGGAGACATCTCTCGGGTAGAGATATAAAACTTTCAGGTGCAACAGGAGATGCATAACGGCCATAACCATGCGGAAAATCAGGGGCGTGGGCTAGCTATGGAGCAAACCTCCCTCCATGGGACCCAGGAGGAGCAAAGTCAACGTTGACTTTGCTCCTCCTCCTTCCAATGGAGAGAGGTTTGCTCCATAGCTAGCTTATTCCAAAATCAGGTACTGCAGACTTCTTGTATATGTGAGGGTTGATAATCTCACCAGACTTCTTGTATATGTGAGATGGAGATTTCTTTAACTTTTTGAGCTTAGGTACATGAGCATCTTTCATGTGGTCGTCTTTGTTCGAGTCTTCTTTAATTCTGCGTTTTTCCAAAATGCTGTTATTACCCGCGGCATTACCGTGGGAGCGATCAGCCTCACCAGAATTTCTGAGCATCTTAAATTGCTCTTGGTTGACAACCGAGATGTATTATTTTCACTAGTTCCTGCTATCCAAAGAAGATGACCTAGAGATTTAGGGAAACTGATTAATCGATCAAAAAGAGAAATCTTCAGTGGTTAAAAAAAAATGTAAAAATCATTTCACTAAGACAATTAACTTAGGGCGTACGATAGCAGCTCTTTCTCCGTTGGAGATGTTTGGAGATGTTCAGGGCTAACTTTTTTTGCTCGGATGGAAAGCAAGAAAATATAATAACACCGGCTTTTCTACAGGAAGCTAGCCAGAGCAGGAAGCTGGAGGGAGCATGGGCTAGCTGTTACAGAGGCCAGGGACAACTGAGGTTAAGGGGAGCAATATTCAGTCTCCTGCAGGCCATTTAATGCTGTAGCAGGGCTTTTCTACAGGAAGCTAGCCGGAGCAGGAAGCTGGAGGGAGCATGGGCTTGCTGGTACAGAAGCCTCGGACAACTCAAGTTAAGGGGAGCAATATTCAGCCTGCTAGGACAAGTGAGGTTAAGGGGAGCAACATTCAGCCTGGCCATTTAATGGGTCAGCAGGATTGATGAGGGTTAGATCTGAAGTTGTTTGAGATCTAAAGGGCATCAAGCTTTAAATGGCCTGCCTAGCCTATTTCCACTAATGTCACCGAGCATAGGTCATGTGTAAATACTACAGCTTTAACCCTTGGAAATATTACCACAATTGGAACCAGTTTTATAAAATTAATATAGATGTATTACATGAATAACTAGATCTATAAACTTGATATAGATTTATGAGATAAATAACCAGATCTATAAACCTAAATATTAATTTATCACATGTACCATAAAATATAGATCTATTAAATGAATAACCAGATCTAAACCTAAATGTAAATTTATCAGATGTACCATAAATCTACTAGAACTACTAGATTTTTATTTGAGAATGGCTCATAGATCCTAGAGTTAGTAAACCTTCACTCTGATGCCAAATGTAAGATCCAAAATGGTGTTAAAACGATAAATATAGATCTATTAGATAAATAACCAGATCTAAACCTAAATATAAATTTATCAGATGTACCATAAATATAAATCTATTAGATAAATAACCAGATCCAAACATAAATTTAAATTTATCAAATATACCCAAAATCTACTAGAACTACTAGATTTTTATTTGAGAATGGCCCATAGATCTTAGAGTTAGTAAATTTTCACTCTCATGCCAAATGTAAGATCCAAAATAGTGTTAAAACCAAATCCAAAATAGTCTTAAAACTAGATTAACTCTGAATACAATTTAGTCAAATTCATTTCCATATTTAAAATAAATCTAACACATAAAATATAATGTAATTGAGGGAACTAAGAATGAAGAAGTGTACCTTTAATTCGCTTTAATAGTGAAGAGCTATTTGGAGATGCGTATATTTAGATCACTTCAAAAATGAAAGGAAAACATGGCTTTATACATTTTTATAGTTTTATTTTTCGTTTTACTTGGTATTTGAACTAAGTATATTTTATTAATTTTATTAAATAAATTTATTTTATTTAGTCTAATATTTTATTAATTTTAATTAACTAATATTAATTTAATATAAGTCTAAGAATTATAGTAGTTTTAAAAAATTAATAATAGTAGTCATAATCTATTTTTAAGGTCACCCCCAAGCTACACACCAAATTGGTGTATGAGACCCCCTTTTTTGTGGTAGAGGTGTACATACACTATTGGAGTGTGACTTCCTAAGAGTATACACATTCTCTTAACCATTAGCCCCACTCAATATAGATCTATAAACCTAAATAACTAGATCAATAAACATAAATATAGAGCTATTAGATGAAGAACAAGGTCTATAAACATAAATATAAATTTATCACATGTAACATAAATATAGATCTATTAGATGAATAATGAAATCTAAACCTAAATATAAATTTATGAGATGTGCCATAAATATAGATCTATTTGATGAATAATGAGATCTAAACCTAGATGTAAATTTATGAGATATACCATAAATCTACTAGAACTACTAGATTTTTATTTGAGAATGGCCCTTAGATCCTAGAGTTAGTAAACCTTCATTAGAAGGCCAAATATAAGATCCAAAATGGTGTTAAAACCAAATCCAAAATGGTCTAATAGCAAACTTAATTATAAATACAACTTAATCAAATTCATTTCCATAACTGAAATAAATCTAACACATAAAATATAATGTAATTGAGCGAACTAAGAAAGAAGATTCGTACATGTAATTCCCTTTCATCCGCGGAGAGCAATTTGGAAATATTTTATTAATTTTATTTAACAAATTTGTTTTTATTTACTTATTTTAATATTATTACTCATATTTCTCCTATTATTGGTTGTAAAAAATGTTCCTTTGATATAAAATTTAATCTAATTAAATATTTTATTTATTATTTAATTATTCAATCTAGTTTTTCTATGTTTTTATTTATAGTTAAATTAATAGTATTTTTCCATTGTTACAATAGTTTTGTTGAATTTTAAATTCTGTTAAGTTGCTAATTATTATTATATCTAATGGTTGAGTCATTCTATATTCCAATCAAAAGTGGGGCTCTTCCAAAAGGTTTTGTTTGATTAAAAAGTGTGCTTGCCATTTTAAGGAGATGATACCTTATCAAATACACAACCCAACAACCAAAATATAAATTGGAATATTATGAGTGATAAAAATATCCCAACCATCCATACAATAGTTTATTAGTTTCTTAAAAAAAATATAGATGCAAAATATTTTTTGCAACTAGGGTTTTCATAGACTACATACTCATGGATGAAGAATTCTTCAATTACTTGAAGGTCACTCTCGAGGAGGATGCAATCTTCATGGATGGCCCTTTTTTACCTAGTGCAACAATAAGGGATGTGGGAAAAGTGGTTTTAGTGAAACTATCATCAATTTTGTACAATCTAGTCAAATAAGTCTTTAACTCATTCTAATACAAAGTTGGAGACCCATTTGTTTTGTAAATGTTGATTTTGTTTAAATTGAATACTGTAAAATTTATTACATTTCATCACAATCCTTCAAATTCTTGCTAATGGTTTGACAAAGTGAACTGTTTTACTTTTTTTGTAACATGGTACTCGCTGCAAAACAAAATACTTAAGCATTAAGATCATGATATGTTACAATAAATTGCCAACCCTAAAAATAAATGCCTCACACAAATCATAAATGAGATAAAAAAAAATTATTGACATGATATGTTAAGAATGTAAATTATTCATTCTTTGAGTAAATAATTAATGTGTGTTTATATTAAAGGAAATTTTGACCATTTCCTTCAACTTGGAGTATGTCAAATGATTGATGGCACTCGGGAAAATATCATATCATGGTCAAATACAAACATGTAAGCATTCAGAAACCATCATGAAGCCATAAAATCCACCCTAAATAGATCGTCAAAACCACCAAATCATTTCATAAAAATGCAACTACAGAATCAATCCTTAAAAAATAAACTAAGATGTACTCGAGAAAGAATCAAGCAATCTAAAGAAATATATTTACCAAATTGAAATTGGGTACCCTATAAAATTTATAAAAAAATTAAGGGATTGTTGGGGTGCCAACAAATGGCGACCAACTCGATGAACTAGTTATCTCTCATTCAATATCAACAAGAGTGAGATAAAGGTACATTAAAAAAGGAAATATAAACTAAATTTCATACGAGCTATGTCTCATGGGCGCCACATAAAAAATCCTTAAAATATGGTCAACCACTATTGCCACAAATATCTTTTCATGCAACCACCTTCTTAGAATGCATACTTAATCAATTAGCACACAATTAAATGAATATATATCCTATCAACTTACCATATAAAATATAGTGTGTAATCACCGATGTAGGTCATAATTTTTTCCTCCAATGCCATTGACATTGACACTACTTCAAGTGCCTGTCCATAGCCACGATAAGGTTTTCTTTCTTTAAGGTTAGTTACCTTTGTCCGATACACTAGCTAAAGAAAATCATATAAATTGTGAAAGGGGAGATTAAGAGCACTATCTTGAATTGGGAATCAGCTAGGATAGCGTCATTCACATACAATTTCAGAAACTGAGTGGGCCAACTCATGATGATACCACCTGTCTTGCAGCCTTTGGGACCACAAGCCAGTATCCTCGCTAGGTAACGAGATATTGATAAACTCATTCCAAAGTATGTGCATGATCATGAACACGTCGACTTGTGACCTTGATCAACTCTCTTTTGTTTCATATTTTAATTTATGAATGTTTATCCACATTGGAATCACTTAGTGAATGGGGACGTGACCAAACCACTCCTTAAAAGTGTGGGATGGCGTAAAGAGGTTAAGTATTTTGACTTAATATGTCATGCTAATGAAAGAATGGGGCTGATGAAAACATATAATTAAGCAAATCCATGAGTTAAAGATGTGTATTCTCATCTAATGATTCTAAAGGGTAAAGATGACGCTAACAAGGTGATCAAGGGATTTTCAAGATATTGAAAGAGTGTATCCACCAACAAGCCGATTTTATTTTTATTTACAGACATTTAAAACAAGTATCCTTTATTTAACTCTTAAATATTTAAGACATTCTTTTGTTGTTAGATATAAGTCACGCCTTTCAAAATCTAAGACAAGCAATGTTTTTAGACGGTAAAAAGGTCTAACTAGAGATAAAGCCAAAACTAATCTATTGAAAATAAACATAATGTGTATACAAAACAAATGGAAATCAAGCCTTGAAATAAAAAACAAAAGATTTAAGACACATGTGAAAATAAAATGAAATAAGGTCTTTTAGGAATTAACATCTCATAAAACTTAATCAATCATATCACAATTTTAAACTAGAAAGACAAAATGGGATTGAATAATGTTAAATTTTAATCCCTTATGATTTCTTTAACATATATATATCTTATAATTGTGATAGAAAATTAAAGAATTAAATTACATGAGATGTTTGCTAACGAGATAAGCCATCTTATTGAAAAAAGAAAGAGCTGAAATAAAATCATAAATAAGATAAATCAAAATAAAATTGAAACATAACTTAGATTAACATCTCATTTTTGAAAAATAATGAGTAATTTGAAAAGGAAAAACTCTAATTAAAAATTTAAATTTTCATAAGATTAGATTTCCTTCAAATCATGATCATTTAATGCAATGTATGTAATGGATAATAAATTATGCATTTTATTGAAAAAATAACAAGGTAATTCTAAAAAAGAATTCTAATATAAATGCATAAGATTGTAACATCAATTCCATGAAATGTTAAATTCTCATTATGTCGAGAAAGTTCTTTAAAGATCTATAAGTTTTATTTACTTTCTTTAAAACAATTCTTAATATTAATAATTTCACATGGTCAAGTCCTAGTAATCAAAAGTTAAATAGTATGACTTGAAATTTTTGAATAAAATGAAGAAAATAAATATTCCAAGGAAGAAGAAGTATAAGTAAACTTCCTTGAATGGGTAATGATGATAACCACTTTCTACCTGGAAAAGATGTACCACTGCAAAACTGCACTATTCAAAAGAAAAAAGAATGAAAGAAAGAAAGAAAGAAACATCTAATATAAAGACCTACACCTAACCTATACTATTTCAAATTTGAAAGGACTAAGTAAAATGAAATTTCTAGTGTAGTCATAGAAGCGTCTTCAACCCTACAAAATCGAGACAAACTAATATAACAAACATAATGAAGATGTTAGTCTAAACTAGAAATTAAATGGACCGTACCTACTAAGATGCAATTTATGTACAAATGAAGGAAATGCAATCCCACCATCTTGTAATTTATGTACAAATAAAGAAATTAGAGCCTTGCTACCTTTTGCAAGATAATCATCATCTACCCACTATGAAATTCTATTGTAATAAGTATAAGGAAATCAAAAGGATGAGAAAAAGAAATTGAAAAATTTATACAATGAAATGACTCTTTAGAAGAAACCTCAATATCATTATGATAAGAATCCATAACTTCTTCGGTAACAATTTTCTACCTGTGAATATTACCTTTTAAAAAGTCATCAAAATTAGAATCAACTTGTTTTACTTCTAGATCATGAATACCATCATAAATTGGGTGATTTTGTTCATAATTCTCATAGAGATCAAAATGTCATTGAGTATTTACTTTAAAGGAGATAAAAATATGAGATGATGCAAGTGTGGAACTAGTATCACTAACATCATTAATTTGATGGGAATTTTCCACATCAAGTAATTTATCATATGTAGAAAAGACTGCTTTATTGTATGATGAATCAAAAGAGGGAAAATTCTTAAAATTACCTTTAGAAATAGCACCCATTTCTTGCGAAGAAGAATGAAAAGGAGACATATATTTGTGAGAAAAAAAAAAGAATCATCTTGATCTTCTTGGCATAAATCATGATTAGCTTGTACCTCGTTAACAATTAACAATGCATAATTACAATTAAAAGAATCTAAACATGTGATTCAATATAATTTTTATCAAATAGATCACGATACATGTGATTCTCTAAAAAGTATTTTTTCTTCAAAATGAAAATGCATGAAAGGTTTTGAATCATGATTGATTTCTTTGTCTAGAGTAAGATGATCAATTTGTGAACTATGTTTCCCTAAAGAATCACTTTTGTTACACAAACATAATTGAGAAAGCAAGCAACAGGTATCACAACAGTTGCATGATTAAAGATCTAATGAAGGGTTAGCAAAATAATCAACATTCGAATCTATAATATATTTACTTATGCTAGTAGAAAATTGTTCAATATTATCATTAGATCTACTCTCTTTCAATTTAGAAGAACATTCAACAATATAATAACTTATTTCATAATATTTGAAGTTTGATTTTGATGTGAAACAGATATGGACACATCAGAATTTAAATCAAGTTGATTATGGTCCACACCTAACAAAGTGAAGAAGTCATTTCTACAATTTAAAATCTTTAGATTCTTCATGCAAATTTAAGCCAAGTGGTGAATAAATATCAATACATGATTCAGATTTTCCATCCACTAATTGACCATGTTCATGTGAAAGAGAAATAATGTGTTGAAATGACACATAAAAAAGGACAATCTTTTAAAGTAAAGCTACAATAGTGATTAATAAATATAACAACAAAATTTTCCAATGATTCATCCATTTGCCTTGTGAGATGATTCAATTCATCACATAATTTATATAAATCATTGTTAGAATTATTTATAATCTCCCCTTCTCCACCATAGTCGAAATGTCAGTTTCCTAGCTTGGGAGCATGTTTCCACTTCATTAGTGCCATGGGGAAGTTATCTGGGGACCGCCTACCTCTTGATGCACTAGTATGCATGTGTTTAGGAGCTCTAGAGGCCAATCCCTATATTTTAGGAACCCACGCTACGTCATGGGACTCCCAATATCAGTTCACCCTAGTCTGTGTTGAGTTATGATCTGATGGGAATTAGTTAGTTCATCTTCAATTCTCCCAGTGCCACATTTTCATGATTTAAGGAGGTTAGGTGCCTTTTCTTAGCTACCTTGGTTAGTTAACTGATTATGAATTGATTTAGTTGTTCATAGTTACACTAGGGTGTCCTCAGTGGTGATTTTCTCATAGTTATTGATCTCTGGAGTCAGTCCAAGTCATGGAATTAGAATCACTCCTAGAATATTCAAGTTCTCTTTATTGTATCATGGATTTATTACATATAGGTTAATGATGATCAGATTAATGCAACACTATTAAAAAAATTCTTCGTGTCTCAATAATTTCACCTTGATTGTTTGACATTCAAGCAATGAAATTCTTCTTCTTCATTCATTATGCTTTCACGGTGAGGTTTAATCCATCCTGATGATCTTGTAGCTTTACTAATTTCACATGGTATCATAGCAGGCGCTCATGCCATCTTCAATCCTTGAAAACTTCCATTGATGCACCATAAGCAACTAGATTCCACCTAATTCATGGCGTCCTTGCCTTGCTCCCTATGGATTTTCCAGACAAGTTTATCCAGGTGTGAAGCACCCTAAGAATGTGCACATGTCGAAGTAGAGTGTGATTGAACTGGTTTTCCTTCAAATTAAAAGTCATATGCAAGTAAATTGAATAATTCAGAAGATTTGTGCTACTCCTGAAGCTACAAAATGGAAAATCCAACAACCTTAACACTGAGGATCTTCACACCCTTCAATTATTTGGATTAGAGGGAAGATATGTATCTTGTGTTGTGTAACAAACATCTATATAGGGTCACAATGGGAAAATAGGTCGATCCCCAATAGAATTTAGAGAAATAGAAGTATGTGCAGGAATTGGATGAAGACTTTGGTTTCATGTGAATTCATATCTCCAGGGAGTTACTCTTCCACCTTGATGGATTAAAAACACCAAGGGAAGTATGGTAGAAGATCAAATCACTATTTGTAAAGAAAGATGAGCCAAAAGACCACATTTTGGAGAATGAATTGATTTCTCTTTAAACCAACAATTTCGAAACAATCCAACAATTGTTCTCTGATTTCAAGTCTTTGGTCATGTAGTGCAAGAAGTGTGGATTTGAAAAGAAGGATGAGAATTTGGTGCTCTCCATTCGAATCAAGTTTGGGTACAAATTTTAAGTATTTTTGTCCACCTTCCACTCTGGGAGACTGACTACCCCAAACTGGTGATTTCGCTCACTTGATTCATTCACTGAATCGCTCATTCAAGAACAAGACAAGTTGATTCAGATGGAAGCCCTCAAAGCCTCCAAGGATCTAGCTCTTTTGTCTACGGATATCAAAAATGCACAATATGAAGGGAAACAGAAGGAGAAGGACAAGAGATATCTGAATTCAAACCAAAGGAGAAGTTAGATCCATCATATGGATCCTTGGGTTGCAAGAAGGACAAGGAGAAGGGGTTTGAATAGACCAAGTGTTCCTATTGTAAGAAAGGAAACCGTTCAGAGAAAGACTGTATGAAGAAAGATATAGATCAAATGGCTAGACTTATTGAACAACACCATATTTCCCTCCCATAAGGAATAATGAATATTGATCTTGAAATCAAGGCTAATGATCATGAGAGATGCCATGCACTAAAGGTTGGATTTTCAAAATCTCAATCCTTTGTCATTGATTCTGGAGCCTCCAACCACATGGTTGCCTCCAAAAAATCATTTTCTTCATTAAATATCATTGATGGCCTAATTATTCACATTGGAGATGATACTTAGATCTAATCTGAAGGGAAGGGTACAATACAATTAGAACAAAAAATGTTCAAAAATGTTATGTATGTACCTTCTTTAGTAACAAATTGTTTATATGTTTACGAGATGACACATACAAGTTCGCCAAAGAGAGTTGTTTTTGGACCTGTCATAGTTGAGATCTTAGATATCTGTAATGGGAAGCTTATATCTAAAGGTGTTTCAAACCATGCCTCCAATGCATATGAGTTCTCACACTTTTTTCCATACTCAGATCCTTTGTAGGATCTGCAGTGAGTTAAAAGGGAAGGTAAACCTATTCTACCTAAACCATTTGCATATGATGATTTTTTGTGATGATTTAGATATGGAATTCGAAAATGAGAACCAAGCTGAATTAGATCTTGATATTGAGGATGAAGTTCAAATAGATCCAAATCGAGATCCAGATCTAGTCCCTACCCCCAATCCTAGTCCTAAATGGGATCATAAAGTCATTGAGAATGTTGGGAACATGCTTGGAGATCCATCTGACAAAAGGAGAACAAAATATCATTTTCAAGATGACAACCTTGTGCTATGTCATACATGTCCACTTATCCCAAAGAGGTGCTAGATGATGGTGGGGTCTAATCAATAGCTCTACAAAGTTGCAATATCTCAAATTTTTGGACCTAACATTTATGGGAATAATCCCCATTGTTTATGATGTTTCTTTTATGTTTTATTTTGTATATTAGGCATAAGAACCCACTTCACATGAACCTAGTGACTTGTTTTATATATTGGGCATGAGCTAATTTTGTATCTTTTATATATATGATTTCATGTATTGGACGTGGACCCTCAAGCACATAATTGATGAGATGTTTGTGTTGAGCGAGGAGCTCTGGAACACATGAGTGTTTAATGTTTGTGCTGAGTGAGAGGCTCTAGAGCACATGAGTTATGAAACCTTTGTGTTGAGCAGGAAGCTCTGAAGCACTTGAAAAAATAAGAATTAGAAGTGTTGGGCATAAGCCCTAGAGCATTCCAAGTTGATGTTGAGCATAAGCTCTGGAACATCGGATCCTTGGCCATTGTATCCCTAGGTGTATCCTACAAATACATCCTAGCATTAGTGTTGAGCAAGGATCTCTATAATTACACTAAGTATGTAACTCCCTATTTCTTAGCATTGAGTATGGGATCTCGATAAATTCTAGGAGTTACAAAAAAATTAATATGTTGAGTAAAAATGACTCTAATAAAACATTGATCTCATATTACTTATTTTTAAATGATTAAATGAAATTTCTAATTTCTGCATTGTTGGAATATAATAAACCCACTCATAAAATAATTAATCATTATTTGATTAATTTCCTACCCACTAGCTTAGATAGTTGGCATCCACTTGCACCTTAGAGTCAACACTTGCAATCTATATCCCATAAATGATTTATTTTTTATTCTGGGTTGATCTTGACCACCTTATGGACATCCATAATTGGTAATTGTGCTTTACAATAGATTTTTCTTTATGCTGCTTTATTTGCTTTATCCTGCTTATCTATGGATAAGGTAAAGCTAGTCAACTAGGAAATTGGTAGCTTTTGTTGCCAACCCATCCTCCATTATTTTTTCTCCATATTCTAGGATTAGCAAGTCTTTCCTTCACTCATCATCACTCACACATGCTATTGCTAATTCGTGAGGTACTTAGTAGATTGGGAAAGTGCTTTAGTCAACTATGGGGTTTATCATAATTAGTAAGTGTTGGAGGAGCTAGTCGAATAGTCGACTAGCTGACTAAGTCGATCGGTCGACTAATTAGATATTAGGTCGGCCACCTAAGGTCGTGTCGGTTGACCAAACTGATAGGTAGTTATTTGTAACCATTTGTAAATGATATATAGTAGGTTGTTGAGCTAGTGAAGTGTAAATTTGAGCATATAGATCTGTAGACAAACACACAACTCACAAAGAAGATCTCACAATTTACTCAGCCATTGAAGAATGAAACAGTACAAAAGGCTTGCAGCTGTGAATGCTTTCATTAATAAAAAAAAGTAATCCAGATAATAATTACAATGATGTAAAATGGATTTAATAGACACAAGCAATTCGAATCCACATGAGGAAGTTCGAATTGATGACTCTACTTGACTGTAGGTAACCAAGACATTGTCTAAATCACTTTTGGAGGACCCAGTAATTAACTGTCCTTGTCTAAATCATAACCGGAGTTCTAAAACACAACCAAGTGTTACATTTAGTATTAAATAATGGTTAACTAACTGTGGTAGGTGAGAAATGCGCCCCACATGTGTGCAATTAATTAAACCATTATTTAACTGAATGTAGAGGGCCAGAACTAAATGTAACTGACTCCTAACTTGGCTTGACTAGTCATTAATGGAAGTGAACTGACCTTGGTTGGTTTCGGCACTCCCAGTTGCTTCCTAAATTATAGGGATTGATCTAGGAGACTCCTAAACTTATGCAATCAAGTGCAATAAGTGGCAGTGAGCCTCAATTAGTGTTCCCCACACTTTGGTAACTGAAACATGTGCCCCAATTAGGTTAAGTTTAACCAATGGTGCTAATGACTATAAATAGACTGGATGGACTCCCGATTTAGACATATGACCAAATTTGGACAAGGGAGGATTAATAATCCTAACATGAAGAACTCAGTTCAGTTCTATGTATTGTATGAACTCGTCTATTATAATATAATTTGTTATTCTTACTCTTGTGTTCTTATCTCTTGTCTTTGATATGTCTGTATGCTTATAAATGTGTATTATTGGTAACATTATGTGATATGTGAGATTACAACATTGGTTCCATTTCTGATAGTACATATCTGAGATGAATAAAAGCAGATGATATCAGAGCAAGAAATTAAGTACTGGTGGGAGCGTAAGACAGCAAATTATTTACAAAATTATGCACGAAGAAACAAATTAATGACTGCTCAGGCAAAAGAAAGATTCTTTACTGACACCCATGCGAAGTTCGTAGAATCGGTACCCTAGCTCCTGAAGAAACTTCTGAATAAAAAAGACAGAAGCGAATAAAGAAAAAAAACTACTAGAGAAATTGATTCGAGGGGAAAGGACAAACCTGTCGGAGTGGTTTGAAAATATCATCGACGATTTCTGTGAGGAGCACGCTATAGAGGAAAGAAGTTCGATAGAAGTTGTTCAGAAGAAATTCTATACAGACCTTATCGAGAAGTTCCTGTGCTCCTTACCGACCTTGTTGTTCAAGTTCCTGATAGAAAAAGGAGTGGGTCATATTGTTGAACCTCATCCATTACTACGTGAACCGCCACAAAATACTAACTGGGCAGAGAAACAAAAGAAGTGGGAAAAATTCATTGTCGAAAGGGAGTGGGAATATTTCCTAAGAAAGTAAACAAAACTATTCGAGCTTTCTAAACCGTCGGGTAGGAAATGGGGGGGTATCTGGTCATATTTCGGGGTAAAGTGGAGAGGATTCTAGTCGACTAAAAAGAGATACCAGCACCAGCGATGAAAAGTTGACCTAGAAAGGAAATCGAATGGATAGTGATACATAAAGGTACGACGGACTTATAGAAGATAGAGAGGGAGAAGAGGATGAAAAGGAGGGAAGAAAGAAGAGAAAGAGCTATAGCACTACAAAGAGAAATGAGTACTAGGGTGGAAAACTAAGAGAGAAATCCACCAGAGTCGGGTCATGACCGACAGGAAGAAGGCGTCGATGAAGAAGTGTCACCTATGGAAGAGGATTTGTGGATAGAGCAGCAAGAAGCTCTCCAAAGAGAATTCCCTTCAGAGATAATATCACTGTCTTCGATGAATCCGAGTACTATAATTCAAGCCATTGTCGAAGAGGACCTCAGAATAAGAGCTAGTGAGTTTGGTATATGGAGTCAAATAGATGACGAGATAAACAATGATAGTCATCTACTTATCCGTCGAACAAAACAAGGAAATTGGGTCACACTTCAAGCATACCCCTCCAACTGAAGTATCCACTTAATTTACCCGACACATGAAGGAGCACCCCCCTGGAAAATACCACTTTGGAGAATACAGAAAAATCAGACCTACAAAAAAACAATTGCAGTTGGGCATTGATAGGAGAAGTCAACCCTGACTGACCACTTGTGAGAGAAGAAACGACAAACAAAACAACTGACAGAAATGAGAGTTTCATTGACAACAGTTCTGGACAAAAAGATATACAAAAAATCCCACTACCCCCACCGCCACCTCCTAAAGAAGACAGCAATAGGGAATCTGAAATGGGTCACGGATCAGCACATATCACTCTATATGAGGGAAAAGAAGATCCCAGATGACATTGGTTCATCTTAAAGTTGACATGGGAGGCCAACCAGGTTACAACAGAAGACAAACAGATGGCACAGTTCACTGGTGCATTGAGGAAAATATCTCTAACTTGGTATATGACCTTTTCTGAGAGAACCCCCAATGCATCCAAGGTGGAAATTAAAGTGCAATTTCTATCATTCTTTAAAACTCCTGATGCTAAACATCTAGTGGCTAAAAATTTAAAAAACAACTTCACAAAAGACAACATAATCCGTGCAAGAGTACGACCAACGCTAGAAGGATCTTCTCAGCCAAATTGACTACATAATTGATGAACAATTGCTAATTCAATGGTTCCTTATAGGTCTTTCACAACAAATTCGGCGGCATATAATCTTGGAAACATTCAAGACATATGAATATGCACTTACTAAATCCCTACAAGTAGATATGAATGAAAACTTTCCAGCATTTTCAACAGATAATTGACTGGAATAATAGCTCAAGATCGTGCAAAAATCTTTAAAAGAGCTAAACCTTAAGAGTCGGGACATCTAGTACATGAAATGCTCAATGACCGAACATTCAAAATATTAAACCTGCACAGTGATCTATGGACAAAACACAGTCTCATCAATAGAATACTGACAATAATTCATGAAAATGGTGAAAAGGGGATATAGAACTAGTAGCCGCACTGTATATTAACACAAAGAATGAGCAATAAAATACAAGATCATGTTGCAAGTATGAGTAACAAATCAATTCGAATTCCCAGGGAGGTCATTCGAATTGAATGAGTGACTCTAGATTAACTGAATGTAAGCCACAGTCAACACTCAAGTTAACCACTGATCAAAACCCTAATTGATTCAACTAAGCCCTAACAGAAGTCAAAGTGCAATAAATGACCGAGTCTTAACTAAAAGAGATCAGACACATGTCACAACAAGCCAACCATCAAGTGGTAGCGCTTCAATGACTCTAATGAAGCCCGATGACGTTAACTAAAGTGTAACTGAACATCAAAAGTGGTTGGAGGCGCCCCTGTTGACTCTAGTTCATTAAATAATCATTAAATAATAAACTTAATGAAAGAAGGAACCTTTACTGCTTTGTTTAACTGATTGTAACCATCAGTTAGCAATATGGTGCATTAATGACACTCTGATCACCCCCGGAGTGCTCCAGTTAGACTCCTCAAATGTAGGAGAAGGCTAAGTTAGCCTCCTTGCCTGAAGGTAGGCATGGATGTGATCTAGCTAATGTCATATAGTGCTCCTCTAATGTTAATTAAGCCAATAATACTTAGGATAATGGTTTAACANTGACCAAAATGAGTGTGTAAGGTGGTAAATGTCTCCAACACCCCCCCTTAAGCTATACTCAGGAGGAGTTAGAAAACATAAAATGCATAAAAATGCTAGGACCCCAGAAAATAAGTGCATAGGTCACCCTGTACAATGATGAAACTGAAACAATGCTCAAAAACAAACTAAGTGAGGAAAAGAGGGAAAACCCTGTGGGAAAAATCCCCCCTCAAGATGAACATTGAAAGTAGTCTCAATCACCCTGATGAGCTCACCCCCAATAGTGAACAGAGGTAAGTGAACTTCTTTCATCAGTCGGTAACTATTGCAGAATGATGGTCCTGTCATGCACTAGCTCCCTGATATAGTGCATGTGGATCTCTACATGCTTGGTCCTCTACCTGGTAACTAGATCTGTGGAAATATTAAAATCACTTTGATTGTAACAAAAGAGGATAGTGAACAAATTACTACCAAGATCAAGCTCTAAAAGAATGCCTTACAACCAAACTACTTGGATGTAAGCATTCACCGCTCCTCGATACTTGGCCTCTGCTGAAGATAGTGCTATGGAAGCCTGATTTTTGCTAGACCAGAAAATGGGGCCACCACCAAACATGAATACATATCCATAAGTATACTTCAGATCAATAGAATCACCCACCTAATCGGAATTTGTGTATCCAACCAATTCTAGCTCAGAGTTTGCAACATAGTGAATGTCATATGTCTTGGTTCCCTGAATATACAGGAGGATCCTCTTGACTACCTTCCAATGAATATAATGAGGCTTCTACATATATCTTGATACAGCATTCATGGCATAATATATATCAGGCCAAGAATGTGTCAAGTACAACAAGCTACCAATTAGTTGTCGATAGATAGTGCAGTCCATGGGAGGAGTGATTTTTCCTTCTTCAAGGTTGATCCCTGAAAGGAAAGGGAATGGTGCAAGCCTACAATAATACATGTTAAACTTGAATAAAAATTAAGAAATGCATTTTTAATGAGCGATTTTAGGAGCCCCAAATCGCTCATTTCAAAGGCATTGTGGAGAGCAGTTTTGATGGCTGAAATGGAGGCAACTGTGCTACCTGTGATCAGTAAGTCATCAAAATATAAAGAAATAATAATAATATGACCATCATACTTCTATAAATACACATTTGGATCTGATCTACACCTTTGGAAGTTTTGCGAGAGAAGGAAGGCATCTATCTTGGAATACCACTCTCTTGGGGCCTGTTTTAACCTGTATAGTGACTTCTTTAGCTGGCAAACCAAAGATGGATTAGTGATGTATCCCTTAGTATGCTTCATGTATATATCCTCATGAATATATCCATGTATAAAAGGCTGAATTAACATCCATATGATTCACTTACCAGTGCTTAGATGCTGAAATTGCCAAAACTAGGCGGATGGAGTCCATTTTTGCAACCGGTGCAAAGGTCTCATGGTAGTCCACACCTTGGACCTGAGAGAAACCTTTTTCCACCATCCTTGCCTTATGTTTGTAGTTTCTTCCATCGGCATCAACCTTTTTCTGAAACATCCGCTTGCATTGAACCAATTTCCTTCTCAAAGGAAGAGAAACTAGCTCCCAAGCAGTGTTTTTCAGAAGAGAATTCACCTATTCATCCATGGCAAAATTCCATCTCGGATCCTTCTGAGCATGGTAGTAGGATTTTGGATTTAAACTAATCATAAAATAGCAATTTTTGGATAGCAAATTATCAGGACAAGAGATCGCAATACCTATTCTTTGGAAATCAGACCGGGTTCTCCTTGGATCATCCGGATTTCCAATGTTATCTCCTACGGAGGAGAGTGTCTGTCGGTCCCATGTGGGAAGATGATTTTGCACTTAAGGTTCTGATTCAGAACTTGATGATTGATGCACACTGATATCATAAATCATAGGATCCAAATCAGGGTCATCACACCCAATTTCGTCATCCACATATTCAGTAGAATAGGAAGGAAATTCATCAATTTTCTCCTTCACTAGTTCCACCTCCTAAAGAGGCTCATCAAACTTGACACTTCTCTGGATGATAATTTGTTTTGTTTTGATATACAATAGATTGAAACCTTTTGATTCATCAGGATACCCAATAAAAATACATTCTATGTTTTGCGGTTGCAAAGCCCTTCTTTTATCAAGTGGAATCTGATCCTATTCAGTGGACCCAAACACCCATAGGTTCAACACATCCGGCTTGTGTCTGAAGTATGCTTTGAAAGGGGTATTCCCTTTCATGGATGAGTTTGGAACCCTATTTTGAATTTATTCAGCAGCATGCATGGCTTCAGCCCAAAAATTTGCAGAAAGCTTCTTTGATTCCAACATACAGGTGGTCATCTCCTTGAGAGACCGATTCTTCCTTTCCGCTACTCCGTTCTGATGGGGACTGTAGGGAATTGAATGTTGGAAATGAATACAAATTTGGGAGAATATGTGCAGAAAATCATTACTGACATACTCCCCTCCATTTTCATATCTCAATATCTTAATCTTAATCCGAGGGGCATTTTCGATTAAGGCCTTCAATTCAGAAAAATTTTCACATACTTCAGACTTTTTTTTGAGAAAGAATACCCATGTGTACCTTGAAAAATCATCAATAAAAGTAAGAATATACCTTGATCCATTCATGGATGTGATAGGAATCGAACCACTAATATTAGAATGTATCATCCCCAATATGCACGTAGCTCGGTTTTCCTTCCCCCGATCGAATTTTTGATCAGGGTGTTTTCCAATCACATAGCCCTTGCAATTTCAGGTGGTTTCCTTGATGAACAAGAGGCATTCAACCATGGATTTTTTCTGTAATTGCTGAAAATATTTGAAATTTATATGGCCAAAACTTTCATGCCACAGTATACTAACCTCATTTCCATGATTTAGCAGAGCGGTGGGATTTGCATCTGCAACAAAGTGAGAGACCTCATAGGCTCTTGCATGATGGTTTGCAAGACCTTTAGCAATGAGTTTCTTGGATGCAATCTCCATTATCTCAACATAATTTGGGCTGAAATAAAATCTCTTAGGAACTCCAGTATGTGTCATCTGATAGACACTAAGGAGATTTGATGCCAGATATGGTACATACAAAACATTTGAAAAATAGCCATTCTCAAGATCAACCGTACCTTGTTCTTCTGAAATGATGGTGGAGTCATCTCCCATGTGGATGGGGATGGATTTTCCAGTCTCCAAGGATGAAAATGAGTTTCTTTCATCCATCATGTGGTTCAAAGATCCAAAATCAATCAAGAGTGATTTGGAATTTGAAGTGCTTTCCATGAGGGAATGACCTTTTTCATGCTATGGTTCCCGATATTGCTAATCTCTCCTTCAAAATATTTCCAATAGATTGATGTGATTTCTCTCAAGGAGAGAGGTTGCTTCATCAAGCTTCTTCTTCATGCAGGGATGTTCAGGGTGGAATCCCTTCCCGCGGTATGAACATTTGAATTTTTCCTTTCCATGGTGCCCTTTTCCTTTGTTCTTCCTTGATCCGGAAGACTCATCATGTTGCTGGTTTTCAAATCTAGGCTTAGGAGCATCAAATTTAGTTTTTAGGTTCTTCTACTGCTTTTCTTTACCCTTTAGATCTTCGTTCCCAAAGACATGGAGGGCTTGATCACGACAATATATGATGATCCCCATCTGGACAAGCTTGTCATGTTCACTTGTTAGGGACTCAATGAAGGCATTGAGTGTAGGCATATTCCATCGAAGGGTTGTGAGCTTCCCCGCATGAAATGTAGAAACAAAAACTGAATAATCAGCCCCAATTTTGGAGAGTATGGCGAGGATGAGCTGATCATCCGCCTTCTCTACCTTGCAGTGCTTCAAGAGTAAATTAGTGTGCTTGAACTTTGTGAAAAATTCATTCAGTGTTTCGAAATTGGAGGGATGGAGAGACATCAATTCATTTTCAAGCTGGTAAACTCTCAACTCATCTTTCTTTCCATATAGGGTTTCCAATTTGTCCCAAATTTCTTTCGGAGTGTTCAATCCCGCAAGATGGAAAAGAAGATCCTGGGAAATTGAGAGGCACAAGAATTCGAATGATTCATCCTTCTTGTTTCAAGACTCTTGATTTTTCTATGGTAGAACCAGCCTCATATTTAGTGTCCATGGTGACTCTATAGAGTCCTCTGGAGCACAGCTAAATCTCCATGTAACCTTTCCATGAGTGGAAATTGTATGGAGTCAAAAGATCTACTGAGGAGGCCATCTGGATATGCTGGAGCGAATGCTTCACCTGTCGAAAACCTGAAAATCACAACAAAAAGGGAAATTTAAGGTCAGGAAGCCTGCACATTTTAGGATTTCATCACACCCAGCATAGTCAATCAAGCAAGCTTGATCAACAAGTTCTTCACTTGGGGTATTAAATGGTAAGCCTTGGCTTCTGGTGCAGTGCTGGATTTTTGAGCTATTGCTCAATTTTTATGCAAAAATCTATCAAAAAGCTTTTTTTTGAGAGATAGAGCTTTGTCCCCCAGTGATCTCTGATACCATGTTAAACTTGCACAGTGATCTAGGGACTAAACACAGTCTCTATTAGTTTTTCAACATTAAGATAACATTATTATGATCTTTAACTAAGAGAATAACAAGTACATCAATCAAACACAAGAGACAAAGAACACAGTATTTTTCCTTGGGGAAACCATAAAACCCCACAACTTCCTCAGAGATAGAATCAGCACCAAAATAGTAAAATTCGCAAAATAGTAAGTGATCTCTCGACAGCAGTAACCTTCTTCTTATCTAGCCCCAGTGTCTTCTCCTTCCTCAACTATGCGCTACACTTGAGTGTGTATGAGTTGTGTGATAAATAGAGACTCCAGTTCTCTATTTATACTAATCTCAACATGACTAAAACCCTACTAGGGCCGACCTCTACTAGGAGAGTTTAATAACACTAGTGCCCCGAAACTGCGGGGACTTTAACCCTTAGACAATCGGAGGGTTACTCACTATGACTTGACATGATTTGTTTACATGATTGATCCTCCTGATTAGAACATCGGGGCATGACAATATGACTCAATTACATTATAAATACATCCAAAAATAAACATCAGGTTACAATACATAAGATACATAGATGAATACATTCCAAAGTTACAAATACATCAAAACTCCCTCTTAACTAGGAAGGTATTCTTTTGACACAATTTTCAGCACTGGTCTTCTTCTCTATATCAGCTGGATCATCTCATCATTTGCATCTCAAGTCTTCTGAGTCTTCAATTCATCTTCATCTTTGGATCTAGATCATAATGGGACATCATCACTGGATCTGGATCATCATGGGTGCTATCTCATGATTCTTCTTGTCATAGGAAGTTCTACAAAGCCAGCCCTTTTTCATGCTGGTTGTAGGCCTAGCCTCCATGTAGGTCTTCTTCAGCACTTATATCTGATCCACACATGATCAAAGAAAGGCTCATCATTTCTATCTGATCAACACATGATCGAAGATAGATACTACACTTACATCTGATCAACACATGATCGAAGAATGGCTCATCATTTCTATCTGATCAACACATGATTGAAGATAGATATTGCACTTACATCTGATCAACACATGATCAAAGAATGGCACTTTCAGTACTTACATCTAACCTACTCATTAGAAAGGCATTCCCAACAATCACATCTAATCATGTAGGAACCAATCCTCTAATCATATCAGAAAGGCCCAGCACTTACATCTGATTAACACATGATCAAAGAAAGGCTTCAACATCTCTATCTCATCAAAACATGATCGAAGCTAGATACTGCACTTACATCTGATCAACACATGATCAAAGAAAGGAACTGTACTTACATCTGATCAACACATGATTGAAGAAAGGAACGACACTTATATCTGATCAACACATGATTGAAGAAAGGCTCAGCACTTATATCTGATCAACACATGATTGAAGAAAGGCTCTGCACTTACATCCACCCAGGTGGGAACACATCCTGCTCACAATGATGGAAGGGCTTGCACTCATATTTGATCTTGTAGGAGCCAATCCTACAGTCATATCATAATGGCCCCTAGTCCTCCTTGACAGAGCTACCTGGTAACTGACCAGGTGCCTCCATTCTCCTAGAGAATGGTAGTTGCCCTTACGTATGTCCTACTTGATAAAATGGCCAACACTCACATATGACATGGAAGGAACTCAATCCTTTAGCCATGATAGAATGGTTCAGCCCTTACATCTGATAAAGTGGGAACACATCCCTCTGTCACATCAGAATGGATTTCAGTCATAGACTGAGTTTTCCTGGTAACTGACTAGGTGCCTCCATTCCTAGAATGGAAATTGCCCTTACGTCTGTCCTACTCAACAAAATGGCCAGCACTCATATCTAACATGGAAGGAACAAAGCCTCTCACCATGATAGAATGGCTCAGCCCTTACATTTGACCATGGAAGGAACCAATCCTCTCACCATGTCAGAATGGTTATGGGTCTCATCATTTTCTCTTGGAGGAAACCTCGATCTGGAGAACACCAAGCTTCTCCCTGAATTACTCAAACTTCAGCCTAGCCAATGGCTTCATCAATACATCAACTATCTGTTCCTCCATCGCAACATACTAGAGCGTCACTGCTCCCCTCTGCACCATATCCCTGATATAGTGATACTTGATCTCGATATGCTTCGACTTGTCATGGAACACTGGATTCTATGACAACTTCACGCAACTCTAGTTGTCACAATGTATACAAGTAGCATCCAACTGGAGATCAAATATATCAAACAGTAGCTTCCATAGCCATACTGCCTCACAACTAGCTGAACAAGCTGCGACATACTCTACTTTAGTTGTACTCAGTGCCACACAGGATTATTTCCTGCTAAACGAAGAGATCACACCTAATCCCATACTGAAGCAACACCCTGAATTGCTCTTCCTATCAATGGCACTGTCTACCCAATCTGAATCAACATAACCCTCCAGGTTAATCTTTTGATTTGCATCGTACTTGATCCCATAATCAACTATACCCTTCAGGTACCTCAGAATATGCTTTGCAGCAATCAAGTGAACATTTCTCGGATCTGTCAAGAACTAGCTCAAGTTGTTCACAGCAAAGAAAATGTCTAGTCTTGTGTTCGTTAGACACATCAATGACCCAATCATCTGATGATACATCATAGCATCAACCGACTCTGATGAAGCATCACTCAATATCTTCAATTTCGATGCCATAGGTGTGGCCATAGCCTTGCAGTCCATCATCCCAAACCTCTTTAGGATCTCTACTGCATACTTCCCTTGTCCAAGGAAGATTCTATCTGTACTCTGCCACACCTCCATACCTATAAAGTAATGCATCATCCCCAAGTCCTTCATTTCAAACTCAGTAGCAAGCTTCCTTTTCGTATCAGCAATCAACCCATCCATACCTGTCACAAATAGATCATCTACATATAGTAGAAGCATCACTGGGTTGCCATCCTCAACCTTATAGTAAAGGTTGGAATCTGATTTACTCTTGGTAAAGCATAGAAATCTATCAATTCTGTCGTACCAGGTCCTGGGTGCCTTTTTCAAACCATACAGGGATTTCTTCAATCTGCATACATGAGACTCTCTATCATGTATCTCAAAACCGAGTGGTTGTTCCACATACACTTCCTCTTCCACTACACCATTCAAGAAGGTAGTCTTGACATCCATCTGGTGTATCTTCCATTTCATCACTATAGCTAGAGAAAGTATTGATCTAATGGAAGTGTATCTGGCTATAGGTGCAAAGGTTTCTTAATAATATATTCCTTATTTCTAAGAGAAACCCCGAGCTACAAATATTGCTTTATACTTTTCAATGCTACCATCTGCAACATGCTTGATCTTGTAGATCCATTTGGAAGTTACAATTGACTTCCCTTCTGGTCTTCAGACAACATTCCAAACATCATTATTCATGATCGATTGATATTCTTCGATCATAGAATCCTTCCATTCTTTTTGTTCTGCCACTTCTTCATAACTAGAAGGTTCTTTATCAATGAAATCACATAGTAAAGCTACATACCTGGAGCATGATCTGGTCCTCTTTCTTTCTCTGTGATTCTCCTCTAGAGCACCATATCTTTCTGCACCTTGGATAAGTTACTGTACCCAAGCAGGTTTCCTCTTATGAGGATTCTTCTCTAGAGGTGGATCTACAAGTCTTTGTGGTTCTTCAAAATCTTGATCTTCTTCTTGAGCTTCTTCGTTCATGGTTGTATCATGAATTCTGGGTGCTTCTGCTTCTGCTTCTTCAGGTTCTTCAGTAGGTCTCTTTCTAGATTTCTTGTAAGCTATGTCTTCATCAAATGTCACATCCCTGATGATGTCAATCTTCTTGTATTCTAAGAAATAGATTCTATAAGCCTTCGAGCTTTCAAAGTATCCCACAAATATGCCCTTCTTTCCTGAAGGATCTAATTTTGTTCTCTTCTATTTTGGAATGTGTATGTACACAGGACAGCCAAATATTCTAAGATGGCTGACTTCTGGTTTCTTTCCAGAGAAGACCTCTTCAAGAGTCTTCTTCTTGAGTACTCTATGTGGAGTACAGTTCTGTACATACACCGCTGTTCTGGAAGCTTCAGCCCAAAGATGCATATGAAGATCTTGATCATGAAGCATGGCTCTTGCAACTTCCATGATGATTCTGTTCTTCCGTTCTGCAATCCCATTCTATTGTGGATTATAAGGAGTGGAGAACTCCCTCTTAATCCCTAATTCTTTGCATAGCTCTTTGAATTCATTCGAAGTGAATTCTCTGCTATTATCTGATCGAAAAGTCTTGATCTTCTTTTCAGTGTGGTTCTCGATCAAGGCTTTGAATTCCTTGAATTTGCTGAATACTTCGTCTTTGTTATTCATGAAGTAAACCCATGTCTTTCTAGAAAAAACATCAATAAAATAAACATAGTATACATACTCGCTTAGTGA
Organism: Pseudotsuga menziesii; assembly: GCA_001517045.1. Classification (NCBI taxonomy): domain Eukaryota; kingdom Viridiplantae; phylum Streptophyta; class Pinopsida; order Pinales; family Pinaceae; genus Pseudotsuga; species Pseudotsuga menziesii. The sequence continues at coordinate 225,248 of LPNX011172357.1, read as the reverse complement.
GTTTGATGACATAGGACTGCATACATCGGAGTGGATGATTTCTATTATTCCTTTGTATTTGCTTTCGCTGCTGGGAAATGTCTTCTTTGTATTCTTCCCTTTTGCACATCCTTTGCAGACCCCATCATGTTTTGCTTGGAATTATGGAAGACCTTCAATAGTTTTGCTCGCAATAGGTATTGTTATGTAATGCACATGTGCAAGCCTTCTATGCCAAAGTTCATTTGGCTCTATTGTGTCATGGATCAAGGCTTGTTCTGGATGGCCCTTGAATTTGTACAAACCTCCTTCTTGTTCTCCAATCACTACCACATCATCAATAGTCTTTCCTTTTTGCCACATGATGACTTGACCCTCTATGAATGCAAATCTCATTCCTTTTGCATCCAATGCTCATATGGAGAGAAGGTTCATCTTGAGTCCTAGCACAAACAATACTTCTTTCATTGTTAGAGACTTACCCGAGTCTAGTTTATATGAAGATTCCCCCCTACCTTTTATTGGATATTGGTAGTCATCTCCTAGTTTCACCTTGTGAGGCGATTCATGTTCTAACAGTCTCACAAAGGATTCCTTGAATCCAATCATATGTTTGGAATCCCCACTGTCTATAATCTAATCATCACTTCCATGAGTAATGTTACCTATGAGAGTGGAGATCAGAACATATTCATCCTTGCTTGAAGAATCTTCACTTTCATATCTGGATCTCTTCTTGGATGGTTCATCATCCTCTACAGCATGAGCATGATGTCTTCTTTTGTTCCCCTTATTCTTATGAGAGGGACCCTTGTTCTTAGGAAAACATTTTGTAAAGTGTCCTCTTTCATCATATGTATAACATCTCAATTTTGATAGGTCCCTTCTAATATTATCTCTATGATGAGAATCCTTACCTTAGGAGTAATGAGATCTTCTTCTGTTTTTCTTGGAGTGGATTGTGAGAGCTTGGTCTTCACTTCCCATCTTCTCTTCTCGAGCTGCTATCCGTTATTCTTCTTGAGAACATTCTTGCCATAGTCTGCTGAATTTGACTAACTTCTTTCTAGCACAGATTCCTTGGATGAAAGAATCCCATGACCTAGGAAGGGGATTCAATGTTGTCATCACAATCTCTGCATTCTCCACTTCTTCATCTGTAGCTTCCAATTGTTCCTTGATATGAGAAACCATTGTGAAGTAAGACTGGATGGTCTCTACATTCTAAATCTTCATATTCTTCAGTTTATTCCCCAGAGTCATCTTTCGGTTTATGTTCTTCCCTTCAAACAATTTGGTTACGGCATCAAACATAGCTTTAGGTGTCTTGAGAGACAACACCTGTGGGATAAGGTGATCCTTGATAGAATCAGCAATGATCCTCTTTTCCATAACCATATTCTTCTTATGTAATGCCTTTACCTCATCTCCCTCTGGAACTGGAACCTCCTCATGAATGTAGGAGTCTAATTCATTCTCTTCCAGGACCAGGGAGATCCTATACTTCCAGGCTCAGAAGTTATCAGCTCCCTGAAGCTTTTCATCAATCTTGGTATGATGAGACATCTTAAACTGGGAATCTCAAATGGAAATACAAAATATCTTAGATCTTACCAGGTCAATATTTCGAATGTGAAACTTGAGCTGAAATCCTGTAGAGCTGGTTCAGGAGAAAATTAGGGTTTTGCTTTTCCGGAGATCTGTCCACCCAAATGCCTTGAAATTTGTCCCTAACTTCGATTTTGGGGAGGATATCAATCCAGGCCTGGGCTCATTGGAAAATTCCTCTTCTGTTAAAATCCCTAATTTTCGGCAGCAGTGTCGGGTCCAAAACTAAAAAACCTCATAATTGGATTTTTCTTCGACAAAAAGATGCGCCTTAAGGAGGAGAGTTATTCCACCTTACCTTTGCAGAAAATATGTGGAGGAAGATCCACAAACTAGGAATCCCTAGTTCCCGCAGCTGCACAGTGTCTTCTTCTCAGCTTAGCTCTGATACCATGTTAGTTTTTCAACATTAAGCTAGCATTATTAGGATCTTTAATTGAGAGAATAACAAGTACACCAATAAAACACAAGAGACAATCAACACATTGTTTTTCCTTGGGGAAACCATAAAGAGAAAACTCCACAACTTCCTCAAAGATAGAATCAACACCAAAATAATAAAAGCACCAAAATAGTAAGTGATCTCCCAACAACAATAACATTCTTCTTATCTAGGCCTAGTGTCTTCTCCTTCCTCAACTATGCGCTACAATTGAGTGTGTATGAGTTGTGTGATAAATAGAGACTCTAGTTCTCTATTTATACTAAACCTTCTTCTTATCTAGGCCCAATGTCTTCTCCTTCCTCAACTATGCGATACACTTGAGTGTGTATGAGTTGTGTGATAAATAGAGACTCTAGTTCTCTATTTATACTAATCCTGACATGACTAAAACACTACTAGGGCCGACCTCTACTAAGAGAGTCTAATAACCCTAGTGCCCTGGAACTACGGGCACTTTAACCCTTAGACAATCGGAGGGTTACTCACTATGACTTGACATGACTTGTTTTCATTATTGATCCTCCCAATCGAAACATTGAGGCATGACAATATGACTCAATTACATTATAGATACATCCCAAAATAAACATCAGGTTATAATACATAAGATACATAGATGAATACATTATGAAGTTAGAAATACATCAACAGTCTCATCAATATATTAATGACACTAATTCATGAAAATGGTGAAAAAGAGCTACAAAATGAGTAGCCGCATTGTATATTCACACAAAGAATGAGTAATACAATACAAGATCATGCTGCAAGCATGAATAACAAAGTAATTTGAACTCCCAAGGAGGTCATTTGAATTGAATGAGTGAGTCTAGCTTAACTGAATGCAAGCCACAGTTAACACTCAAGTTAACCACTGATCAAAATCTTAACTGACTCAACTAATCCCTAACTAAAGTTAGAGTGCAATGAATGACTGAGTCTTAAGTGAAAGAGATCAGACACATGTCACAACAAGCCAACCATTAAGTGGTAGCGCTTCAATGACTCCGATGAACCCCGATGAGGTTAACTGAAGTGTAACTAAACATCAGAAGTGGTTGGGAGTGCCCCTGTTGACTCCAGTTCATTAAATAATCATTAAATAATCAATTTAATGAAGGAAGGTCCCTTCACTACCCTGTTTAACTGATTGTCACCATTAGTTATCAATATGGTGCATTAATGACACTCAGATCACCCCTGGAGTGCTCCAGTTAGCCTCCTCGAATGTAGGAGAAGGCTAAGTTAGCCTCCTTGACTGAACATACATGTTGATGTGATCTAGCTGATGTCATCTAGTGCTCCTCTGATGTTAATTAAGTCAATAATACTTAGGATAGTGGTTTAACTAGGAAAAATTGATCAAAATGAGTGTGTAAGGTGGTAAATGTCTCCAACACAAAAGATAACTATCAACAGGATATCAGCCGACAAAACTTTCGATTAGTGCAAACAAAGTGTTGTTGCGACATCTACCAATAACACGGACAACACATGATGAAATATTGCCCATTTAACATGAAAAACGGTAAAGCATCTTGGTGTGCGATCTGTGAAATGAAGAATCACGCCATGACCGACTGCCACCTAAACCTAAAAAACTGACGAAACTACCATGCAATCTACCAGACTAATGCAGTCGCACAGAACACTGAGCAATGAAACAATGTGCAAAACAATCAAAATAATCAGAGGTACAAAGTTCATCGATATGAGTGCTAGTTCGACAATCGACATGGAGGATACGGAGGTCGAGGTTGATTCTCTGGGAATCACGACAACCGACCATGTCGGCCCATCCAATGTTTCACATGCTATAAAGAAGGTCATTGTTACATAGACTATCCATACAAGGATAGAACTGACTTGAAATTCTATACTAGTTTTGGAGTAGGGGATCAGTCACTAGAGGATTTCCCTACTATGCTTGAAAAAATAAATAAAAAGAAAAATGTTAATGCCTTGTTGTGCGTAAAAAAACATGATACTATCAATACAAAGAATTTACATATAGTTACCCAACAAGGGACAAAAATTGGGAATGATAACCCACAAATAAGCAAAATATAAGAAAATAATTATTATCCTGATCCAGTTAAACAAAAACAACTGTATAAAGATGCAACAAATGTATTTATAGAATTTGCTTGGCAGGAAGAAGATGATGATAATCGACAATGAACAGTAAAGGATTTAATACACTTAGTACAAAAAGATAAAATAGTATCTCAATTCTGTGGAAATTGAACCCAGTGTTAGAACAATTACACTCACATCAATTGCCAATTAGACATGCAAAATTACTCACAAAAGAGACTGAATATGGAGCTGAACACTAATCTGTATTGAATAAGTGTACAATAGCCAACCCTGTGAATTCATAGGCTACCACAATAAATAATTACATGAGGGATTCGAATGCATAAAGATGCCATTCGAATCTAGTCAAAAGCAGGCTTACTAAATCTAAGCAAATCCCCCATAGGTGCATAAAGCAGTTTCCAAAAATGTCTAGGAGCTCACGAATTGGAAAAATCAATTAGGCAAGATAATAGTGGATGGAAGGAAAACTCATACATGCTTTTCATAGGAGAAAAGAGTGGAGGATGTGGAGGACAAAAAACAAGTTAACTTCACCTAGTCAAACTTTCCCAATTGCCTTAAAACACTGAAAAAGCAGGCAATAAAGTAGAAAAAGTAGACATGCACTAGGGAGGCCAAGAATAAAGAAGATTTGATTCCAGGAGGTTTCCCAAGCGCTCCATGACTCAAAATTAGCAAGTTTGACCACTATGGATGTGTATATGACAACTTGCACAAGGTTGAATATGGAAACTAGGCAAATAAGACAAAAATGGATTAATTAATGTCTAAGGTAGCTAACTATGGGTTGATTATTATAACACCCCCCCTTAAACCTGACTTATGAGTAAAATATCAGAAAATTATAGGGCCTATAAATAAGGCTTAGTCACCCTTTACATACTGCATGTCCATTTAACCAAGGAAAGAGGCAAAAACCTAGTGGGAAAATCCTCCCTTAAACATGGACTGTAAAACAAAATTTGGAAATATTGTCATCACTCATGCTTCACAGCATGATCAACAATCCCCAGCAGTGATTTGAGATTTTTGAATGTCTTCTCACATAACACTTTGGTGAAGATATCAACTAGTTGTTCTGAAGATGAACAGAAGAGTAGGTGAATGGTGCCATCATGCACAAGCTGTCTGATGTAGTGCATATGGATCTCAATGTGTTTGGTTCTCTGCTTCTGAACTGGATCATTGCATATTCAAATGGTACTCTGATTATCACAATATATAGTAGTTAAGTATTCTGATTCGAAGCCACACTCTCCAAGTAACCCCTGCAACCATAAACATTAAGTTGTTGCATTTGCAACTCCTCTGTACTCTGTTTCTGTAGATGAGAGTGCAATGGCACTCTGTTTCTTACTTGACCAGCTGATTGGCCCTTATGCAAGCATGAACACATATCCTGATGTTGACTTTCGATCTGTGCTGTCACCTACCCAATCACTGTCAGTAAACCCAATCAAATCAAGATCATATTTTTCTTTATAGAAGATCCCATGTGTCCTTGTTCCCTGAACAAAGTTAAGGATCCTTTTGGCTTCTTTCCAATGGATCTCAGGAGGCTGATCCATGTATATTGAAGCCACACTTACTGCATAAGAAATATTAGGTCTAGTATGTGTAAGATACAATAAACATCGACTCAATTTCCTATATAGTGTATTGTTTACCATAAGTGAAGAATTAGCTTCTTCAAGCTTCACTCCTGAAAGGAAAGGAGTCTTGCTTGGCTTGCAATCCTTCATTCTGAATTTGTTCAGAAAATCCAAGGCATATTTGGACTGGTGCACCTTGATTCTAGCTTTGGCTTGAGCAATCTCGAGCCCCAATAATTGGCTCAATAGCCCCAAGTCTGTCATGGAGAAGGCTTGGTTCATTGCACCCTTCAAGGAAGCAATTTCATCCTTTGAGCTTCCTGTAATGAGAAGGTAATCAACACATAAAAAAATGATCATTAATGAACCATTAGTCAGCTTCAAATATACATTTGGATCTGATTTTCATCGAACAAAATTCAGTGATAGCAGAAAGCTATCAATCTTGGCATACCAAGCCCTGGGGGCTTGCTTAAGACCATACAATGACTTCTTTAGCCTGCACACAAAAGATGGGTTAGTAGAAAATCCTTGAGGCTGATGCATTTATATATGTTCAGTGAGATCTCCATTCAGGAAGCACACTTCACATCCATGTGATGTACTTCCCATTGCTTTGAAGCTGCAATGGATAAGGCTAGCCTGATGGAGTCCATCTTTGCCACTGGTGCAAAGGTCTCATTGTAGTCTATTCCATGAACTTGTGAGTAGCCCTTGGCTACCAGTCTATCCTTGTACTTCAGAGGTGAACCATCAGCAGCAAATTTGGTCATGTACACCCACTTACATTGAACTAGCTTCCTCCCTGGGGGAAGATCAACCAACTCCCAAGTGTTGCTCTTCTAGAGTGAGCTGAACTCTTCCTTCATGGCTGCTTGACATCTTGGATATTTTGCTGCATATTCATATGTCTGAGGATCTGATTCAACCATCATATAGCATTTCTCAGCAAACATAGGATCTTTCATGCATAGAGCACTCTCAAATTGAGATCTAGTCCTCCTAGGGTCATTAGGATTTCCAGCTAGTTCTCCAGCTTCATGAATGGTATTGGCTGCCCATTTTGGCCTTGTACAGCTGTTAGGTTCTACAATAAAATCATCACTATCAGACATATCAGAATCAGCATGTTCAACTATCTCTTCACTTACATTCAAAGGTTCTGGTGGTCAAGAGGATTCTCCAACTTCCACTGTTGTTAGGGGCTCTTCTTGAAACTGAACACACCTTTCAATGAAGGATTTGTTTGTGCTCAAATTGATCAGGTTGTACCCTTTTGAATATTTAGAATACCCAACAAATAGACACTCTTGTCTTTGGGGCTGCAAAGCCTTCCTCTTTTCTGTTCGAATTCTAGCCCAAGCCCTTGAGCCAAAAATCCTGAAATGGGTCACATCTGGCTTGTGCCCACTCCATGCTTTGAAAGGAGTCATACCATCAAGATTTTTATGAGGCACCCTATTCTAGATATAGGCTGCATATTTTATAGCTTCGGCCCAGTAATTTGGTGGCAAAGTCTTAACCTCCATCATGCAGGTCGCCATCTCTTTCAGTGATCTGTTCTTCCTCTCAGCAACACCATTCTGCTGTGGTGTGTAAGGGATAGAATGCTGCATATGAATACCTACATATGCACAATATTAAATAAACTCAGACTTGACATACTCACCAACATTTTCATATCTGAGGACCTTGAGTTTCCTCCCATACTGGTTTTCAACCAAAGCCTTAAAGACTTTGAAGAGGCCAAAAACTTCAGCCTTGTGTTTCAGGAAGTAAACCCAGCAATACTTGGAAAAGTCATCTATGAAAGTCAATGCATATTTGTCCTGACTCATTGACATATGAGGAAATGGGACAGCAACATCACTATGGATCAACTCAAGAGGTGCAGAGGTTCTCTCATGACTAGCTCTCTCAAATTTATGCTCTGGGTGTTTTCCTAGGATGCAACCTTGACGGACTCCTTTGGAAAATTTTATCTTTCGTAACCCTATGACCATTTCTTTTTCACTATGATCAGAAAGATACTTGTAATTTAGGTGGCCAAATCTTTCATGCCAAAGATTGCTTGCCTCATTAGCATGAATCAGAAGAGCAGAGGGGTTTGAGTAGGGTAAGAAGTGTGAGAACATGTATACCTTCGAAGTGTGATTTGTAACTCCTTTTGCAATGACTTTACCACTTGAGATCTCTGTGATCTCAAATTCATCAGGGGAGAATATGACCTTATTCAGAGACCCTGTGTGGGTCATCTGATACACTGATAAGAGGTTAGAGGAAAGACCTGGAACATACAACACATTGCTGAACTTAACATGGTCAAGATCAATCATCCCTTTGACCAAACTTTCAGTGAGATAATCATCTCCCAGTACTATTGGTGGACCTTTCGACATGTCAAGTGAGGTGAATGCCTCCTTGGTCGAAACCATATGTCTTGAAGCTCTAGAATCAATGATGAAACTAGGTGAGCTTGATGTGCTAGCAACCAATGCATGAACTCTCTCTCTGTCTTCTGAACTTGATCCTCCTTTTCTCTTCTTTGAGCTGTCTGGAAGGGAGATGCCATTCTTATCCAGGAGTTGGGTCAGCATGTCTATTTTCTTCTTCATGCAGGAGCTCTCAGAATGATTTCCCTTACTGTAGTATGCACACTTGCTCATTTCTCCTTTGTTCTTCTTCTTCTGGTAGTTCTTCTTGGAACCTTGAGGCTCCTCTGGAGACTTGTTCTTGTCTCTCTTTTGCTCGGGTGGCTTTTTAGCTTTATTTTTGCTTTTTGAATCCATCCTCGATTCTCCAGCAACCAGATCTTGGTATTTGGATGGTTTGATGGTGCCCATCATCACCAATTTATCTTGTTCTTGTGTGAGAGATTCCATGAAATCTACAAGGCTAGGAATTTTCCAGGCTCGAGCTATCAAATTTGTGGCATAGAAGGTCGAAACAAACACTGAATAGTTAGGGCCAAGCTTCGAGAGTATGGCCAAAAATAGTTGTTCATCCTTCTTTTTGATCCCACATTGTTTTAGCTGCAAAACAAGTGCTTTGAACTTGGAAAAATAGAGTTGTAGGGATTCAAAGCTATTGGGACTCAGGGAAATGAATTCATTTTCAATTTGATGTCCCCTCATCTCATCTGTCTTTCCAAAAATATCAACAAGATTCTCCCATACTTCATTCAGTGATGTCAATCCATCAAGATGGAAAAGGAGGTCTCTGGATATACTCAGACATAGGAGACCATAGGCCTCATCCCTCCTGTTGTGCCATTTTATCTTCTCTACAGCTACATTGGGATCTACTTATGTTGCCATAGTCACTCTGTAGAGGCATTTCACTCTCAAAAGTATCTCCATATCTGCTTTCCATTCAAAGAAATTAAATGGAGTCAAGATGATCTTCTAAGATTGATCCATAGCTCAGAAATTGTCCCATAAGTCAGCAGAATGCTCCCAGTCAATGATGTTGAACCTACAAAACAAATTGGAAGGAGAGAAATCGATCTACAAAGGATTTGATACCATGTGGAAATTGAACCCAGTGTTAGAACAATTACACTCACATCAATTGCCAATTACACATGCAAAATTACTCACAAAAGAGACTGAATATGGAGTTGAACACTAATCTGTATTGAATAAGTGTACAATAGACAACCCTATGAATTCATAGGCTGCCAAAATAAATAATTACATGACGGATTCGAATGCATGAAGATGCCATTCGAATCTAGTCAAAAGCAGGCTTACTAAATATAAGCAAATCCCCCATAGGTGCATAAAGCAGTTTCCAAAACTATCTAGGAGCTCACGAATTGGAAAAATGAAGTAGGAAAGATAATAGTGGATGGAAGGAAAAATCATACATGCTTTTCATAGGAGAAAGAGTGGAGGATGTGGAGGACAAAAAACAAGTTAACTTCACCTAGTCAAACTTTCCCAATTGCCTTAAAACACTGAAAAAGAAGGCAATAAAGCAGAAAAAGCAGACATGTGCTAGGGAGGCCGAGAATAAAGAATATTTGATTCCAGGAGGTCTCCCAAGCACTCCATGACTCAAAATTAGCAAGTTTGACCACTATTGATGTATATATGACAACTTGCATAAGGTGGAATATGGAAACTAGGAAAATAAGACAAAAATGGATTAATTAATGTCTAAGGTAGCTAACTACGGGTTGATTATTCTAAAAAATTCACCGACTTAATGTATAAAATAAAACACAACAATAACACTGAAAAAAAAACAAAGAATATCTGTAGCCTAAACCAAAAAGAGAAAAGTGATGCCGACCCACTTGTCGACCAAGAAATTGAAGGATACCATGGCCGACAAGTTGTGCTCGACTTCGGATCACAAGTAAACATTATGACTCATGACACTTGGGAATATTTAGGTATACCTCGATTATACAAGTCAGGCATATACCTAAAGTTGGCCGACTAAGGCCTGATTGAAGCTATCGAAGTCTAGAAAAATGTCGACACAACAATAAAAGGAATATCGACTAAAGTTGACTTTGAAATTGTTGACCCTAAAGAAGGATCCAGCTCCTTCCCAGCGTTAGTAGGTCGACCTTAGGGAATAAAAACGAAAGCATCGATATCCTTAGACAAAGAAAGAATAAAAATAAAAGGAAATGGACAAAAGGTCATTGTACCTATTCATCCATCCCAAGGAGAACCTTGGATAGAACCTATTGATGAAGAAGTCGATATCCGACAACTATATTAGATCCAAAACAATGAGGACTATGCAGAACCTAATATCTATGGTGAGCTACACTTAGGGAATCAAGATTCAGTAGGGTACAACTCAGACGCAGAATTATATGATTGGGAAATTGAGAACTATGAAACACAGGCGAGAGGCTGTTGGACAATTAAAAAAGTACAAAAGAAACCAGTCCAAGAGTGCTTCGTGGTGTCTATCATACCAAAAACATTTGAAAAGAAAACTAGGGAATATCCTACCCTGAAACCAACAAGTATAAATACCACACAAATACCAAGATATAAATAAAGAGAATGACCGGCTATGCACACAGAGCAAGTATCTAGGAACATTGGTGAACATGGCTAGCTCCAAAGCCTAGTGGAAACTTTCACAGGACAAGCTGCTAAATGGTGGAATACCCATCAAACAAGACTATAGACATGAAAAATAGCTTCGACTTATTTTATAGAACAATTTGGAGGAAAGAAGTTAACCAACCAGGCCCAAATACCTATATTTATCTAAGGATAGGATCCAGAAGACCACATATGAACATGTGAACAAAAATGGAGAAGACTTGGATATAAAGATGAACGTACATGTCCACACCTATTTCCATCAACGTTATGTGACTTACCAAACAAATGGTACAAAATGGAAGAAGATCGAGGTGAAACATTCCTATGGCATGAACTCAAAGAGAATTTTATTAAAGATTTCAACTTTATACCACAAGATGAGAATTTGGTTGAAACAACAAAACAGATCAAAGCATTTATACAACCGACAGAAAACAAAACCCTAAAATACATTCGTCTGACAATAAACTGTAATAATATACAAATTGGTACAATACCATAGTCAGCAATACCACAGATGGAAAATGAAAATGCAGAAGGGAAAAGCTTTAGATTGAAGTCAAACCATGTCAAAATAACAAAACCAATTCACAAAGTGCTCAAATTCGAGACAATCGACAAAGAAGACATCAACCGAATGACTACAGCAGATTTTCTTGCCACATTTTCACATTTTAATGAAGGGAGCCGATAAATCATTGAAGCCAAAGCACCAGAATGGCTAGATGCTAAAGTCAAAACTAAAGAATGGAAAAAATTAGAGACTACTCGAATGAAGAACAAACATCAGAAATAGTGAACTTATTGAAAGAGTTTCAGGATGTATTTGCTAGAGATTACAAAGATCTCAAAGATCTAGTACATGAAATGGGTGAAATGAAGATCGACGTTAAACCCGATGTTTGACCTATAAAGAAAATACCATATAAACTAGCTCATTAATACAATGAGATAGTCAAGAAAGAGATTGATAACATGCTTGCAACAGGTATTATCTACCCTATTAACTAATCAAAATGGGAAATTACAATGGTTGTTCAACCAAAGAAACATGATCCAACCAAGCTAAGGATCTGTGTCGACTTTAGGGAACTCAATAAAGTCACACTAATAGACCCATTCCTGACACCTTATGCAGATGAAGTCTTAAATGAGTTCACAGGACATGAATGCTACTCATTTATAGATGGATTGTCAGGTTATAATCAAGTACCAATAGGCAAAGAAGAATTGAAAAAGAGAACATTCGTATGTGAATTTGGCTCATTTTCTTACAGGGTTATGACTTTTGGAATAAAAAATGCACCTGCAGTATTTTCAAGGATTGTGGTTAAAAAATTTCAGGAGTACATTTACTAAACAATGGCAGTATATTTTCATGATTGGATAATATACTCTATGATGAAATACCACTGCAAATGGCTAAGGCTTATATTGGAATGATGCAGACAAATCCAACTATATCTGAACATCAAAAGTGCATATTTCTAACCCCTATAGGGATACTATTAGGACACATTGTCTCTAAAGAAGGAATTAAGGTCGACTTCGCAAAAATAAAAATTATCCTCTACCCAGTGAACCCGAAACAAGTCAGTGTGTTACTTGGTCGTACACGATATTATAGAAAATTCATAAGATACTATTCAGACATGACTTACCCACTGTAATAACTATTAAGAGAAGATAAGGAGTTTGACTGGATAGAGAAATGCAACATATCATTTGGAAAACTAAAAAGAAAGCTAGTTGAAGCACCCATCCTAAGGTTTCCAAACTGGTCGACTAAATTCCATGTACACATCTATGCATTAGGCCTAGAAATAGGAGCAATCCTAACTCAACCAAGAGACAATGGAATGGACTACCCTATAGTTTATAGCAACAAAAAATTAAATAAAGCAGAAAGAAACTATTCGACAATAGAAAGAGAAGCATTAGGAATGGTCTTTGCACTACAAAAATATCGGCACTATCTACTAGATAATCCATTTATCTTATATACCAACCACCAAGCACTAAAATATCTCATAAATAATCCTTTACACCATGGGAGAATTTGAATTTGAATTTGAAGTCATTATCAGACTAGGAAAATTAAATGTCGTTTTTGACCACTTATCCCAAATCGACACAAGAGAGGAACCGACAGGAGTCGAAGACGACTTACCGGATGCACATTTATTTCAAATAGAAGCAGTCTCGGTAGAGTTAGAGGAAATAGCTCAGTTTTTAGAAGATGGACAAGCACCATAAGGCATGAATACGAAGAAGAAACAAATCTTAGCCATGAAAGCTGCACCATATAGTCTCATAAATGGATTCTTATATAAAATGGGTTTGGACAACATCCTCAAAAGGTGTGTACTAAACCATGAAAGAAATAATATTATGTACAAATCACATTATGGACCCACGGGAGGACATTTTCAAGTAGAAACAACTACCAAGAAAATCCAACAATCAAGGTTATGGTGGCTAACACTTCATAAAGACTGTAAAAATTTTGTAATCCAATGTGACAGATGTCAATGGCTAGTTCGACCTCTACCTAGTACAGAAATTCCCTTGATATCAGTAAACCCAAGCTTGACATTTGAAATTTGGGCCATCGACTTCATAGGACCATTTCCCATACCTTCAAAAATAACAGGTGAAAGGTACATAATAACTATAGTAGAGTACGTAATGAAATGGGCAGAGGCATAACTAGTTGACACATGTTCCAGTGAGATAGCTGCCAAAATTATCTATGAAAACATCATTACCCAATTTGAATGTCCAGTGACTCTAATCAGTGACCAGGGAACACACTTTATTAATAAAACTATTAAAACACTAACAGATCAGTTCTAAATCGACCACCGTCGGAGTACAGCTTACCACCCTCAGTCGAATGGAGCAATTGAAGCATTTAACAAAGCATTAACAAAAGGATTAGAAAAAATATGTAACACTGACAAAGATTACTGGGATGAAAAGATACCTGCAGTACTATGGGCGTAGAGAATAGCACACAAGCATTCAATCGACCAAACACTGTTTCGACTAGTTTATGTACAAGAAGCAATAGTTCCACTACACTTTCGAAAACATACACCTATTATCGTAGATATTTTACATGTCGATGCCAAACAAGGAAGAAAATACCGACTGATGAAATTCAGTAAGATGGAAGAACATCAACTGATCACTTTACAACATCAAGAAATCTAGAAACAACAAAAAACATGGCACGATCGTAACATCAAAAACAAAAACCTTTCGGTAGGGGACCTTGCTTTACTATACAACAGTTGAGTAAAAGGGAAACCCAAAAAGCTACATACAAAGTGGATGGGACCCTATGTTGTCGAAGAAATTCATGCCAATGGATCAGTTTGACTAAGGATGTTACAAGGCATAGTATTTTGGAAACTTGTTAATGGTGCCCGACTAAAGTGATATAGAAATTAAAACAAATAAAAAGAACTATAAAAATATGAAAAAAAATCCAAAAAGCAAAATAGAACCGATATCCATCAAACAGTATGATAGGAAATAAACAGTTTGACAGCTGACATTACACCCACTGACATACCACCATCGATCGCTCACACAATCGACATAGACCAAGGACCTTGAAAGTCACATCATTCTTTCATGACTATGAGCAGCAAAATCAAATCACCATTAATGCAAACTCAAGTGATCGCGTTGGAGCATCACGTCTGCCATTAATACACCCATCGATAAAGACATCAAATGCATCACCTATAAATATTGGACAGGAAGAGGATCATTTACAGTATTTTGAATGACAAGAGTAGATAAGCAAACAGAAACTGAGAACCAAGAAACCCTAAGAAAAATTGAACATAGAACTGGCAGAATGGCACCAAAACAAACCAGAGCCACAACCAAGACTAAGGAACTATAATCTGCTAAGACCCCATTAATGAGAAGGATGAGGAACATAAATAACACCAAGGTTCAAGAGAGCTCATGGGTGAAAACATGGGCCGAGATCAAGGAATGGGCCTATGTCAACAACAAAATAACACCAACTATGGAGAAGATAAACCACAGTACTATCATGAACTACATGAACACCACGTTCATGGCAAGTTTTGGAGGTACGAAGGAAACAGTAGTTAAATTCATCATCAGCCCATACCACAATGACAGATTTTACTTCAATAAGCCAGTTGAGATATCTAGTGAAGTAATATATAAACTGACTGGTTTATCCAACCATGGTGACCCACTACCAGTCGGCATAAAAGAAGGGTTGGTAAAACAACTTACTGGATCGCCATCAGTCAAAAAATCAAAAGGGATAATGATTAGCCAAATACAAGCCCAAACGCCACAAATTACGGCTAAAATCATAGCAACAGAGCTTACACCCACAGGTCGGGGAAGCGACCTAAAATGGGACATGTTAGAGGTGGTGGATACCATTTCCGACATAGGGAAAATATACAATTGGGTTGAGTATGCCGTCAACATGCTCAAAGGGATCTGTGAAAAGTACCAGGAGTCGAGAGGGATTATAAGGTTTCCATCCCTTAGAATATGGATAGTAATGTACTACTTGTGCCCTGTCGGGGACAAGCAGTTCCAAGAACCCACAAGATTCCATATGTGGATATTCAAGCCATTCGCCCAAACTAGAACACTGAAGGAATTGGAAAATGGAAAAGTGCTATTGGAAAACTAGTTCCAACAGCTTAAAATACAGAAAACCAGATGGAGGGTTCCCACGAACATCCGACGAAGTCTACCAAAGACTACACATATACAGTTGGAACTGGACCATACTACAGTATGGTATATGCAGGATGCTAAAACAAAAGCAAAGAATCTCTACTACTACCCAACAATCGAAGAGATCTTCCGGGAGCTAGCTCGACAATCTGGTACGAAATTGTCGATACCAGTAAAATCCAAAGAGCCCAAAGGGAAGGGACACAGACAGAACAGTAGGTAATCAAACCAGCTAAGAAAAATGTTGGTCCAACTCAACAACAGAGCGGAGAACACAAACCAGAGGTCGACACAGAAACTGAAAACCCCGAATATTCTATAACCAAAGAAAACATCTGCAAACTAACAAAGGAAATAACAGCTTCAAGGAAGAGGCAAAAAACCCAGGAACAGAGACAGGGGAAGGAAAAGGACAAGCTTATCATCGTAGATTCATCAGAAGATGAAGATGAATTAGCAGCCATGACCGTCGACATCATAGAATAAGCCACACGAAATAAAATCCCGGTGGAAGCACAGTTCCAAAAAATTGTTGAAGTAGGAGCACAACAAGGGCGACCGAAAAAGGAAAAGAGAACAAACACTTCCATGGTAAAAAATGTTGTCAACTTAGTGTCAACACACGTACCTTTGTCTCTGACTCAAATAACACAGGAAGAAACTCCAAATCTTCCTTCAATAAGCCCAGTCGACATATGCAAAAATCCTATGCCAGAAACCTTGAAGGAAAGGTTCAACTGCAATAGATACTTCCAAGCGTACATTGAAAAACTACCTGAGTTACTCACTTCGGTACAAAATATCACCACCAAAGCGCCTCTGTTTGAAACTGGTGGATCTAGAGTACCCATCCCTCAACCAGGCCAAATACCCCAGAGGCTGAGGACTATGGCAAGTTTAAAATCAACATTTACAAGAAACCCCGACAAGATAGCTGAAGTTGTCACAAGTTGAGCTACATCCATCATCTCGATCGACGTCAACAACCCTCCACCAACCAATGGACTGACAAAAAATGAGGAAGAAGAGAACATGGATGAAATCAATTGAGAGATTGATGAACTCTTCTCCAACATCCCATAAGGTTCATCCCCATATATTGATGACCCATCACTCGACGACATCCCATCCACTCCATCACACCCGACCATTAACCATCACCACCACCACCCCCCAACCCAGAACCTGCAACCGAACCAACTGCACTTGAAACACCTCCACCACAACCACCAGTACCAACAACATCTGTATCTGGACCATCTGTACAAAACCCACCAGATACACACCTAGCAGCAACACTCATCCCGCAGACCCAACCAGAAGTTCCCCTCACCACTACAGATCAACAACCAGACAACCTAGTGCCAAAAATTCTCACTCTTACAGGTACATAAGTACAGCAACAAGTAGAGAAAAATCATAAAAAGAAGAGAGACAGAAAGAAGAGGGACCATCAAGCCCAAGCGATAATGGTCCACATCAGTCAACTTGGGTCGACCACTGTAGTCGACGCAACCAAGCTGAGGGATGGAGAGTTGGGACAACTTCTGGAAACATTGGCCATCGAAGCAAAGAAAAGGAGCTAGAATATATGCAAGGATCTCGACAACAAGGAAAAGAAACAAGTTGAGTTCCTAAACAAATGCAGAAACCTTGCGCAGTCTCTGATACCAGGACCAACAGAGGATGACACCAAAAAAATGCTAGAGAAAGCCTATCAATTGTTCAAAAGTGTGCTGTCGGCACTATATACACAGATGCAGAACATCAGAGAAGAGCAAAAGGAAGAAACGTCTCAACTACTGATGTAGCAACACACAGCTTTCTTTGAAGCTTACAAAGTGCTTCAAGATCATATGTATGAGTCGGTCATCATAGAAGGAGTACTACGGGGCTCCCCTACTTATTATGGCCAAGTATTCTAGCAGACCCGATAGAGACGACATGACATCCAAGCACTGGAGAAGAGGAAGAGCATGGAAGAAGCACTCAGGAGCACCATTGAATATCAAATCGTGCTTGAAATAAACAAACTACAGAATCTCGAGCGAGAAGCACACCAGTGGGTGTAACAGGCAATCCCGAGCTTAGACAAATTATATATCATCTACCTGCAAATGAAACAAGTTTTGGAGATGGCATAAGAAAAAGACCAGTTTTTGGGCCCCGACATGGAAAGGATATCAGACCTTTCGATTCAAGAGAAGATGATGACATTGTCAAGCCTCACAACATTAACAATCAAAATCCATAAAGTATTACAAAGTTGGTCAGAATTCCAACATCAACTAGCTATGACAGTAGAATCATTTGTCGAAGTCTGTGTACAGAAACAACCGACCATCCGACTTCATAGCCCATAAAATAATAAAGAAATGAAATAAATACTTAGACAACCAAAGATTTTTTGAGTACCTCCCTTGTTATTCAAGGTGAAGAATAGTTTTGTTCATGGGGGAGATCTTGGAGGAGCTAGTCGACCAGCCGACTAAGTCGACCAACTGACTAAGTCGATCGGCTGACTAATTAGAGACTAGGTCGTCCACCTAAGGTCGTGTCGGTTGACCGAACCGACATGTAGTTATTTGTAACCATTTGCAAATGATATATAGTAGGCTGTTGAGCCAGTGAAGAACTCAGTTCAGTTCTTTGTATTGTATGAACTCATTTGTTATAATATAATCCGTTACTCTTACTATTGTGTTCTTATCTCTTGTCTCTGATATGTCTGTATGCTTATAAATGTGTATTATTGGTAACCTTATGTGATCTGTGAGATTACAACAGTAAGCCTGCTTTATGAGCTAGCTTGAGTTGTCTTCTAGCAACTTCTCTTTCTTTATAAGGATGTATTACCTATGTGATAATATCAATTATCATTTATTGATCATTCATTAATGTGTGTTAATTAATTCTTCTTCTTCTCTCCTTATGCTAATTCTCTACAATTCTCTATGAGTTTAATTGTGTGCCTAGATCTTTATCCTGTTTATGAAATTCCTTATGCTATCAAGGATTTAAAATGTATACATGGTATCAGAGCTGAGGATATCAAATCTCTACCTAATATCAGATCTTTCAGAGTTTATTAATTAATCCTCCTTTTGATATTTGCTTGTTTATTTTGCAGGTTCAACTTCGAATGGATTCAATAGTATCAGTTCCTCTTCTTTCTCCATTCACAAGCTATTTAGAGTGGAAATTGAAGATGATTTAATATCTAAAGATACAATGTCTCTGTGAGATATCTACTGGAGCTGGTGAAGAGTCTTATGAAGAGCCAAGTGATTGGTTGAATGAATGTGATAAAGAAATTGGAGCTATTTGTCTATCTATCTCTCCAATCATGCGCTACATTATTGATTCTGTTTATTACCGAAAGGATATTTGGACAACATTGGATAGATTTTTGGGAAAGGACAATGAGGATCCTTCTAGCTATGTGGAAAGTGGATATAGCTCCTCAATGATTTCTCTCTCTCAAGATGTCTCGGCCTCTACAGTCTCCAATGAAGTTGATCATGAAGAAGAAGTTTCTCATATAGTTCTTGTTGCTACTACTCTCTTTGATTCGAATGCTTCCTCTTTCAATCAAGAATCAAATATTGAAGAGACATCTTTTTCTGTGTCTCCTGAAGTAGAAGATCTTGATTTATCTTCTTATGATGATGTTGATGAAAAAGAAGTGACTAATGGAGCTGTTATTTCTATTGATGATTCACTCACACATTCAGTGTTCTCTGTGTCTTCTAACATGGATTTTGAGATCCATATGCCAGACCTATCACACTTTATGCATGCCTCTCTTCTTGATGGTGCACAACCCAGTGACTTCCAGGATGTTTGCTTCGCAAAATCAAGTTATTTTAATGTCTTACCGCTTACCATAGTTGATCCCATGTGCTTCTGCAGCTCCTCCTTTGTTCTTGGCACTCATTCTTAGAGCCTCCTTGAATATTTTGAACATCACTATCTTTCCTCCTCTCATACTTCTACCATAGAGGATTCCTTACCAGTATATTCCCATGAATCTACTGTTGTGCTTATATGTGATCTCTTGGCTTCTTTAGAAGCTAGATCAACCCATGGAGCCCATGCATTCACACTCTTTGATCCTATTCCTTCTCTATGTTCCTACATGAGCACTTGCACACATCCTCTCTATGTAAATCAAGATGGAGACATTATACATTTGCTTGGACAGTTATTTCACTTATTTGGAGGTCATTTCATCTCTATTGGTTCAAAGTTCAAGTCATCTCATCATCTTGGAGCTGATTACAAGTCTCAACATCCTTTAGTATTGTCTTCACATCATTGCATCTTAGTTGTTCTACATAGTCCTAGTTTCCATCCTACCGTTGTCCTTGATCGAGGAGAGTAGATTTATCTTCTTCCCAAGAAGAAGATTCCTCCAGACATCAGCATTTAGTTTGGATCAGCAGCAACACCAGCAGTTTAGCATTTTTTGGTATCGCTTTTCATGTCCTTTCTTGAGGGAGGATTTTCCCCTTGTGGTTTTGCCTCTTTCCTCATTTCTTCGGACAAGATTTGTAAAAGGTTGACAATATCTTTATTGTTGGGCCCTATATGCATATATATTTCTGATTTGTTCAGGGATATCATCATAAATTCATGCTTAAAGGGGGGTGTTGGAATATAATAAACCCACTCATAAAATAATTAATCATTATTTGATTAATTTCCTACCCACTAGCTTAGATAGTTCGCATCCACTTCCACGTTAGAGTCAAGACTTGCCATCTATATCCCAGGAATGATTTATTTCTGATTGTGGGTTGATCTTGACCACTTTATGTCCATCCAGAATTTGTAACTATTCTTTACAGCAGATTCTGCTTTATTCTGCTCTATCTTCTTTAACTTGATTCTACGTGGATAAGGTAAAGCTAGTCAACTAGGAAACTGGTAGCTTTTGTTGCCAACCCATCCTCGATTATATTCTCTCCATATTCTAGGATTAGAAATTCTTTCCTTCACTCATCATCACTCACACATGCTATTGCTAATTCGTGAGGTGCTTGGTACATTGGGGAAGTGCTTTATTCAACTATGGGGTTTATCATAATTAGTAAGCCTGCTTTATGAACTAGCTTGAGTTTTATTCTAGCAACTCCTTTTTCCTTTATAAGGATGTATTACCTATGTAATAATATCAATTATCATTTATTGATCATTCATTAATTTGTGTTCATTAATTCTTCCTCTTCTCTCCTTATGCCAATTCTCTACAATTTTGTATTAGGTTAATTGTGTGCCTAGATCCTTAGCCTGTTTATGAAATTTCATATGCCATCAAGGCTTTATAATTTCTACACGCATATCATCAAGTACTGAAGAACTACCATGTTATACGAGGGAATCCAAAATGCAACGAGGTTTAAAGTTGCCTAGCCTAGTTCACCTCACCCCTGCTTGAACGCCTTATTAAAGAAAGTGACTAAGCTAAAAGAAAAGTGTCATATGATTATGGATCATGCTATATGATACCTAAAGTTAAAAATGTTAACAAATGGTATATATATAAATATATAGTTTATACATGGTATGTATAAAAGAGTAAGCATAGTAATAACACTAGTAACTATGAATAATAATGAAAGGATCTATATATTGTTATTATGATTAATGTTAATTAAATTTTAAATACCTACAAAAGTGTAAGTAGGAACTAGTCAAAATTTCCAAAGTTAAATTTAAATAAATATTAAAATTACCTAAATAAAGTAAAAATGGTCAATTCAGGAAAACAAATGATTTTGGATTTCACTACCCCTTTTCATGAAAATTTTGGTCTATAAAGACCCAAGCCAAAGAGAGGTTCGGGGATCTTTTTATTATTCCATAATTCTACCTGATTATTCTCAGCAGAGTTCTTGGAGAACATTTTTCCTAAGAGGAAAAAGGAAACTAATACATAACCTATTATCCTAGATAGGGAAGCCTTACCTTAGGAGCTCTAAGCTACTTTCATGTTGGAACCAACTCAGGAGGGTACAGATTGAAACTAGTATCAATTTCAGGTCATGGTTAGATGGAACGTGGTAGTTCCCAAGTTATTCAGTTATCTGAAACAGAGGTATGAACTGTCTATGTACTTGTTAATATTGTGTGTTTGAGTTTGCAGGGTTTCCAGCCATTGAAATAGATTCAACTTACAGGTATGAGGTCTTTTGATTTTTCCCGATGTTTTATACAGGTTTCCTTAATAAATTAAGTGATTATATTCTGAAAGATTGAATAGAATCTATTTGTTGTAACTAGGATGATTGTGTACATGAACTTAAAATCAGTTAGGCTTGTTTCAATTTTCATGTTCCTATAAACCCTAGTCATAAATATTTTTTTATAGGAGATTATAGATTAGATTTCTTATTAATTAAACTGTCATATATGCTTTTATCAGTTTTCTAAGCCATGGGAAATTATATGATCCTTATTATCTCTACATTTCTCTTCTAGCTTTATTATTACAAAAACCATTCTACTCTAATGATGTATTCTTTGTACTGGAATCTAGAGTATTTAGGTTATCTAGATTTCTGATTCTCGACAAACTTATATACAAAAGTAAAACAGAAATTTTAGTTATTTAAACTCCTGCTATACATTTTCCTCTGCTAGTATATTTCATATTGCCAGTAGGCTTGTTGATATTACACCCATCAAAACTATTAGCTTTAGCCATAGCATAAATTCTATGCATAAAAATATAAATTAAATATCATTGCTGAAACTTAAAACATTATAGAAAAAAAAAGATAAACTAAGTTAACATATTTAAACTACCAAATAACATAACGAAAGTAATTATTAAAAAAATCCCAAATAGTAAATTCCATTTTATCAAATTATCTACTTAATATGCTAGCCATCAAGACCTGTCTAGATTCAGCTGTAGGCACGATTACTATATCAATTATCTCTTATATCTACTACCAAGCAAGAATCAACTTGTACATAATACAAACCCACTAATGAACAAAATCCACACGCACACTGTATTGAAACCCCAACCTATGCATTCAAAGGCCGAGGATCAAATACTGTAGGCGCACGTTTTAAATTACAAAACATAAGCTATATCAAAACATGCCAGGAATCGAATATGGTAGGATACAATTTCTAAAAACGCCAATTCTATAAAACCATACAAATATCTACTTAAACCATTTATAAATAACAGTAAATGCACAGAGTGAATCCATCAATTTATTACATGTAGATTTTTCACTAGTTTTCAGCCACCGGTTTCAAGTAAAATTTATATAATTGTTTATGACATTCTTAAAAAAATAAAGTGTCGAAAATAAACAAAAATTTTCAAACTTAAAACACTACTGTAAACAATCTTTTTTAGTGACATGAAATAAAAATCAGCACGCCATTTAATCACACAGAACACTAGGAATTTTGGCCAACGGCCATGTAGAAACCCAAAAGGGAAAAACCAGTCAGAGAGAGAGTATTTTTATTTTTCAGGAGAAGTTTATCATTGACAGCAATACACAGAAAATATCAAACCAACTTATCTCAACCCGAAGGATAAATTTCTATCTCGATTTGCATGCTGAATAGAAAAAGTCAAACTCTGATTTTTTTGTTTCTACCTCGATTTCCATGTGAATGTATGGATGAACTGTATGGACTATACAGACCTTGAAATCCGTGTCCAAAAAAAATATCAAAAATCATGCCCAAAAGTCTACCTCAAAAATCGTGCATGCAGCCCTAAAAACAGTACCATACAGACTGTATGGAGCATCAATAAATGCTGTTGTCTTCTCCTCATTTTTTGTGCCCTCTTTGTTGATGTCCTTTCCCTTGATTTGAGTGCTGCAAATTTTTATTCTTGCTCAGGAAAAATGGAAACTTTATCTCTTCTCTCTGTCAGCTCTCTGTTCTCACTTCAATTAGCAAAAGTGAGGCAAAATGCCTTTCCTGTGCCTTTTTGAGAAAACCCTAGGGTGAGTCTAATCTAATGGTGGAGATTAGATTAGATCAAGTCCTGAAATAAAATACTCATATTTTATTTCTAAAATATGAATTTCACTCACCCACTTAAACTTATCAAAAAGTGACTTTAATGCTCTAAAGTCAAATTAAATGCTTTTACTTAAGTCATTTAATGAAAGGGTCACTTTATGTCCCCTCTCTAAGTGACTAAGGAAAAAGTCACTAGGGGAACACTTCCCTATGTAGAAAACTAACACTCCCTCTTACCAAGGAAGGTGTTTTGCACCACTCCCAACTTGTCTCTGAAGAAGATAAACTTGCCACTCCCCAAAGACTTCGTCAATATGTCTGCTACCTTATCATCATTGGAAATATACTAAAGCGTGACTGCTCCTCTCTGAACATGGTCTCGGATGAAATGATATCTGATCTCTATGTGCTTTGACTGGTCATGAAAGACTGGATTCTCAGAGAGTAGGATGCAACTCTCATTGTCATAGTAAATCACCATAGGCCTAAGCTCCTGACCAAATAAATTCACCAGCAACTTGCAAAGCCATAAGGCCTCGTAGCTGGCCAAACTGGATTCCATGTACTCAGCCTCTGCAGTACTCAATGCAACAAACTTATGATTCTGACTGAACCACGACACGGTTGCCAAGCCCAAAATGAAACAACATCCGGAAGTGCTCTTCCGGTCTGCCACACTTCATGGCATCTCTCCATACCGAATGCTGGGAGGACTCCTCAAAAGTAGAAGGAATAGAATCTCGTGTGCAAGCCACCAACAACATGCCCAATATTTCAGGAATCTTAATGGCTCTCACCGTGTCCCTGGGTGTCCCATATTTTAAGGAATACTTCCAGGTCTCTCAAACCCACTTAGGCTTCTTCTTCCCTGAACGTTCTTCCCACACTGGCCTGTCCTCATCTGAAGAGCTACTAGAGCTAGAATCCTTATTCAATTGTGAACCTAAAGCTGGTGTGCCAATGCCAGGTGTACCCTGTAATCCTAATCTCGATCCTGATCCTGATCCCCTATAAGGTGTACCTATAATAGTAGACCCATTACCTATCCCCGAAGACCTTGCTGGCCTAACCACTGAACCTGGTGAACCTGTGCCAACACTCTTTGGTCGTGTAACACCAAAAACCTATGATCCTAACTGTTGTGTAGATGGAACCTATGCAACAACTTGAGGTGCAGGGACCTGCTTCTCTCCCCGCTCTGAATCTCTCAACCTCCTAAAGGCTCATTCCTTCTCAAACTTCACATCCCTTCTCATCACCACTTTCCTCTGAGAGGGAAGATAAATACAGAAATCCTTTGCAGTCTCATCATAACCCACAAAGATTCCCTTCTCTGTATTGGGCTCCAACTTTGTCCTCTTCTTTGAAGGGACATAAGAGGAAGTCAGACTACCAAATATGTGAAAATGGCCAACTTCCGGCTTCTTTCATGAAAATCACTCCTCATGTGTCATATTCCCCACTGCTTTATGGGGACTCATGTTCTGAAGATATACAATGGTGTTGCAAGCCTCATCCTAGAGAAAGAAAGGAAGTGACTGGTCATGTAACATAGCTCGGGGTGCTCCAACAATGGACCTATTCTTCCTCTCTGCTACTCCATTCTGCTCTAGAGTATACAGAACTGTCAATTGTCTCCTAATCCCCTCTTGTCTGCAAAATCCATCAAACTCCTTGGAGGTATACTCACCCCCGTTATCCGATCTCAAGACTTGGATCTTCCTCCTTGTTTGGTTCTCCACAAGAGCTTTCAACTCTTGGAACCTCTGCAAGAATTCCTCAGACTTCTTTCTCTTCAGAAAGTAGATCTAAGTCTTCCTAGAATGGTCATCAATGAATGTCACATAATACTTGTATCCTCTCAAGGACATAGAAGACATAGGTCACCATAAGTATGAATGTATCAATTCAAGAGTACCAGCTGACCTGCTATCACTGCTCAGAAAAGCAATCTTGGTGTACTTTGCCAAACCACACCCCCTGCACACATCACTCTGCCCTATGCTGAAATCCGGTAAATCTATCACCATGTACCTCAACAACCCCAAGGCTGGATGATGCAAGTGAGCCATCCTCCTATGCCAAAGTTCACACAACTCACTGCTATTGCTATGTGATAAAGCATGTTGTGGCTGAAACAAGAGCCTATACAGTTTCCCACATCTCGCTCCAATGGAAACTGAAGCAGATGGTCCTGCAGCCTTGGGAAACATATGCACGTGTCCATCAATGAAAGACACCCCAAGACACTGATCCTCGCTCATGGAAATTAACACTAGGTTCTTCTTCAACCCAGGCACATACAATACATCCTACAATACCATGTGACTCATGGACTCCCTCTGAAATGTAATGGTCCCATGTCCAACTACACTGACTACTGAGTCATCTCCCAACACAACCTCCACATCTGTCTCTTCCTGTGAAAGCTTGAAGAACATCTCATGAGCACCTGTCATTTGGCTCAAGGCTCTACTATCTATGTACCAAATGCTGGATGTAGATGCACTATAAGAATGGTATGTCACAGAGGAAAAATCCCTCTGTCTTTCAACATCCACACTGGTGAGAATGGATGCTCTCTCTCTCTCAATATGCCGAGTGCATAGTGAAAACTCACTCTGAAATATAGCTGCAAAATCATCAATCTCAGCTGAAACGGTTGTATATTGCTTCTTGTTATTGTTGTTCAGACATGTAGCAGCATAGTGTCCCATCTTGTGACATGAAAAGCACTTCACATTGCTCATATCCTTCTTCTTCTCATCCTGCTACTGCTTGGACCCACCCTTCTTGGGACCCTTGTTGCTCTTCTTCTTCCCTTTTGTTGTCAATGCCACATCCTCCTCATCTCCCCTACTAATAGAACCACTGCACTGTAAGAAACCCCTATGAGTCTCCTCCTAAGAAAAGTCATCATAGACCTTGTCCCAAGATGGTAAGTTCTCTCTGACCACCAACCCCTTAATAAGCACAGTCCAAGGTGCAGTTACCACATTCAGGGTCGTCCCCAATAATCCCCAATAACTCAGGACTAGTAACCACCACCCCCATAGCCACAATCTCATCTCTCACCTTAGAGATCATAGTAATATAGGCCATACACACCTCTCCTTTGACCATCTTGATGTTTTTCAGCTTCTCCCTAAGCACCATCTTCCTGTTTTCATTACTACTCTCAAACGTCCTGATCAAAGCAGACCACATCTCATGTTCATGATCCTTCACTGAAATGTGAGGAATAACATGATATTTAACAACATCTAAGATTATCCTCATGGCTTTAATATATTTCTTATTAAAGGCTGCAAGTAACGCTGCATTAGTAGAAGGGGAATAGTAATGGGATTTGTTGTAGTGTTTCTAACTACTTCTTCCCACAACTCATTCTCCTTCAACACAAGTAAAATTCGGGCTTTCCATGAGACAAAGTTTGTTTCCCCATCCAACCTATCCTTAGTTCTCAAGCCCATGGAATTCATTTTCTCAAAGATCAAGTTTCAGCAAAATTTACTACTGTCACAAATGTTTTTTGAATTCTGGAAATGACTGTTTCACTGCTAAATTTTAATTTTCTGCCACAACCCGCTCTAATACCATGTAGATTTTTCACTAGTTTTCAGCCATCGGTTTCAAGTAAAATTTATATCACTGTTTATGACATTCTCAGAAAAATAAATTTGTTGAAATAAACAAAAAAAATAGACTTAAAACACTACTATAAACAATCTTTTCAGTGATAGGAAATAAAAATCAGCCACCATTTAATCACACAAAACACTAGGATTTTTGGCCAATGGCCGCGGAAAAACCCACAAGGGGAAAACCAGTGAGAGAGAGAGTATTTTTATTTTTTTAGGAGAAGTTTATCATTTACAAAAATACACAAAAAATATCATACCAACTTATCTCAACTCAAAAGATAAATTATTGTCTCGATTTGCGTGCCGAACAACAAAAATCAAATTTTGAATTTTTTTTGTTTTCTACCTCGATTTAGGTGCCATTGTATGGACTGTACGAATGAACTGTATGGAAAATAATGACTGTATGGACCTCGAAATCTGTGCCCAATTTTTTTTCTCGAAAATAGTGCCTAAAAATCTGCCTTGAAAATCATGCGTGCTGCCTCGAAAATCCTACCGTACGGATTGTATGGACTAGCAATACATGCTGCTAACTTATCCTTGATTTTTTTCCCTCTTTTTTGCTATCCTTTCATTCAATTTGTGTGCTGCAAATTTTTCCTCTTGGTTAGGAAAAATGGAAACTTTCTCTCTTCTCTCTATCAGCTCTCTCTTCTCACTTTAATCTGCAAAAGTGAGGCAAAATGCCTTTCCCAATCCTTTTTGAGATAACCCTAGGGTGAGTCTAATCTAACAGTGGAGATTATATTAGATCAAGGGGTGAAATTAAATGCTCATATTTTATTTCTAAAATATTAATTTCACTCACCCACTTAAATTTATCAAAAAGTGACTTTAATGCTCTAAAGTCAAATTAAATTCTTTTACTTAAGTCATTTACTGTAAAGGTCAATTTATGTCCCCTCTCTAAGTGAATAACGCAAAATTCACTAGGGGAACACTTCCCTAGGTACAAAACTAACATTACAAAAGCCGTGAATTTGCATAAAGGTTGAGCCATAGCTATCAAAGCTCGACTGTAAACCCCAACTTAAAAACTGTAATCGCTACACTGTCACTGTATACATTTAAATCAAACAAACAAAGTATATAGGTTGCATTTCCTTATTACGGCTCTTTCCCGAGAGGTATACCCTCAACATAAATACCATTAAAATAAAAACATAGACTAATTCAACTACATAGAAGGAAGATTTATTTTAACCCTTTGTCAATGCTGTTATAGCCGCGAATTCCAATCAACAATATGCAACAGTAAGCCAATATTGTGGCCATTAGAACAATAAACACACGCATGTAAATTAAAACATATATTGCACAGTGAATAAATATTTTCTTATAAAAACTATACACAATCATGATTTGACAAAGATGTGTTTGCAAGCAATGGTACTACCATAGTCCAAATTCATCATGTCAAACCAAAATGCAGAGCTTCCATTAAACTTATCAAACCATACGTTTAAGCTACCAACCAAAAAAATGAATTACAGAGATGAGTTTCAATAGACTTGGACAAAGGCTCCACATTTAAACTAAGCATCAATATAATATTTACATACGCATCCTTGGATTCCCATTAATGCAAGAAGTCCCATAACCAATGTTCACCACATTAAACTTTATGACACAGACCTCAAACCTCAGCTAAGTATTTACACAGAGGTAACAGGCCTAGGCTGTTGTAGGGCTGACCCATGAAGGGTAACGATGATGGTTTGGTAAACACCCACAACCTGCGATTGGAAGCCCCTATCACCTGGAAGATCAAAATAGAGAACTATCGGGATTATGAAAAACCTCTACCCGAAGCAATAATAATACAAACACTGCAAAAGCAAATGGAGTGCATACCTTCCAAATATAGGGTAAGCATGTTCCTCCACGCCGTGATGAACCCAAAGAGTCGAACAACACAGACCACCCACAGCAGTAGACCAAATGAAACCCAAACAACGAAGGACCCAATCTTAGGGTTCGTTTTCCCCTGGGCCCCCATTCCATGGAGCATTAACTCCGCCACCCTATCCACCACCGTCGTTGAAATATTTACCCTCATGCATATAGTTCCAAAGATAACAACATGACTTGGTGTTAAAACCCCTACCAAAACCCTCATTGGAATAGATAATCCAAGGTTTCATCACATATGGAATATGCCATGAATGGCTTACCACATAAACCATATATTGATATAACATTTAATATAAAGTTTGTTAAGTTCTAGGGCTTAAGCCTATAACCTTAGGAGTTAATACAATTGAATTATATGTTATAAATACATAGCAAGGGATAAAATTTATCACTATCCCAATCCATAATAACCATGGAAACCATAAATGGTTCAGGCCTTAGAAACCCCAACTCTACATAATCAATAAATGCAACCAATAGCAGAAGGAATAAGTTAGGACAAGACTTTATTCCTTTTTGTCTTTGATAAGAATAGGATAACGTGGTAGGGATAGAATGCCGTAGGGTGTTGAGTTTAGTTGTCGAAACCAAATTTCTCAATTTAAATAAGCATACACAAAGAAAGGAGAAGTTTGCATTAGTTCAACATGAACTAAGTAAACCCCATAGCAGTAGGTAGTGACCAGTTACCTCTCCAAGTGGTCCCATAAGGGATACAAATCACGCCACTCCAACCCTTGATAGTTAAAGATAAGTTAGTACTTTTCATAAACAATGAAAAAAATTATAATGAGAAAGTAAGATATAACTGAACACTTATATGCACATGCATGATAACTAGAAATCAAATAAAAGAGTAATCATTTAAACCAACTCAAGTAAAATAAACATAGTACATAATTACATCTGTAACTACATAAGGAAAACACATAGAAATGTTAAGGACAACGTACGACACTTCGAATTAGAAAACAATGACCGACATATTCCGCATAAGATGAATTAATGTCCAAATTAGGTAGTAATTAACTAGCCTACAAAAAAAAATTTGAAATTTGGGGACATTACAAGTGATATCATAGCCCAGTTTCAACACTAAGAGACCTAATGGGCGTGCCAAACATTCATTGCAGAAAATAAAGTATGTTTTTGAAATATTGTTAACTAACATAAATTTCTCCTGTTATTAAAATTTTAACGGTGTAGGACTCAAAGAACAATTCAGATCATGAACATTGAATAAGACAATAGGCAGAAAGGAAAATTGAATACCCCCACATGGGAAGAAGAACTAGTGGTTGAATTGAATTTTGATATACTGAAAATCATACAAAGTCTTCAAGTAGACTTACAGATTTTCGAGGAGGATAACATGAATGAAAGAAAAGAACAACAAGAAATTAATGAATCTTTACTGCGGAACATGACAGGAGGAATCTAGAAAGAGATTATCATATTATTTCTAGTGATAATTCTCTTTCTCCATGCAGAAAGAAACAAAGATATGATTACAATCTCCACGGAGAGTTCATAAAGACAAAAGCCCCAACTTATGAAGGAGATATGAAGACATGGGGAGAAATCTGAAGAATGGTTTCTAGGTATGAGAAAATATTTTCAAGTACATAACTACTCTAGAGAGATAAAATCCCGTCTAGCCATCTATAATGTAAATGGAAAGGTAGCTAGATGGTGGAGAGACCTAAAGAATACCAAGAAAGATGAGGTAAGATAAATACGATGGAGTAATTTTTGCAATAAATTTCAGGAGAAATACAGGTCCAAAAGGTTCTTTGATAGAAAGGTGAAAGAATTTGACGAGTTAAGGATGGGTTCCATGACCATGGATGCTTTCATTAACATATTTTTGGATCTGTTGCATTATGTGCCATACAAAAAGGATGAGAAAGTAAAAATACAGTAGTTTTTAGAATGTCTTCCTCCCAACTTTCAGTAGAGGATTGAATTTGACATGCCTAAAACATTGGACACCACACTACGCAAATATAGGCTATCCTATGAGCATGGACAGATGAGGTAAGAAAAAATCAACATAAGTAGAGACAGTTCTACGACCTTCTTTTGACATCTCCAAACTAGGTTTCAACGCACCGACTTACAGAAAACAGAACAACAGTTTTCCATCCAATAAGAACTTCAACAAGATAGGTACGGAGCCATATGTACCAGCTCCAAATGCTAACAATTTAGCAGCAAATGGCGAAGCCAATGTTTCCCCACTGCAAATCAAATGCTGGAAATTCCAAGGACCCCATTATGCCAGAGACTGTAAAAAAAATACCAATGGAACATTGCACAACTTACAAGAAGAACCAATGGTAGAGGGCATATCTAGAACACCGAGGATATATGCAGCCTTGGATGGCCAACAGGCAGACCATCAGGATACCATGGTTGAGATAGAAGGTAAGGTTTCCAACACTTCTATTTCAACATTGATTGACCCGGGTGCTTGTTGAAGCTATGTATTTCCTAAAATTGTTGATGTATCTAAACTAGACAAAGTTAAACATGAGAAACCCTAGCTGGTGCAATTAGCCACGGGTACGAAACGAAAGGTTTCTGAAGTAGTTAGATATTGTGAGGTAAACCTAAATGGTTTTCTTGCTAGAATAAACTTAAACATCCTACCCTGAGGATCGTATGATATACTTATCGGCACGGACTGGTTGGAATAACACCATTTCATGCTTTATTGTTTACACAAGTCAATCTTGTGTGTAGATAGCCAAGGGAATCAGGTAAAGATTCAAGCACTAGTTGACCAAATTTGGATAAAAACCAACTAAAAATGACCAAATTTGGTCACAGGATATCTAGACTAAAAATGACCACATAACAATTGGTCATTTATTTGGTCTTTTTTAATTGTCACTCCGGCAATCAAAAAAATTACAAATTTGACAATGAACAAAAAGTTTACCCCTATCAACACAATATCACCAACAATGATTTTACTATATTGTGTAATATCTTCGAGATGCACTTCTTGGAACCTTTGATGACACCATGGTTGTTGTTGAAATGAGCTTCAAAAGAGTGTCTGAGTGGAGAAAAAACCATATTTAGCTGGAATACATCCATAGGAAAAACCAAATTCCTCCTCTAAGAAGAAACTTATTTTCAATAGTTGTCATAAGGAGGGATATGCCTTAAAATCTTGCATCTCTCACCTTCAAAAAAATTGAAGAGTTTACGAAACAAATATATTGCGATAAGAGTTCCTTGGACATGATACTATTAGATCATCTCATTGTACACACTTTGTTATGTAGTCTCCATATTGGTCCTGATCCTCTTCTTCATAAGAATGGATTTTTTATTTTGGAGTTACCAAGCACATGAAAAGAATCAACATCCCATCTCTGATAATCAATAGTAGTAGCATGGAGAGAAAATGGTACCTAGTGATAACTTGGCCTTAATCATGTAAGGATGTGATGATGTCATCATCAACACCACCAAGTTTGGATATGCCCTTTATGTTATAGGAGTTTGATTGTATCCCCTTTCTATTATGTACATCAAACACAAGAACAAAAGGTGATATTTTGGTGAGATCGATGGGTTGTAAAGTACATAGATGATGGTTTTAAAGTGGGTTCCTTAGGGTATTGTGATTAATTTTATCATATATACATGTTGGAGAAGACTCTTTCCTTGGAAGAGAAAATAATTTTTGTTATAGTAGCAAATGCCAATGACACCAACATTTGGGACATACAAACTTTGTGTTCTTGCCCTGAATTTACAAAATCCTAACATTGTGCATTACCAGTCCCCGACCAGCGACATCTGAAATGGTGGTCTGTGGAGTTTTGTACTAACACACACATGAAAAGAAGGTAATAGTAACTGGAAATGGAGATAAGGGATTCAATGGTGACGTACTCGTTAACCTGCTAAGTCATCTTTCGAGTTTGATCCAAATCCAAACAGATCTCACACGGTATGCATACGAATGCAGGATATTAGGATTTGAGTTTTTCTTTGTTTTTATTGATTCATGTTACAAAAAATCTCTTCTCAAGCTTGAAATCTATGGATTTCAATCCAAAAGGATGTATTAAGAAGCTCAATCCCTCAGAAATCCATTGCAGGGTAGTGTAGAATTTTTGACAAGGATCCTTAGATCCTTGGTTTTTCTGGCTTGAGCTCTTTTGAATCCGTTGTGGGGATATTGAATGATATGTTTACCTTGCTGGGTCATCAAAAACATTTACGAAGAATCTGAAATATAGGGCATTTTTCGTTTGGTGATTCATAAAGACTCTGTTGGAGCCTTCATATCCATTGTTTCTATATTGGGTTCTATGAAAATTCATATCTGAGAAGCTGGAATTCAAGGTTTCCCTTATAACAACTTCACGCAAGAGGTTGCATTTCAAGGTTTCGTTATTCAGATGTTCAGAAACCTTGCTTTGGAAGCTTAGGTACTGGATTTCTCTTCTTGGATGTTGGAGATTTCCTTTTGAGGCACATCAAATATATTGGTTTCTTTAGAAACCATCCCTCAAATTCATTCACTATTTTGCATGTTCCAGTCCCTTTGTCGGTGAGGACCTTTCAAGAATGGAGTTGCATTTGAGATTTGAATCAAAATCATGGAACATAAAATCCTACTTTTCTTTTATTAGGCCACCAAGAACACTTCCCCCAAGTCTTTTTCTAAACAAAACCACTTTTACTTTGTTGGGCTGTCAAGAACTTGTTAACCCAAATTTCAGATCAAGTTTGTTCATCTACTTGTTGTTTTTTACCCAAAAGTTATTCCTAAGCTAGTTGAATATTGTCTGATTGAGATCTTAGTTATGATGGGCCAATCCAACTCTTCTTTATCTCCTCCATCACTAGGTTTTTTCTGGACAATAGCGAGGTTGAACACTTTGTTTTTGATCCAGAACAAGATCCCACTTTATGTTTACCAGATGAATGCTTGGCCTCAATTTTCTAGAATCTCGCAAATGAAGGTCAAAATATTTGTTCCCTAGTCTGCACTCAAGGTTGTTAAAAACAGAATTTTCTTCAAGTCCCCAAAATTAAATTTTTTGTTGACAATGTTAGAATCTACAAAGTGTTCACTTTGGTTCAACACCAAAGAGAGTGTTTGAGTTGAAGTTGTTGTTGCTTTTCACCTATGTTGCAACATGTAGTATTGCAAATCATGTATTGTTCCATTTATTTAGCTACAAAGTTAGTTTTTTCTTCAAACCACCCAGTAAATAAGTAGACACGCTTTTCCAATGCATATCCTACTTTGATTCTCCCTGCCACTATCTACTGTTAGAATTATAGATATTTTGATCAAAACCTACAAGGAAATGCATCTATTGTAGAAAATTTGTGGAGTTGAGAGCCATTTTTATTTGTAGATTGAGTAAAGGAGCTTTATCTTTAAAGGTATATTTATTTGATGCAATTCTTGGGCTCTCAAAGAGTCATGAACCATGGACAAGAGAAGCCATTGTACAAGTTCCTGATTTATGCTTGATTTTCATTGCTTTATACTGTTGGGCATTTCAATATGTGCAATGTGTGTATGTGAAGCATGTGAAAAACAATAGGGTAGATAAATTATAGTTAAATGGAGATAGATTTTATGTGTGAGTCTTGTGTTCAACAAAGGATTCCAATTTGCATGAGGTGGATTGATGGAAATAAAAAAGTTGTTGAAGGATTTGAGAGTAGCTTAAGGTATTTGCCGTCTCTTCTTGTTTTATATCTTGTTTAAAAATTATTTCAGCAGGGATTAAAGGATAGTGGGTTAAAGTCTAAATGTCTCAACTGTTGTTCTTTTGTATTTTCTTTTTGTATTCCCATAATTTTTATTTGTCTTGTGCATTTTAAGATTCCATGCAAGGAGTAGCATATACTTGTTTTTCTTACTTTACTGTAAAATGTGTTAATAATCCTAATTCATTTGACATGCAGGTTATGTTTATTTGGTTCCTTGCTTTTTGGATTGTTAGATCCTGGATAATTCCATTTGTGGCTCACACTGCTGGTTTTTGCAAAGACTATATGACATACAGATGCCGAGCTATTTACATTATTGTAATAGATATTGCGGAGGGATCTGTTGGACTGGAAATATTGTACCGATTCTTAGCTCATTTCCACCCTCTTCCAAATAATTGGTTTTGTATCAGCTGGAAAGGAAGTTGGCATATAGGTGCTTGCTTGGGTTGCTTGATGTTCCCCTTGGTGAACAGGTTATCACAAATTAGTGTAGACTTGTTGCCGTTTCCATCTCCCATTATATCATCCCATGTAGAGAAGTCACTAATGGCTCGAGATCCAGTTCCCGTGATTCTTTATTCCATCGGTGTATCCATGTGTGCACCTATCTGGGAAGAGGTCATATTCCGGGGTTTTCTTTTGTCTTCTCTTACTCACTATATGCCCATTTGGAGCTCTGTACTTGTTAGTTCCATTGCACTTCCATTAACTCACTTCAACATGAAACGCTTACTCCCCCTTACATTCTTACACCTTGTCATGGGTATTATTTTTGTACTATCTCGCAATCTTCTTGCATCAATGCTTTTGCATAGTTTGTGGAATGGATTTGTATTTATAGATTTATTGAGATGACTTCCTTGGAATTTATGGCTCACATTTGTGGATGTGCATTCTATATAAGAAACATTAAAGAGCAAATTCAAAACATTTAAGCAAAGAATGATTATTTTATCAAATGGGCACTCTAATTGAGTTTCTTTTTCCTATGTTTTAACTTACTTTAGAAATTTTAACTATCTTTACTATATGCTTTGGGAGTAGAAATGTTAACCAAAATAAGTGATTACTTGAGTGAGGGGTTTCCTAAATATCCTTATTGCTTTTTTTCTTGAAAAAATACTTCTTTTATTAAATAGATAATATTTATAAAGAACATAAACATTGAAGAGTATATACAAGGGGAAGAGGTTTGGAGGCGAAAAAATTATCAAAATTTCTTCTTTAGCTTTGCTAAAGTTGTTTCAAATCAGAATAGGATAAAGCATTTAGAAAGTTGGCAGCCCTAATTAGGAGATATCCCTTATCATGGAGTTGGTTACTGTAGCGTCCCCGAACCTCTAACCAGAGAAGAGGATGCTACCATGGCGTTAACCATCCGGGCTACCAGCCCCATGAACATGTGAATTCATAAAAATGCTGAAATAGAATGCATTGAAGTAGAACATACACAGATGAAACTATTTATCGTACACAGCGGAAGCAACAGACACTTATACAAGCATTCATTCAACATGTTCATCACATTCATTAACAAAAAATATGGTTGCAGAAGTGAAATAGGCAAGATTACTTATCTTATGAAGAACTCGTTCCACAACTAGCTACGTTGCTGCAACTTTCCACCCAACCATAGGCCAGCATGCTCCCTAATCTCTCAGCAACACTGCCACCCCCGAGCTGGGCATGATTCTTCAAGGAATAAGGGAACAAGTAGGCTTACACGTAGCCAAGGATACACAAAACACAACCAAGCCAACATAGTTGGGTTTATCCGGCCATCAAGGAGCTGGGAAAGGCTAAATGCTAAGCAGGTGAGCTCATTATAGAGCTAGGAACACCTACACCAGAAATAGCCTGACTTCTAAGACACCCACACACACCCAACATAAGGAATCAGTCCCTTCTCTGCTACACAGTCCCTCAGGCCCTGCATTCCCTTCCAGTTCTATTCAAGGGTTGTGGAGAAGAAAGGAAGCCCTCTAGCTCTATATATGTGGTTTCCAAACACACTAGGTTTATCAAGCAAACCAAGCCCCCATCCCTGCTCCCAACACAGTCCGAATACCAACCATTGCACATAGACAATCAATCAGCAATTTCAGCTTAACAGGGGAAAACGACTCCAAATAGTCTGCTGCAGCCCCAAAGCGTAACAGCATACACAACCAACAAACATGGGAATCAACAACCTGTACAGGGAAATGAAGCCACAAAAATACTTACACAGACCACACTGGGGAAGAAAATACAATCTCCCAGCCCGTGCGTGAGTGAAACTTGCACCAGACCCCAAAATACAGTGGGAGAAACCATGCACAAACCACAAATCAGAAAGGAAACTTACACACGGTCCCTGAGTATAAATGGCTCTCCATAGGAAAAATCATGGGTGACAATGACCAAACGGCTCCTAGTTTGCTGTGTGAGTAACAACAACATAGAACACAGTGCATGAGAGAAATCCACACCAAATCCCAAATACGGGTTGAAACACACTCGATTCCTCCGTGAGGAAAAAGGTGAATGACAGTGGAGATGGCTCCTCTCTCCTAGCTGCGTGAGACCAAAACAGGAAAGAAGCATGTGCGTGGGAACAATCAGACTCCCGTGAGGCATGAATAGACAATGGAGATAACGCGCAGTAGTCGAAAGAATGGAATGTCCGCGCGAGCGATGGTGGTGGTTTTTTCTTGCCATCGTGAGGTCAACCGCGCTGGTGGAGTGTGTGTGTGGGAAAGGAATGACAGTCCTACCACACTCCACTCCCAGCCATAACTACCCCAACTACCAACAACAGTTCTTAATGGTAGTGGTTGGATAAAACAAGGGAAGGTGACACATAGATTTTTCCCCCATTGGTCAAGGTTTGACATTTCCCCCACCCTTATCCTTGTGAAAATCATGCCCCTTCTCAATTCAGTTGCTGTGAACGTAGTTGGTTGGGTTATTTAATTAAAGATGCATATTTACATGATGACAAAACTTGATATGTATGTCGGATGCCCCTATATACCATCGATGACAATTTAAATCCGAAACATAGGATAACCAATAAATGGTGGGGCCTTGGCCTTTAGCTCCGCACCATGATTATTTACAATATATACATCATATACATCTAATGCAACGGGTTCAAAACCAGGGTGTTACAGTTACATATATCTTCCTACCAAATACTAGAACGAAGAAACATAGCTAGTCTCATTAGCAAGAATGCACTTACACCTTAGTTTCCAGATAGAGAACAAAACAACAACTTTGAGGCAATTACACAATCCGATAAAGGATGAAAGAACTAACTGTTTGGAGTCACCCCACATGGTTTCCCTTCAATGGACAACCCCTTGATGAATAGAAGAAACCTGGATCTGAACCTGCTGCCAACAACTTCTGCCCATCTCACATTCACACATAATGTGCTTCAAATATTATGTTTACCATAAATGGGAAACTTGGCATCTGTGACAAGATAAGTATTTGTTGGAATCCGTGGTAAATGACTAGCCAAGAAAAAACTTGTAGTTTGTAGGATAGGTGAAAATACCACACTATGCAATCTATGTATCCACTTGATGTCAAGATCTGATGAGGTCTATCTAGCATTGAAGATGGGGGCCAAAGGGCATTTTTGATGAAACAAGTAGTAAAGCTTCTTCATATCATAGTTATGGATTGTATTACCAAAAGACCAATGCCAATTCCTCCAAATAGGGTCTCATATTTGAATGTTCATCTTGAACAAATATTCAGAAGGGATTAACTTTTGGATCTCCTTAGTGGTAAGCTTGTCTAGTCTAAAGAGAGCTTTTGAATGAATTGACACCCTTCAATCTGCCCATGACTTGGCGTTTGATTACCCTTCCTCCTGCAAACATCATACCAAGTATTCTCTGCAATTCATTGGCCTTTATTCTTTCATCTCTAGATTAGTTGTAATGCTATGCCCCGTCTACATCTAATACCTATCTAGTGCCAACTCACATGCCTGGCAACAAACTTCCAAGTGGATCACATTCCTTTTAGGGTAGAAGATTGTCTAACTTGAAATAGGTGTGGAGAAGAGATAATGTGACATAAAATAAAGTTACCTTGGATCCTATGAACATGTTGAGCCTGTGAAATCCTGTATCTCAATAAAACCTGCCAAACTATTGAACCCTCCAAGCACCTCACAATTCATTTCAATGCTAAAATTTTACCCTAAGAAATCACATCAATTAACCTCAAGCTACCCTTCATGGGAAAATGTAGACATCCCATGTGACCAGTGACAACCCTCGGT
>LPNX011172357.1:44221-185993 GCA_001517045.1 Pseudotsuga menziesii | reverse complement strand
AAGATATTTCTTATTCCATTAAAATAAGCTTGACTAGGAAACCAACAAGATACATAGCAAATATTTGGGGATCTGGCTTGGCTGATTATTCCATATTTGAGGTTCTAGCCCGGGTAATGGTGGTTTGTGGAGTTTTGTGTTGAGAAAGACATGAAAACTAGACAATAGTAAATGACAATGGAGATAAGGGATTCAATGGCGACGTACTTGTTAACCCACTAAATCAGCTTTCGAGTTTGATCCAAATCCAAACAGATCTCACATAGTATGCATACGAATGCAAGATATTGGGATTTGAGTTTTCCTTTCTTTTTATTGATTCATGTTACAAAAATTCTCTTCTCAAGATTGAAATATATAGATTTTAATCCAAAAGGATGTATTAAGAAGCTCAATCCCTCGTAAATCCATTGCAGGGTAGTGTAGAATTATTGACAAGGATACTTAGATCCTTGGTTTTCTGGCTTGAGCTATTTTGAATACGTTGTGGGGATACTGAATGATATGTTTGCCATTTTTGGGTTTTTAGAAACATTTACTAAGAAGCTGAAATCCAGGGCATTTTTCATTTGGTTATTCATAAAGACTCTGTTGGAGCCTTCATATCCATCGTTTTTGTAGTGGGTTCTATGAAAATTCATATCTGAGAAGATGGAATTCAAGGTTTCCCTTATTAATAACTTTACACAAGAGGTTTCATTTCAAGGTTTTGTTATTGAGATGGTCAGAAACCTTTCTTTGGAATCTTAGGTACTGGACTTCTCTTCTTGGATGTTGGAGAGTTCCTTTTGAGGAACATGAAATATGCTAGTTTCTTTAGAAACCATCCCTCAAATTCCTTCACTATTTTGCATGTTCCAGTTCCTTGGCTGGTGAGGACCTTTCAAGCATGGAGTTGCAATTCAGCCCTGAATCAAAATCAAGGAATATCAAATCCTACTTTTCATTTTTTGGGCCACCAAGAACACTTTCCCCAAGTCTTTTTTTGAAAAAAAACAGTTTTACTTTGTTGGGCTGTCAAGAACTTGTTAACCCAAATTTCGGAAAGTTTGTTCATTTGCTTGTTGTCTTTTACCCAGAAGTTATTCCTAAGCTAATTGAAGGTTGTCTGATTGAGCTCTTAGCTATGATGGGCTAGTCCAACTCTTCTTTATCTCCTCCATCACTAGTTTTTTTCTAGAGAATAGTGAAGTTGAACAGTTTGTTTTTTATCCAGAACATGATCTCACTCTATGTTTACCAAATCAATGCTTTGCCTCAGTTTTCTAGAATCTCGCAAGTGAAGATCAAAATATTTGTTCCCTAGTCTGCACTCAAGGTTGTTAAAAATAGAATTTTCTTGAAGTCCCCAAAATTAATTTTTTTGTTGATAATGTTAGAATCTACAAAACGTTCACTCTGGTTCAACACCAAAGAGAGTGTCTGAGTTGAAGTTGTTGTTGCTTTTCACTTATGTTGCAACATGTAGTATTGCAAATCATGTATTGTTCCATTTATTTAGATACAAAGTTAGCTTCTTCTTCATACCACCTAGTAAATAAGTAGACACACTTTTCCAATGCATATCCTACTTTGATTCTCCCTGTCACTATCTACTGTTAGAATTATAGATATTTTGATCAAAACCTACAAGGAAATGCATCTATTGTAGAAAAGTTGTAGAGTTGAGAACCTGTTTAATTTGTAAATTGAGTAAAAGTGCTTTATCTTTACAGGTAAATTTATTGGATGCAATTCTTGGGTTAATCTGAAATGGTCATGAACCATGGATAAGAGGAGCCATTGTACAGGTTCGTGATTTATGCTTGATTTTCATTGCTTTGTACTGTTGGGCATTTTAATATGTGCAATGCATGTATCTGAAGCATGTGAAAAAAAATAGGGTAGAGTAATTATAGTTAAATGGAGATAGAGTTTCTATGTGAGTGTTGTGTTCAGTAGAGGATTACAATTTACATGGGGTGGATTGATGGAAATAAAAAAGTTGTTGACGGATTTGAGAGTAGCTTAAGGGATTTGCTGTCTCTTCTTGTTTTATATCG
This sequence comes from Pseudotsuga menziesii, assembly GCA_001517045.1. NCBI lineage: Eukaryota > Viridiplantae > Streptophyta > Pinopsida > Pinales > Pinaceae > Pseudotsuga > Pseudotsuga menziesii. The sequence continues at coordinate 183,951 of LPNX011172357.1, read as the reverse complement.
TGTTTAAAAATTATTTCAACATGGAGTAAAGGATAGTGGGTTAAAGTATAAATGTCTCAACTGTTGTTCTTTTGTGTTTTATTTTTGTATTCCCATAATTTTTATTTGTCTTGTGCATTTTAAGGTTCCATGCAAGGAGTAGCATATAACGATTTTACTTACTTTACTCTAAAATGTGTTAATAATCCTAACTCATTTGACATGCAGGTTATGTTTCTTTGGTTCTTTGCTTTCTGGATTGTCGGATCCTGGATAATTCAAATTATGGCTCACACTACTGGTTTTTGCAAAGACTATATGACATACAGAGGCCAAGCTATGTAAAGTCTTGTAATAGATATTGCGAAGGGAGCTGTTGGAATGGAAATATTGTACCAATGCTTAGCTTGTTTCTACCCTCTTTCAAATAATTGGTTTCATATCAACTGGAAAGAAAGTTGGCATATATATGCTTTCTTGGGCAGCTTTATGTTCCCCTTGGTGAACAAGTTATCAGAAATTAATCTAGACTTGATGATGTTTCCTTCTGCCATTATAGCATCCCATGTAGAGAAGTCAATAATGGCTCGAGATCCAGTTCCCATGCTTCTTTATGCCATCGTTGTATCCATCTGTGCACCTATCTGGGAAGAGGTCATATTCTGGGGCTTTCTTTTTCCTTCTCTTACTTGATATATGCCCATTTGGAGCTCTGTACTTATTAGTGTCATTGCATTTGCATTAGCTCACTTCAACATGCAATGCTTACTCCCCCTTACATTCTTACGCCTTCTCATGGGTATTGTTTTTGTACGATCTCGCAATCTTATTGCATCAATGCTTTTGCATAGTTTGTGGAATGGATTTGTATTTCTAGATTTATTGAGATGAATTCCTTACATTTTATGGCTCACTTTCATGGATGTGTATTCTATATACAAAACATTAAAGAGCCAATGCAAAACATTTCGACAAAGAATGATTATTTTATCAGATGGGCACTCTAATTGAGTTTCTTTTTCCTACGTTTTAACTTTATTTAGAGATTTTAACTATTTTTACTATATTCTTTGGGAGTAGCAATGTTAACCAAAATCAGTGATTACTTGAGTGAGGGGTTTCCTAAATATTCTTATTGCTTTATTTTTTTGAAAAAATGCTTCTTTTATTAAACAAATAATATTTATAAAGAATAGAAACATTGAAGAATATCTACAAGGGGCAGAGGTCTCGAGGAGAAAAAATTATCAAAATTTCTTCTTTATCTCTACTAAAGCTATTTCAAATCAGAATAGGCTAAAGCATCTAGAAATTTGGAATCTTTGATTAGGAGATAGCCGTTAGCATGGAGTTGGTTACATATATTTTCCTGCCAAATACTAGAGCAAATAAATAGAGCTAGTATAATTAGCAACAATGCACTTACACCTTAATTTCCAGATAGAGAACAAAGAAGCAACTTTGAGGCAATTACACAATCCCATAAAGGCTGAAAGAAATAACTGTTTGGAGTAACCCCATAGGGTTTCCCTTCAATGGACAACCCCTTGACGAATAGAAGAAGCCTGCATCTGAACCTGCTACCAACAACTTCTGGCCATCTCAAATTCACACATAATGTGCGTCAAATATTCTATTTACCATATATGGGACACTTGGCATCTGTGACAAGATAAGTGTTTGTTGGAAACCCTGGTAAATGACTAGCCAAGCAGAAACTTGTAATTTGTAGGATAGGTGAAAATACCACACTATGAAATCTATGTATCCACCTGATTTAGGATCTGAAGAGGTCTATCTAGCATTGAAGATGAGGGCCAAAGGGCGTTTCTGATGAAACAAGTAGTAAAGCCTCTTCATATCATAGTTATGGATTGTATTACCAAAATACCAATGCCAATTCCTCCAAATAGGGTCTCATATTTGGATGTTCATCTTGAACAAATGTGTAGAAGGGATCAAATTTTGGATCTCTTGGGTGGTCAGCTTGTCTATTGTAAAGAGAGCTTTTGAATGAATTAACACCCTTCAATCTGCCCATGATTTTGCATCTGATTTCCCTCCCTCCTCCAAGTTGATACCAAGTATTATCTGCAATTCATTGGCCTTGATGCTTTCATCACTAGATTAGTTGTAATGTTATGCCCCATCTACATCTACTACCTATTCAGTGCCAAATCACATACCTGGCAACAAACTTCCAAGTGGACCACATTCCTTTTAGGGTAGAAGATTCTCTGACTTGAAATAGGTGTGGAGAAGAGATAATGTCACATAAAATAAAGCTACCTTGGATCCTATGAACATGTTGAGCCTGTGAAATCCTGTATCTCAATAAAACCTACCAAACGGTTGAACCGTCCAAGCACCTCACAATTCATTTCACTACTAAAAATTTACCCTAAAAATTCACATCAATGAAGCTCAAGCTACCCTTCATGGGAAAATGCATACATCCCATGTGACCAGCAACAAACCTTAGTCCTCACCATATTTGGAGTACAAGAATTTCCTGAATATCTTTCTTATTCCATTAAAAGAAGCCTGACTAGGAAACCAAGAAGATACATACCAAATATTTGGGGATTTGGCTTGGCTGATTATTCCATATTTGAGGCTCTGACCTGGGTAATGGTGGTCTGTGGAGTTTTGTGCTGAGAAAAACATGAAAAATAGACAATAGTAAATGACAATGGACTTAAGGGCTTCAATGGCGATGTACTTGTTAACCCACTAAGTCAGCTTTCAAGTTCAATCCAAATCCAAACAAATCTCACACAGTATGCATACAAACGCAGGATATTGGGATTTGAGGTTTTCTTTATTTTTATTGATGCATGTTACAAAAATCCTCTTCTCATGCTTGAAATCTATGGATTTTAATCCAAACGGATGTATTAAGAAGCTCAATCCCTCAGAAATCCATTGCAGGTTAGTGTAGAATTGTTGACAAGGATCTTTAGGTCCTTGGTTTTATGGATTGATCTATTTTGAATCCATTGTGGGGATATTGAATGATATGTTTGCCGTGTTGGGTTGTCAGAAACATTTACCAAGAAGCTGAAATCGAGGGAATTTTTCATTTGGTGATTCATAAACACTCTATTGGAACCTTCATATCCATCATTTTTGTAGTGGGTTCTATGAAAATTCATATCTGAGAGGCTGGAATTCAAGGTTTCCCTTATTCAGAACTTTATGCAGGAGGTTGCATTTCAAGGTTTCGTTATTCAGATGTTAAGAAACCTTGCTTTGGAAGCTTAGGTACTGGATTTCTCTTCTTGGATGTTGGAGAGTTCCTTTTGAGGCACATCAAATATGTTGGTTTCTTTAGAAACCATCCCTCAAATTCATTCGCTATTTGGCATGTTCTAGTCCCTTGGCCGGTGAGGACCTTTCAAGCATGGAGTTGCATTTGAGCCCTGAATCAAACTTAGGGAACATCAAATCCTACTTTCCATTTTTTGGGCCACCAAGAACACTTCCCTCAAGTATTTTTTTGAAAAAAAACCAGCTTTACTTTGTTGGGCTGTCAAGAACTTGTTAACCCAAATCTCAGAAAGTTTGTTCGTGTGCTTGTTCTTTTTTACCCAGAAGTTATTCCTAAGCTAATTGAAGATTGTCTGATTGAGCTCTTAGGTATGATGGGCCAGTCCAACTCTTCTTTATCTCCTCCATCACTGGGTTTTTTCTGGAGAATAGCAAGGTTGAACAGTATTTTTTTGATCCAGAACAGGATCTCTCTCTATGTTTACCAGAGGAATGCTTGGCCTCAATTTTCCAGAATCTCGCAAACGAAGATCAAAATATTTGTTCCCTAGTCTGCACTCAAGGTTGTTAAAAATACAATTTTCTTCAAGTCCCCAAAATTAATTTTTTTTTGACAATGTTAGAATCTACAAAGCGTTCACTCTGGTTCAATGCCAAAGAGAGTGTCCGAGTTGAATTTGTTGTTGCTATTCACCTATGTTGCAACATCAAGTATTGCAAATCATGTATTGTTGCATTTATTTAGCTACAAAGTTTGTTGCTTCTTTAGACCACCCAGTAAATAAGTAGACACGCTTTCCCAATGCATATCCTACTTTGATTCTCCTTGTCACTATCTTCTGTTAGAATTATAGATATTTTGAGCAAAACCTACAAGGAAATGCATCTATTGTAGAAAAGTTGTGGAGTTGAGAACTTGTTTTATTTCTAGATTAAGTAAAGGTGCTTTATCTTTACAGGTAAATTTATTGGATGCAATTCTTGGGTTCTCAAAGAGTCATGAACCATGGAAAGAAGAAACCATTGTACAGGTTCATGATTTATGCTTGATTTTCATTTCTTTGTACTGTTGGGAATTTTAATATGTGCAATGCATGTATGTGAAGCATGTGAAAAAAATAGGCTAGAGTAATTATAGTTAAATGGAGATATATTTTCTGTGTGAGTCTTGTGTTCAACATAGGATTACAATTTACATGGGGTGGATTGATGGAAGTAAAGAAGTTGTTGAAGGATTTGAGAGTAGCTTAAGGGATTTGCTATCTCTTCTTGTTTTATATCCTATTTAAAAGTTATTTCAGCATGGATTAAAGGAGAGTGGGTTAAAGTCTAAATGTCTCAAGTGTTGTTCTTTTCTGTTTTCTTTTTGTATTCACATAATTTTTATTTGTCTTGTGCATTTTATGATTCCATGCAAGGAGTAGCATATAATGGTTTTGCTTACTTTATTATAAAATGTGTTAATAATCCTAATTCATTTGACATGCAGGTTATCTTTCATTGGTTCTTTGCTTTATCATATGGGAACTCTAATTGAGTTTATGTTTCCTAAGTTTTAACTTTCTTTAGAGATTTTAACTATTTTTACTAGATGCTTTGGGAGTAGCAATTTTGACCAAAATCGGTGATTACTTGAGTGAGGGGTTGCCTAAATATCCTTATTGCTTTTTTCTTGAAAAATACTTCTTTTATTAAATAGATAATAGTTACAAAGAACAGAAACATTGAAGAGTATATACAAGGGGCAGAGGTCTTGAGGAGAAAAAATTATTAAAATTTCTTCTTTAGCTCTGCTAAAGCTTTGTCAAATCAGAATAGGCTAAAGCATCTAGAAACTTGGCATCCCTAATTAGGAGATAGCTCTTAGCATGGATTTGGTTACATATATCTTTCTCCCAAATACTAGAGTGAAAAAACAAAGCTATTCTCATTGGAAACAATGCACTTACACCTTAGTTTCTAGATAGAGAACAAAGCAACAACTTTGAGGCAATTCCACAATCCGATAAAGGCTGAAATAACTAACTATTGGGAGTCACCCCACAAGGTTTCCCTTCAGTCGAAAACCCCTTGAAGAATAGAAGAAGCCCGCATTTGAACCTCCTGCATAAAAATGATTGTTATCACAAAAAACCCCTATTTGGAAGTGTAGGATAAGTAGTTGTCTCAGATAGGAGATACCAATCACTTGAAGCTCATGCCTACAAAAGTGTTTTGTCTTGCATTCTTAGACTCAATGTAGTAAATTGTTGCCTAGGCCCCATGGATAAGGCACTAATATCCCCATCTACTCCTTATTTCTTTTCTCATTTACACTGATTTTGTGAGGTTTTTATTACATAATCACCTTGTTTTTTCCCGTCAAAACCCCTGCAGTCTTACTTTAAGGAAACACCCCTAGAGCTGGCATGAACCATCCTGAAGCCCAAGGGAGAATGGTGAGGTGACAATGGCCACATCCCTGAGTTACTAAGTTTATTGTAGGGTTGGCTCTGCCTTGCAGCTATAAAACCCCTACAAATTTTCAGCTAACATATGGTTTGAATTTCAGAGAGGTTTAAGAATACAGGACTTCTCACACATAATCATTTGGACACTTGTTGAGACACTTTTGGAGTCTTATTTAAAGGCAATTTCAGCAGTAAACTCAGCCCTAGATAAAATATGTACTCAACTAGCCAATTCTTGAAACTCATAATAGTCATATAGCATGCGTTGGGGCATGACACATCACACTCAGGCATATCATACTTGGAACATATTTTCATAACATAAAGGACTTGTGGTCATTGGAACTTGGAATGGATTGCAATCAGCAACGATGATCCTTTTCTGGGCATATTTTTGTGACAAATTAGTGAGTTTGTAAGACTGTATAACAAACTTCAAGGAAACCAAAGCTCAGAAGAGAGCCTTAGCACTCCCATAAATCCACATTTGAAATTTCTGTAGCATCCCTTCTAACAACAAAAATCTTGTATCATAGAGTCATATTGTTAGAAACACTATTATATGGTCTCACCCCAAAACCCATTTTCCCTATTTCTTGTTTCATTATCATTTCTCCATTTCCCATTTTTAGTAGCATGTGTGCAGGGGAGATCCAATTGTAGTTATAGTACATGAAAGTTAGGGGGTTGCAATTGGATTTAGATCAGATTAAATACATCAAGCTATTAATAGTGTGCTCATTTATATCATTTACATGGTTCCTTTGGATATGGTTTACCTTTGATGATTCTATGATCATAACCGATGCTTACTCAAGGAGAAATACCTTCAAAGTTTCACTTACTTTATGCAAGCCTTTTTGCAACTTTAATGATTTTTTCTGATTAATTACAGTAACTGTGGTAGCTTGATAGATGCTTTAATTCTTTTGCATGATTAATCTTTGTGTTTTTTTGTTTCTGGTTTCTATTCTTTCAAATTAGAATTGGACTGCTATGCTTGAACTTTGAGTCATTTTTCTAAAATGACATGTTTTGAAATTGTTTATCTAGAGAACAATGATAAAATTAACTCCTAGGATTTTGGTGTCTTATCATTAACTAATATTTTGTAAAAGCTATTGTTGTTGGTGTGTCTATTTTAAGTTCATGTGTTGGCTCTATTGTGGTGATACCATGATACTGATACTCATGTTCACAGTTTTTCTAACCTTTAAAAACTAAAATAGTTTCTGTAAGAATCTTTCCAAATGCAAAAGTATTTTTTGAGAAACCATGATCTGTGTTTTCCTTTGAGTACTGTTAGAACTAGGCTTAAATCCTATCCGATGAAGAGGATTTTATTGAAGCATGAGAACTCTTGTTCTATTTATAATTTTAAGGGCTTAAGGCCCTTCGAAAGGAGCTGGGCTCTTCACATCTTGTGTTTTGGTCGAGGGGCAACAATCTTAGTGCCCAGTAAAATTCCTATTGACAAACATGATGTCTTCAAAATATGTCTTTATCTCATCTACATTTTTGAAGTGCTGTCATTTTGATTAGCGCTGTGACATATAGTTCATAACCTATTTTTCACATATTGGAAGCATCTACAAGTTGATCAAATTCAAATGAGATGAGAGTGGGGAATAGAATCCCAAGGGGAATAATACACTAATTTCCATATTTTCAAAACTCAGGCCAGTTATGGCATCAATGATCTTAGGACATAGTGGAGGTGTGGGAAGCTCAAGGAAAATCAATAGGTTGAAAAGGCTAGTGAACAATGTTGATTGGCTTGGTAGAAAGATGGTTGAGGTGAGCATAAGAGACAACAAATTGGATGTTGATGATGAGAAAGTAAGATAATATTTTTTTTGTTTTAAGAGAAATATTTTCATTTCAAGCAAGAAATGAAAGGATGCATTTATTGTATGCTTGTTTCCTGTTTTCATGGAAGGAATTTTTATACATGGTTCTTCCCTGACATGTCAATGTAAAACAATTGTAGGATATTGATCCAACTATTGTGGATGGTATGGGTGCAGAGTGAGGCCACATCATAGCTACAACCATAGGTGGAAGAAATGGCCATTATAAACAGGTTTACCTAATAATTGTGTTCTCTATGAGAATTCATTAGGTCACAACCAAGAATCTAAGTGAATAGTTTCTTTATGGATATTTTTTCCAATTGTTTATTTTTTTTTGTTGACTTGATAGACCATCATTTACATTGCAGAACATGTGGTTGGAACATGGTCTTTTGGAATTATCTTTCATGTCATAATTGACTTATTTATTCCAAAATGGGGATTTTATATAATGTTTCTTTTTTGTTTGGAATGAAAATTTTTGATGATTAGATTGTGCATGCTAAATGCAGATAAACTATAGAAATTGTTGCAATCAAGAAGGTTCTCCAAGATAGGTGGTACAAGAACCGATAGTTGTAGATAATGCATATGTTAGACCATCCAAATATTTTTGCTCTTAAACGCTATTTTTTCTTAACAATGGACAAAGAATAACTTTACCTTAATCTTGTATTGGAGTATGTGCCCGAGACTGTAAATCCACTCATTTCTAGATTGTCGAAACTCAGTCCATTTATGGCATCAGCAAGCTTAGGGAACAGTGGACATGTGAGATGCTCAAGGACAATCAACAGGTTGAAAAGGCCAATGAACAGTGGTTATTGGCTTGGTAGAGAGATTCTTGAGATGAGGCTAAGAGAAAACAAATTGGATGTTGATGATGAGAAAGTAAGCTAATATTTTTTTTGTTTTAAGAGAAATATTTGCATTTGAAGCAAGAAATGAAAGGAGGCATTTATTGTATGCTTGTTTCTTGTTTTCATGGAAGTACTTTTTATACATGGTTCTTCCCTGACATGTCAATGTAAAAAAATTGTAGGATATTGAGCCAACTATTGTTGATGGTATGGGTACAGAGTGAGGCCACATCATAGCTACAACCATAGGTGGCATAAATGGCCATCCTAAACAGGTTTACTTAATAATTGTGTTCACAATGAGAATTCATTAGGTCACAACCAAGAACCTAAGTGAATAGTTTCTTTACGGATATTTTTTCCAATTGTTTATTTATTCTTTGATTGACTTGACAGACCATCAGTTACATTGCGGAACATGTGTTTGGAACAAGGTCTTTTGGCGTTGTCTTTCAGGTCATAATTGACTTCTTAATTCATAAATGGGGATTTTATATAATGTTTCTTTTGTGTTTGGAATGATATGATGATTAGATTGTGCATCCTAAATGCAGAGAAACTGGAGAAATTGTTGCAATCAAGACAGTTCTCCAAGACAAAAGGTACAAGAACCGAGAGCTGCAGATAATGCATATGTTAGACCATCCAAATAATGTTGCTCTTAAACACTTTTTTTCTCAACAACGGACAAAGAAGAACTTTACCTTAATATTGTATTAGAGTATGTGCTTGATAATATAAATCGTATTGTGAGGCACTACAACAGAATGAACCAAATAATGCCACTAATTTATGTTAAAATATACAGTTACCAGGCTTTTGATCTTTAACTTCTTCCCTAAATTATCCTATTTTTGTGAAAAAATTCAAACATTCCTATTTGGCAATAGATCAAGTTAAAATATGCACTCTGAGAAGAATTGAGAGTTTGAGAAACTTTAGAAATGGAATTATTAGGAATATCATATTTTTTCATCATGAATTGAATACTGGTTGAGTTGAATGGATGTGATTGCTAACATGTATGGTTACATATTTCAGTCTTCCATGAAGCTGAAAGATGCAGTATGGATATCTAGGGAACTACATAAAGATACAAGAAAACTTATAAATACATAGAAGGGAAAACTTTAAAAAGAAAACAAAAATAAGACATTTTAGCAACTAAACATGTTTCAAACACTCTCTTTGTTATTTCATCATCTTATTGGCTTTAATGGCTAGTTTATATTATAATTGTTTCACTTTTGCACAGTAGATTTCTAAGTATATGTAAAGGGTACTTCTAGTTTAAAGGTTACTTCACATGAGAATTGCATAACATATTGACCCTCATCTTTATTAAAAACTTTTTACAGAATTCCACCAATTGTTTCCATAATAGAATATCAAACTTCTTAGTAAACAAGTTTGCATGGTACTAATTACCTGTGTGTATTTTAGGTGCATTTTACCACTACCATGCCCAGGGGAAAGCACAATAAAGCTACTCAGTACCTCAGGTTTTTCACTCATCCCTAGATATACATCAAAGGCGTCACTATCTGATCTAGTTCATTGTTTTTCTACTTTACAAGTGAGATTTTTTTCTTGGATTTTGCAGGAGTGAACTTAACTAAGTTGGCCATTGAGTATGAAGAGCCTGTTGCTGAGGCTTTTCCATTAAGTATGAAGAGATTGCTCCTGAGGCTTTCAAGATGCTAAGTATGCGTTAATTGAAGCTGCTACAAGATCTAAGTATGGCTTAGCAGCCAAGTACAAGTGGGATGGTTTAGCCATTGTAATATTTTCAAAAGTCATCGATGTACTAGATGATTTTCATGTAAAATTATATGGAGATAGTTTCTGAGAAAAATCATAATTATTATAATACATGACATATCATGTAACATAATTTGTGTGGTTTAAAAATTATATGGTTGTACTTTATATTACTTATAAGTCTTGTAATTAACTAATTAATGTGACATTGCATATTTCACATGTGTATGAGAAGATGATAAATAATGTATGATTTTTTTTAATTTAAACATAATATCATATTAAAATTTTATATTGATTAATAATGGATACCATTAAAACTACTAAAATATAATAACCACACATAAAATGATCAAACATGACTAAATGAGTGACCAATAAATGAGATTAATGAACAAAATTCACATATAAAATGACCAAAAATTGAGAGATACGTGACCAAACAATGAGATATAAGTGACCAAAAAAAACGACCAAAATTTGCATATCAATGACAAAAAAATAGTTTTGGTGGCTAATTTACGGTCTTTTATTACACAACCAAATTTGGTCGTATTCTAGTTTGTCATGTGGTCATAAATTTGGCCATAAATGTGGTCTTATATTTGCTCATTGATTAAAATATATGAATAAATTAATGACCAAATATATGACCAAATTAATGACCAACTGAGAAGCTATAAATGACCAAAATAAAAATGACCAATTTTTGTCGCATAATAAAATACCTTAAATTAGCCACCAACGATTTCCAAACCCAAAGTGGTCACTGATATGTGGATTTTGGTCATTTTTTTGGTCACTAATCTCTCATTTTCCACTAGTGAAGGAATACCTTAGAAATTTTCCGTAAGGTAGATATCCATTTTACAAGCAAAGAATTGCATTAGGAAAGGATCCAAACTTTTTGCAGTGAACATCCAAGACATAGAATTCGAAAGAGAACAACACATAGAGGAATTCCTAGTTCTCGTAGACTTCATGGATGTATTTCCAGAGGATATACCCATATTACCACCAAAAGGAGACCTAGATTTTTCCATAGAACTAACACAAGGGTCAGTTCCGGATTCAAAATCCCCTTACCGTGTGAGCGGACCAGATTTGGTGGAGTCCAAAATGTAGTTACACGAGTTGATTGAGAATGGATATATCCAACCAAGTATGTCCCCTTGGGGAGCACCGATACTTTTTGTAAAGAAGAAGGACAGTACGAGTAGATGTGCATCGATTACTGCCAACTTAGCAAGATGACCATCAAGAACTGATACCCACTCCCTAGGATCAATGACTTGTTTGATCAAGTATGAGGAGACAATATATTTTTGAATATTGACTTGCGATCTAGGTACCATCAGGTACAGATTCACGATGAGGATATTTATAAAACAACCTTTTATATAAGGTACGACCACTACGATTTTGTAGTGATTCCTTTTGGGTTGACCAATGCACCCAAGAAATTTATGTGTATGATGAACAATATCTTCAATAAATACTCAGATAAATTTGTTTTGGTCTTTATAGACCACATCCTAGTTTACTCTAAGAGTAAAGAGGAACACAATGAGCATCTCTGCATAGTGCTACAAGTGTTATGAGAACACCAACTTTACACCAAGTTTAGTAAATGTGATTTTTACAAACCATAGATACAGTACTTGGGTCACATCATATTCGAGAAGGGGATAGTTGTGGACCCGAAAAAGATTAAAGCCATAGAGGATTCGCCTACCCCCACTAGTGTCACCGAAATTAGGTCCTTTTATGGATTATCCGATTACTACCAAAATTTCATTAAGTTTTCAAAGATAGCTTGTCCCATGACTGCTTTTCAAAATAAGGAAAACAAGTTCTTGTGGATGACCAAGTGCGAGGAAATGTTTCAGAAGCTGAAACATATTTTGACAACTGCACCAATACTACAAATTGTGGATCTCGATGGAGATTTTGTTGTTTGCATATATTCAAGCAAGGAAGGGCTCGAAGGAATCCTCTTCCAAAACGATTACGCAATCTTTTATGAATCATGAAATTCAAAAGAACATGAACAAAGCTACCCGAAGCATGATCTTGAGTTAGCATCCATCATGTCACGTCCCCACCCTTCTATTGGTGAGAGGACGTGACTATAATGCTGAAAATCAGATAAACTAAGCGCCATGAACGTAGAATAAAATCCATTGGAAATAAACATACATAGATGCATAAATTACTATCAAACAAGGGAAGCATTTACACTAGCAGACTCACACATAGCCAAGGATTTATCAAAATTCAGCCAAGGATGTGGAATGGTTGAATCACTAAGCTAGTGAGCTCAACCATAGATCTATGGACACCTACACACGATCTAGCTTGTATTTCCCAACACCTACACACCCAACACAAGGAAGCATCCCCTTCTATGATACACAGTACCTCAGACTATACCTTCCCTTCCAGTGCTGTTCAGGGTGTGTGAAGAAGAAAATACATCTCCTCTTAATCTGGTTGTGAGGTTCCTTTCCCCACTAGCTTTATCAAGCTAATTTCTCCCCAATTCCACTCCAAACTGGTTTAGAACAAAACCAAGGTTGCACACACAACAAAATGCAAGATCTGGGTTTGAGGAAAAACATTTTCAACCAAAAACGTAAATGGAAATTGGTAAAATAACCCCCCTGATAGAAATTTGATTTCCAGAATCATTATATCACTTCACATAGGAAAAAACGGCTCATCAGATACCTAGAAATCGTGGTCCCTTCCCCAATCCATTAGGCATTACCAAAAATGATTTATTAGCTTGGAAAACATTGGAGCTGACTGCAAAAAAGTGAATGGATACACATAGGAAACTCTGGATGCCTAAGAGAGGTCACTTGAATGAGAGAATTGTGGTGGCAAAATGAAAAAAACGTGAATGCTTGGTAGAATGGGGATACGCTTTTGGTTTTTAACTTGCCCAAGGAGTCAAAACGTGTTTTTCAAAAATGGGTGCTCTTCCCAATTCAAAATTTTCCCATACTCTTCACATTCCCATGTAATAACTACCTCAACCTCTTCTGGCAGAAATAAATGATTGGGGAAAAACAAAAGAAAACGGCAATTGATAATTTTGATGTGTTTTCCCTTTGACATTTGGCTTTCCCTTTGAGATTTGGCTTTTCCTCATTGGTCCTAAAGGTTTGAATATCCCCCCGCTCCCTTATCCTTAGGAAATCATGCCCCCATCTCATTATTGTTGCATTGACATAGCTCATTGTGGGTTTTTAATTAAAGTGCATATTTACATGATGTCCAAAATTATAATTTGTTGGCTAGCACAAAATACCATCGGCAACGATTTTTTATCGTTGAAACATAAAACACTAAATCGATGGTGAGTATTTTTCCTTTAGCTCCACACCATGATTAATTACAATATATACATCATATACATTTAATGCAAATGGGGTCAAAATCGAGGTGTTACAATGATAAGGAAGATATTAAAACATTTATGAAGTCATATATTGAAGATATGACCAGACATTTTACGCGGTGTTTGAATTGTTGGCTAGCCAACTTGGGAGCAAATCAACACAAGGGAGTAGTAATAGTACACCTCACGATGAGAATAATAAATATGAGGAAGTTATTTTCTCAAATACTGGACCTGAAAATCAACCCCATGAATTGAAGAATTAGACCGGACGTGCAACTCCTAATTTTTCCGTTCCTAAAGAGAGCCTTGACCCCACTTATGACGTGAAGGAAGCAACAAATAATTAGCATCAACTTAGTGGAAAATTTAGGAAATTTGTTCCTTTCAATCCAATTCCATAGGTCCTCTCATCAGATTAAGCAAGGAGGAAGTGGAAATATGAAACCTTCTCTAAATCAAGAATTTAAGTATACCATTGGAAAATTAATTATTCCTTCCTTTGATCGTTCTTCCCAAATGTTTACTAATCCTTGGATACAACTAAGTGTGTATTTCCAATTGAATCTTATGGTTGAAGAAGATGCACTAAAAATATCCATTCTACATATTGAAGCAGAAGCCAATCATTGGTGGTTCCATGCTCTGAGATCTTTCAGACATTATCAAATTCATCTTATGAGGTTTTCTCCAATGCCTTCATAGAGAGATTTGAAAGGAAATACCTTGAACTTCCTTTCAAATAATTACCACAATTAAAGCAAGTTTGGACCCCTGAACCATATATGTTAGAATTTTAAAGGTATCAGTAATGATTTATGATGTGTATATGGTTAGGTTGGTTTTTCTATTTACTGAAGGATTAACAGAACCTTTGAAAGGGCTCATGAAATCCCATAAGCCAGCTGCATTGAAGGATGCCATGAATTTGACAAGAGACTTGCAAAATGTGCTGCCAAAAACCAAATATCCCTATAATCCTAGTTTTCCTCCCAAATTCAAATAAGGGAGGAAACCATGGGAAAATGAATCTTTTGTCAAGGATAATAAGAAAGGTCCAAGCAAATAAGAACTCAAAAGAAATAAATTGTGCTTCACATGTCAGCAACCTTGGGTTTCAAGACATAAGTGTGCTAAAGGGAAGGCACAATACATTGAAGTATTCTCTAAATATGAGGAAGAGGGAGTGGAGGAAGAAATACAACTTGTCATCTAAGAAGAAGGGTATGAAACAACATAAGGAGAATCCCACTCCTCATATAGGAAAAAATTTAGTACTTTGAGGTGTTCCTATATTTCTCACCCTTAGACTCAAGGGTAACATACAAGTGAAAATGGTTATGGTCCTAGTGGATGGAGAATCCACTCATAACTTCATAGATGCATCTTTGGTGGAGAGGAGAAAGAAACAAACTGAAATTTTTTATTGTTTCACTGTCATCATTCCAGGTAACAATTCTGTGGACTCCACCAAATGGATTGTAAGGCTTCAAGTTACTATAGGAAATCATACTGTTACTAACAACTTCTATGTAGTGAATGTGTCAGATATATATGGTTTTGAGAATTGAATGGTTATATTCTTCACGAGAACATTTAGTGAGCTATCAAGTCCCTAAAAGCAGGTTCAAAATTTTTGATGGGAAACCCATGTTGTTGAGAGGGATGCAAATTTACCCAAATCAAGTAGTGTCCTCTCATAATATGAGGTATATATTGAGGTATGGAGACATTGAATGGGTTTTTGAATGTTTGATTACATATTCTTAGCCTCACTTTAAGGTTTCCAAGCATCCTACAGAGATAGAGTAGTTTTTGGATAAGTATGAGAGAGTTCTTGGAGACCTTTCCCTAGAGAGGCCACTAGAAAAAGGGTGGAGCATGCCATTCAATTAGAGATAGGAACCCAACCTATCAAAATACATCCCTATAGGGACCCCAAAATTATTCGATATGAGATTGAGGCCATTAAAAAACTTTTGGAATTGGGTCTTATAAGGCCTAGTTCAAGCCCTTATGCTTCTTCAAATGTTATGGTAAAGGAAAATGATGGAACCTTGAGGATGTGCAATGATTTTAGATAATTGAACCAAAAAACAATGAAGAATAAGTTTCCCATCCCAAGGATTGATAAGCTCATGGATGAGCTCCATGGATCAAAGTTATTCTTAGATATTGACCTTAGATTTGGTTATCATCAAATTCAAATGAGGGAGGAAGACATACAAAATACTAATTTCATATGTCATTATGGTCACTTTGAGTTTTTTTCCATGATTTTTGGATTGAAAAATGATCCTCCTACATTTAAATCATGCGTTAACAATATATTCCACAAGAAACTTCATAATTTGGTAGTTTTCTTTGATGACACTCTTATTTACAATAAAACAAGGAAGGAACAATTGCATCATCTAGAAGTGCTATTAAAAATTTAGCATGATCAATCTTTGTTTCTTAAGTTGTCAAAATGTGAGTTAGATTTGACATAACTTTTGTATCTTGTACACATCATTGGTCAAGATGGTGTCAAGGTGGACTTGGAAAAAATAAATGCCATTATAGAATGGCCTCGTCCCAAAATCTCACTGAATTGAGAGGATTCTTTGGGATTTGTACCTACTATAGAAAATTTATGACGAGTTTCTCCACACTCACTTCATCTCTCACTAATTTGAAAACTAAGGATGCTTTCAAATGACATGCTTTCAAACTAAGGATTTCCAAAGAATAAAAGAGGTAATGAGCAATTGTCTTATTCTTGCATTGCGTGATTTTTCTAAACCATTTATCTTGGAGTGTGATGCATCAATGGAGGGTATTGGAGCAGTGCTAAAGCAAGGAAAACACCCAATATATTTCGAGAGTAGGAACATAAAACCGCATGAAAAGATTTACTCTATTTATGACAAAGAAATGTTATCTATCATGCATGCTTTGATCAAGTTTAGGCAATACTTGGTGGGAAACAAGTTTGTGGTCAAGACTCACCATAACAACTTAAGGTACTTCCTCACTCAAAAGGATCTAAATGAAAGGAAAAAAATGTGGGTGAGTAAGATTCAAGCATTTTATTTTGATATTGAATATGTGAAGGGAAAGAATAATCTGATAGAAGATGCCTTATCTAGAATACCTTCTATTTCTCTAATGGATGTTGCAAAAGATTGGAAATCTTTATTAGAAGTAGAATATGCCAAGGATACATTTTCTTGTGAATTTTTTTATGGGAATAACCATGATGATAGGTATAAGGTGTTAGAAGGAATCAAATACTACAAATATAGAATATATTTGGTCCCTAGTTTGATTTTGAAGGAGAAAGTCTTGAAGAAAGCTCATTATTCTTCTCTAGCAGACCGTTATGGTTTCTTCAAAACATATGGAGTG
Source organism: Pseudotsuga menziesii (assembly GCA_001517045.1). NCBI lineage: Eukaryota > Viridiplantae > Streptophyta > Pinopsida > Pinales > Pinaceae > Pseudotsuga > Pseudotsuga menziesii. The sequence goes on along the minus strand of LPNX011172357.1, from coordinate 166,982 downwards.
TTGAGAGAAATATTCTCTTGGAAAGGGTTGAAGAATGATGTTATGAAATATGTTAATAAATTCCCAACATGTCAGTATAACAAAGTGGAGCACAATCATTCAACTACTCTCTTACACCCTTTTCCTATACGAGGACAAAAATAGGAGAGCATTTCCATTGATTTCTTCATTGTTTTACCAAAACTACTTGGAAAGGATTGCATATTTGTAGTGGTGGATCGATTTAGTAAGACTTTGGTTTTGTGTGCATTCATATCTCTAGGGAGTTACTCTTCCACCTTGATGGATTAAAAAAAACCAAGGGAATTATGGTAGAAGATCGAATCACTATTTGTAAAGTGAGCTGAAAGGCCAGATTTTGGAGAATGAATTGATTTCTCTTTAAACCAACAATTTCAAAACCATCCAACAACTGTTATCTGATTTCAAGTCTTTGGTCATGTAGTGCAAGAAGTGTGGATTTGAAAAGAAGGATGAGAATTTGGTGCTATCCATTCGAATCAAGCTTGGCCACAAATTTTAAGTATTTTGGTCCACCTTCCACTCTGGGAGACTGACTACCCCAAACTGGTGATTTCCCTCACTTGATTCATTCACTGAATCATTCATTCAAGAAAAGGACAAGTTGATTAAGATGGAAGCCCTCAAAGCCTCCAAGGATCTAGCTCTTTTGTCTAGGGAGACAAAAAATGCACAATATGAAGGGAAATAGAAGGAGAAGGACAAGAGATATACTGAATTCAAACCAAAGGAGAAGTTAGATCCATCATATGGAGCCTTGGGTTACAAAAATGACAAGGAGAAGAGGTTTGAATAGACTAAGTCTTCCTATTGTAAGAAAGGAAACCATTCAGAGAAAGATTGTATGAAGAAAGATATAGATCAAATGGCTAGACTTATTGAACAACACCATATTTCCCTCCTATAAGGAATAATGAAGATTGATCTTGAAATCAAGGCCAATGATCATGAGAGATGTCATGCACGAAAAGTTGGATTTTCAAAATCTCAAGCCTTCGTCATTGACTCTGGAGCCTCCAACCACATGGTTGCCTCCAAAAAATCATTTTCTTCATTAAATATCACCGATGGATTAATTATTCACAATGGAGATGATGCTTAGATATAAGCTGAAGGGAAGGGTACAGTACAATTAGAACACAAAATGTTCAAAAATGTTATGTATGGACCTTTTTTAGTAGCAAATTGTTTATATGTTTACCAGATGACACATACAGGTTCGCCAAAGAGAGTTGTTTTTGTACCTGTCATAGCTGAGATCTCAGATATCTCTAATGGGAAGCTTATAGCTAAAGGTGTTTCAAACCATGCCTCCAAGGCATATGAGTTCTCACACTTTTTTCCATACTCGGATCGTTTGTAGGATCTACAGTGAGTTAAAAGGGAAGGTAAATCTATTCTACCTAAACCATTTGCATATACTGATTTCTTGTGATGATTTAGATATGGAATTCGAATATGAGAACCAAGTTGAATTAGATCTTGATATTGAGGATGAAGTTCAAATAGATCCAAATCAAGATCCAGATCTAGTCCCTACTCCCAATCCTAGGCCTAAATGGGATAATAAAGTCATTGAGAATGTTGGGAACATGCTTGGAGATCCATATAAAAAAAGGAGAACAAAATATCATTTTCAAGATGACAACCTTACACTATGTCATACATATCCACTTATCCCAGAGAGGTGCTAGATGATGGTGGGGTCTGATTGATAGCTCTACAAAGTTGCAATATCTCAAATTTTTAGACCTAACACTTATGGGCATAAGCACCATTGTTTATTATGTTTCTTTGATGTTTTATTTTGTATATCCGGCATAAGAACCCACTACACATGAACTTGATGACTTGTTTTATATATTGGGCGTGAGCCAATTTCATATCTTATATATATATATATGATTTCATGTGTTGGACGTGGACCCTTGAGCACATAATTGATTAGATGTTTGTGTTGAGCACAATATCTGAGGCACATGAGTATTCAATGTTTTATGTTGATCGAGAAGCTCTAGAGGACATGACTATTTGATGTTCTGTGTTGAGTGAGGAGCTCTGGAACACATGAGTGTTTAATGTTTGTGCTAAGTGAGAGGCTCCAGAGCACATGAGTTATGAAACCTTTGTGTTGAGAAGGAAGCTCTAAAGCACTTGAAAAGATAAGAATTAGAAGTGTTGGGCATAATCCCTAGAGCATTCCAAGTTGATGTTAGGCATAAGCTCGGGAACATCAGATCCTTGGCCATTGTATCCCTAGGTGTATCCTATAAATACATCCTAGAATTAGTGTTGAGCAAGGAGCTCTATAATTGCACTAAGTATGTAACTCCCTATTTCTTAGCATTGAGCATGGAATCTGGATAAACTCTAGGAGTTACTAAAAAATTAATATGTTGAGTAAAAACGAATCTGATAAAACATTGATCTCATCTTACTTATTTTTAAGTGATTAAATGAAATTTCTAATTTTTGCATTGTTGGAATATAATAAACCCACTCATAGAATAATTAATCATTATTTGATTAATTTCCTACCCACTAGCTTAGATAGTTGGCATCCACTTGCACCTTACAGTCAACACTTGCCATCTATATCCCAAAAATGATTTATTTCTGATTCTGGGTTGTTCTTGACCACTTTATGGCCATCCATAATTGGTAATTGCTCTTTACAACAGATTTTGATTTATTCTGCTTTATCTTCTTTATCCTGCTTTTCTGTGGATAAGGTAAAGCTAGTCAACTAGGAATCTGGTAGCTTTTGTTGCCAACCCATCCTCCATTATTTTCTCTCCATATTCTAGGATTAGCAAGTATTTACTTAAATCGTCATCACTCACACATGCTATTGCTAATTCGTGGGGTACTTAGTATATTGGGAAAGTGCTTTAGTCAACTATGGGGTTTATCATAATTAGTAAGTGTTAGAGGAGCTAGTTGACCAGTCGACTAAGTCGATTGACCGACTAATTAGATATTAGGTCGGCCACCTAAGTTCATGTCAGTTGACCGAACCAATAGGTAGTTATTTGTAACCGTTTGTAAATGATATATAGTAGGTTGTTGATCTAGTGAAGAACTCAGTTTAGTTCTGTGTATTCTATGAACTCATCTGTTATAATATAATTTGTTATTCTTACTCTGTTCTTATCTCTTGTCTCTGATATGTCTGTATGCTTATAAATCTATATTATTGGTAACATTATGTGATATGTGAGATTACAACATTGGTTTTGTTGCTGGTAGTACATATCTGAGATGAATGAAAGTAGATGATATCAGAGCAGGAAATTAAGTACTGGTGGGAGCATAAGATAGCAAATTATTTACAGAATTACGCACGAAGAAACATATTAACAACTGCTCAAGCAAAAGAAAGATTCTTTACTGACACCCATGAGAAGTTCGTAGAATTGGTACCCCAGCTCTTGAAGAAACTTCCAGATGAAAAATACATAAGTGAATAAAGAACAACAGCTACTAGAGAAACTAATTTAAGGGGGAAGGACAAACCTATCGGAGTGGTTTGAAAAGATCATCGACAATTTCTGCGAGGAGCAAACTATAGAGGAAAGAACTTCGATAGAAGTCGTTCAAAATAAATTCTATACAGACCTTACCGAGAAGTTCATGTGCTCCTTACCAACCTTGCTGTTCAATTTCCTCATAGGCAAAGGAGTGGGTCTTATTGTTGAACCTCGTCCATTACTACACAAGCTGCCACAAAATACTAACTGGGGGGAGCAATAAAAGAAGTGGGAAAAAATCATTGCCGAAAGGGAGTGGGAATATTTCCTAAGCAAGTAAACAAAACTATCCAAGATTCTAAAGCGTTAGGTAGGTAATGGGGGGGTAGTTGGTCATATGTCAGGGTAAAGTGGAGAGGATTCTAGTCGACTAAAAAGAGATACCATCACTAGCAATGAAAAGTTGACCTAAAAAGGAAATCAAATGGACAGTGATACATAAAGGTACGATGGATTTACAGAAGATAGAGAGGGAGAAGAGGCTGAAAAGGAGGGAAGAAAGAAGAAAAAGAGCTATAGCACTGCAAAGAGGAATGCGTACTAGGGTGGCCGACCAAGAGAGAAATCCGCCACAGTTGGGTCATGACCGACAAGAAGAAGGCGTCGATGAAGAAGTGTCACTTATGGAAGAAGATCTATGGATAGAGTAGCGAGAAGCTATCCAAATAGAATTCCCTCAAGAGATAAGACCTTTGTCTCCAATGAATCCAAGTACTAGAATACAAGCCATTTTCGAAGAGGACCTCAGACTAAGAGATGGTGAGTTTGGTATATGGAGCTAACTAGATGACGAGATAAATAATGATAGTCATCTACTTATCCATTGATGAGAAGAAGGAAATTGGGTCACACTTCAAGCGTACCCATCAAACCGAAGTATTCACTTACATTACTCGACACATGAAGGAGCACCCCCCTTTCCAAATACAGCTTTGGAGAATACAGAAAAATCAGACCTACAAACAAACAATTGTAGTTGGACATCAACAAGAGAAGTCGACCCCAACCGACTACTTGTCAGAGAAGAAATGACAAACAAAACAACTGACAGAAATGAGAGTTCTATCGACAATAGTTCTGCACAAAAAGATAAACAAAACATCCCACTACCCCCCCACCCCTCCAGCACCCCCACCACTGCCACCTCCTGAAGAAGACAATGACAATGAATCTGAAAGGGGTCACGGATTAGCACATATCCCTCTATATGAGGGTGACAAAGATCCCAAACGAAATTGGTTTGTCTGTGAGTCGACATGGGAGGCCAACCAGGTTACAACAAAAGACAGACAGATGGAGCAATTCGCTGGTGCATTGAGGAAAAGAGCTCAACTTAGTATATGACCTTTTCTGAGAGAACCCCCAATGCATCCAAGGCAAAAATTAAAGCACAATTTCTATCATTCTTTTAAAAATCGAGATGCTAAACATCTGGTGGCTAAAAAGTTAAAAACAACTTCATAAAAGCCAGCAGAATCTGTCCTAGAGTACGAAAAACACTAGAAGGATCTTTTTAGCCAACTTGACTACGTAATTGATGAACAATTTCTAATTCAGTGGTTCCTTGCAGGTCTTTCACAAAAAATTTGACTGCATATAAGCTTAGAGACATTCAAGACATATGAAGATGTGCTTACTAAAGCCCTACAAGTAGAGATGGATGAAGAATTTCCATCATTTCCCATAGATAATTGACTAGAAGAACAACTCGAGATCATGCAAAAATATTTAAAATAGCTAAACCTTAAGAGTCAGGACATCTGGTGCAAAAAATGCTCAATGGCTAGACATTTGAAAGATAACTGTCGATAGAATATCAACTGACACGACGTTTGATTTGTGCAAACAAAGTGTTTTTACAACATTTGCCAAGAACACGGGGAACACACGATGAAAGATTACCTGTTTAACATGAAAAATGGTAAAGCATCTCGGTGTGATATTTATGAAACGGAGAATCACACCACGACTGACTGCCAACTAAACCTAAAAAACCGACAAAACTACCATGTAGTCCACCAGACTAATGCAGTTTCCCAGAACAATGAGGAACGAAACAATGCACAAAATGATCAGAATAATCAAAGGTACGAAGGTCGTCGATATGAGTGTTGGTTTGACAACCGATGTGGAGGATACGAAGGTCAAGGTCGATTCTCTGAGAATCATGACAACCGACCACGTCGGCCAATCCAATGTTTTACATGCTATAAAGAAGGTCACTGTTATGTAGACTGTCCATACAAGGACAAAACTCTCTTGAAATTCTGTACTAGTTGTGTAGTAGGGAATCACTCATTAGAGGATTACCCTACTATGCCTGAAAACATAAATAAAAAGAAATATGTTAATTTCTTGTCATGTGTACAAAAACATGATATTATCAATACAAAGAATTTACATATAGTAACCCGACAAGGGACACAAATCGGGAATGATAACCCAAGAATAAGAAAACTAAAATAAAAGAATGATTATCCTGATCTAGTTAAACAAAAACAACTATATAAAGATGCAACAAATGTATTAAAATAATTTGCTCGATAGGAAGAAGATGATGATAATCGAAAAGGAACATTAAAAGAGTTAATACACTTAGTACAAAAAGATAAAACATTATCTCAATTCATCGACTTATTGTATAAAATAAAACACAACAATAACACCGAAAAACAAACAATGAATATCTGTAACCTAAACCAAAAAGATAAAAGTGATGCCGACCCACTTGTCGACCTAGAAATTGAAGGATACCATGTCTAACAAGTTGTGCTCAACTTCAGATCACAAGTAAAAGTTATGACTTGTGACACTTGGGAATAGTTGGGCAGACCTCGATTATACGAGTCAGGCATATAGCTGAAGCTAGCCGACCAAGGCCTGATTGAACCTATCGGAGTCTGGAAAAATGTTGACACAACAATAAAAGGAATATCGGCTAAAGTCGACATTGAAATTATTGACCCTATGGAAGGATCCAGCTCCTTCCCAGCGTTAGTAGTGTGACCTTGGGGAAGAAAAATGAAAGCATCGATATCCTTAAACAAAGAAAGAATAAAACTAAAAGGAAATGGACAAAAGGTCATTGTACCTATTCATCCATCCCAAGGAGAACCTTGGATAGAACTTATTGATGAAGAAGTTGATATCCGACAACTATATCAGATCCAAAACATCAAGCACTACACAGAACCTAATATCTATTGTGAACTGCAATTAGGGAATCAAGATTCAGTAGGATATAAATCAAACGTAGAATTATATGATTGGGAAGTTGAGAACTACGAAACACGGGCTAGAGGATATTGGAAAATTAAAAAAGTACAAAAGAAACCAGTCCAACAGTGCTTCGTGGTGTCTATCATACAAAAAATATTTGACAAGAAAAATAGGGAATATCCTACCCCGAAACCAACAAATATAAATACCACACAAATACCAAGATATAAAGAAAGATAATCACCAGCTATGCACATAGAGAAAGTATCTAGGAACATTGGTGAACATCGATAACTCCAAAGCCTAGTGGAAAATTTCACAGGACAAGCTGCTAGATGGTGGGATACCCATCAAACAAGACTACAGACATGGACAACAACTTTGACTTATTTTATAGAAAGATTTGGAGGAAAGAAGTTAAACAACCATGCCCAAATACCTATATTTATCCAAGGACAAGATCCATAATACCACATAAGAACATGTGAGAAGGAATGAAGAAGACTTGGATATAAAGATGAACGTACATGGCCACACCTATTTCCATCAACGTTATCCGACTTACCAAACAAATGGTACAAAATGGAAGAAGCTCGAGGTGAAACATTCCTATGGCATGAACTCAAAGAGAATTTTATCAAATATTTCAACTTTATACCACAAGATGAGAATTTGGTCAAAACAACAAAATAGATCAAAGCATTTATAAAATCGACAGAAAACAAAACCCTAAAATTTAGTCGTCTGACAATAAACTACAATAATATACAAACCTAGACAATACCACAGTCAACAAGACTATAGATGGAAAATGAAAATTCAGAAGGGAAAAGATTTAGATGGAAGTCAAACCATGTCTAAATAACAAAACTAATTCGCACAATGCTCAAAATCGAGACAATCTACAAAGAAGATATCGAACGAATGACTGCAGCAGATTTTTTTGCCACATTTTCACAGTTTAAGGAAGGGAGCCGACCAATCAATGAAGCCAAAGCACCAGAATGGATAAATGCTAAAGTCAAAACTAAATAATTCAACATCTCAAGTGATGACCAACCAAAAATGGAAAACATTGGAGACTACTAGAATGAAGAACACACGTCAGAAATAGTGAACTTATTGAAAGAGTTTCAGGATGTATTTGCTAGAGATTACAAAGATCTCAAAGGTCTAGTACATGAAATGGGTGAAATGAAGATCGACATTAAACCTGATGTTTGACCTGTAAAGAAAAGACCATATAAACTAGCCCATAAATACAAAAAGATAGTCAAGAAAGAGATTGATAACATGCTTGCAACAGGTATTATCTACCCTATTGACCAATTAGAATGGGAAAGTCCAATGGTTGTTCAACCAAAGAAACATGATCCAACCAAGCTAAGGATCTATGTCGAATTCAGAGAACTCAATAATTTCACACTAACAGGCCCATTCCCAACACCTTATGCAGATGAAATATTAAATGAGGTCACAGGACATGAATGCTACTCGTTTACAAATGGAATCTCAGGTTATAATCAAGTACCAATAGCCAAAAAAGACCAGAAAAAGACAACATTTCTATGTGAATTTGGCTCATTTTCTTACAGGGTTATGCCTTTTAGACTCAAAAATGCACCTGTAGTATTTTCAGGGATTGTGGTTAAAATATTTCAGGAGTACATTTACAAAATAATGGAAGTATATTTTGACAATTGGAAAATATACTCTACAATGAAAGACCACTGCAAACGGCTAAGGCTTATGTTGGAATGATGCAGAAAAATCCAACTATCTCTGAACATCAAGAAGTGCATATTTATAACCCCTATAGGGATACTATTAGGACACATCATCTGTAAAGAATGCATTAAGGTCGACTTCACAAAAATTAAAATTATCGTCAACTTAAAACCACCAGTGAACCCGAAACAAGTCAGGGTATTACTTGGTCATACACGATATTACAAAAAATTCATAAGATACTATTTAGACATGACTTACCCACTAGAAGAACTATTAAGAGAAGATAAGGAGTTTGACTGAATAGAGGAATGCAACATATCATTTGGAAAACTAAAAAGAAAGATAGTAGAAGCACCCATCCTAAGGTTTCGAAACTGGTCGACTAAATTCCATGTACACATCGACGCATCAGGCCTGGCAATAGGAGCAATCCTAAATCAACAAGGAGATGATGGGATGGACTACCCTATAGTTTATAGCAACAAAAAATTAAATGAAGCAGACATAAACTATTATACAATAGAAAGAGAAGCATTAGGAATGATATTTGCACTACAAAAATATCGACACTATCTACTAGCTAATCCATTTATCTTTTATACCGACCACCAGGCACTAAAATATCTCATAAATAAGCCTTTACACCATGGGAGAATTTGTTGATAGCTACTTCTATTCCAAGAATTTGAATTTGAAGTAGTTGTGAGACCAGGAAAATTAAATGTTGGTCCTGAACACTTATCTCGAATCGACATAGGAGAGCAACTGACAGGAGTCGAATACAACTTACCGGATGCACATTTATTTTGAATAGAAGCAGTCTTGGTAGAGTTAGAGTAAATATCTTAGTTTTTAGAAGATGGAAAAACACTAGAAGACATGAATATCAAGAAGAAACAAATATTAGCCATGAAAGTTGCACCATATAGTCTCATAAATGCATTCTTATATAAAATGGGTTTGGACGACATCCTCAGAAGGTGTGTACTAGAACATGAAAGAAAAAATATTATGTATGAAGAACATTATGGACCTAAGGGAGGACATTTTCAAGCAGACACAACTACCAAGAAAATCCGACAATCAGGGTTATGGTGACCGACACTTCATAAAGACTGTAAAAAGTTTGTAAGCCAATGTGACAAATGTCAATGGCTGGTTCGACCTTTGCCTAGTACATAAATGCCCTTGATATCAGTAAACCCAAGCTTGACATTTGAAATTCGGACCATCGACTTCATAGGACCATTTCCCATACCAGCAAAAAGAACAGGTGCAAGGTACATAATAACTGCAGTCGAGTACGTAAACAAATGGGAAGAGGCAGAACCAGTCGACACATGTTCCAGTGAGATAGCTACCAAATTTATATATGAAAATATCATTACCTGATTTGGATGTCCACTAACCTAATCAGTGACTAGGGAACACACTTTATTAATAAAACTATTAAAACACTAACAAATCAGTTCCAAATCAACCACCATGGGAGTACAACTTACCACCCTCAGTCGAATGGAGGAATTGAAGCATTTAACAAAAAATTTAAAAAAGGATTAACAAAAATATGTAACACTGACAAAGACAACTGGGACGAAAATATACCTACAGTACTATAGGCATAAATAATATCATACAATTTTTCAACCGACCAAACACTGTTTCAACTAGTTTATGTACAAGAAGCAGTAGTTCCACTACACTTTCTATAACAGACACCTATTATCACAGAGATTTTACATGTCGATGCCGAACAAGGAAGAAAAGACCGAATGATGCAATTAAGTAAGCTGGAAGAACACTAACTGATCGCTTTACAACATCAAGAAATTTAGAAACAACAAAAAAAATCATGGCACGATCGTAACATCAAAAACAAAAACCTGTTGGTAGGGGATCTTGCTTTACTATACAACAGTCGAGTAAAAGGGAAATCCAAAAATCTACATACAGAGTGGATGGGACCCTATGTTGTCTAAAAAATTCATGCCAATAGATCAGTCTGATTAAGGACGTTACAAGGCATAGTATTTCAGAAACTTATTAATGGTGCCCGACTAAAGCGGTACAAAATTTAAAACAAATTAAAAAAAAAAGCATATAATGACCATAACGGTTAAAAAAAGAAAACTATAAAAATATGAAAAAAAATCCAAAAAGAAAAATAGAACTGATATCCATCAAATAGGATGACAGGAAATCAATGCTTTGATAGCTGACATTACACCTACCGACATACCACCATCGACTACTCACACGATTGACATCGACCAACAACCTTGAAAGTCACATCATGCCTTCATGAATACGAGCGGCAAAATCAAATCACCATTAACGCAAACTCAAGTGATCGCACTGGACCATCACATCCGCCATTAATACACCCATCGACAAAGACGTCAAACACATCGCCTATAAATACTAGATAGGAAGAGGATCATTTACAGTATTTTGGATGACAAGAGGAGCTAAGCAAACAGAAAGCCAAGAACCAAGAAACCCTAAGAAAAATCGAACACAGAAATGATAGAATGGCACCAAAACAAACCAGAGCCGCAGCCAAGACTAAAGAACTACCATCTGCTGAGACCCCATTAATGAGGAGGTGGAGGAACATAAAGAATGCCAAGGTTTAAGAGACCTCATGGATGAAAACATGGGCCGAGATCAAGGAATGGGCCTATGTTAACAATAAAATAACACTAGCTACGGAGAAGATAAACCACAGTACTATCATGAAGTACATGAACACCCCGTTCATGGAAAGTTTTGGAGGTACGAAGGAAACAGCAGTTAAATTCATCATCAGCCGATACCACAACGACATATTTTACGTCGACAAGCCATTCACGATATCTGGTGAAGTAATATAGAAACTAACTGGTTTATCCAACCATGGTGACCCAATACCAGTCGGCATAAAATAAGGGCTGGTATAACAACTTACTAGATCACCATCGGGAAAAAACTCAAAAGGAATAATGATTAGCCAAATACAATCCCGAATGCCACAAATTGTGGCTAAAATCATAGCAATGGGGATTACACCCACATGTCGGGGAAGTGACCTAAAATTGGACATGTTAGAGGTAGTGGATACCATTCCGGACATAGGGAAAATATACAATTTGGTTGAGTGTGTTTCCGACATGCTCAAAGGGATCTGTGAGAAGTGTTAGGAGTAGGAAGGGATTATAAGGTTCCCATCGCTTCTAACATGGATAGTAATGTACTACTTGTGCCCTATCAGGGACAAGCAGTTCCAAGAACCTATAAGATTCCACATGTGGAGATTCAAGACATTTGCCCAAACTAGAACATTGAAGGAATTGGAAAATGGAAAAGTGCTATTGGAAAACTTGTTCTAACAACTTAAAATCCAGACAACCAGATGGAGGGTGCCCCAGAACATCCGACGAAGTCTACCAAATACCGCACATATACAGCTGTAACTGGACCATACTGCAGTATGGTATATGTAGGGTGCTAAAACAAAAGTAAAGACTCTCGACTACTAGCCAACAGTAGAAGGGATCTTCTGGGAGCTAGCTCGACAATCTGGTACGAAATTGTCGATACCAACAAAAGCCAAAGAAATAATCGTAGCAATAGAAGAACCACTCACCAGACAAGAAAAATAAGAAGACTATGAACTTCGGCTGTACATCAACACATTCGTGTCGGAGGAACCACCCGAAGAAGACACCAGTCGACTGCAGATTACTATTATACCACCAACAGCCCAAAGGGAAGGGACACAGACAGAACAACAGGTAATCAAAATAGCTGAGAAAAATGTCAGCCCAACTCAACAACAAGGGGGAGAAGAAGGACCAGAGGTCGACACAGAAACTAAAAACCCCGAATATTCTATAACGAAAGAAAACATCTGCAAACTAACAAAGGAAACAACAACTTGAAGGAAGAGGCAAAAAATCCAGGAACAAGGACATGGGAAGGGAAATCTCAAGCTTATCATCGCAAAATCATTAGAATATGAAGACGAATTAGCATCCATAGTCATCAACATCATAGAACACACCGCAACAAATTAAATATCGGTGGAATCACAGTTCCAAAAATTTGTTGAAGCAGGAGCACAACAAGGGAGACCAAAAAATGCAAAGAGCATAAACACTTCCACGGTCGAAAATGTTGTCGACTTAGTGTCAACACCCCCACCCCCGTCTTTGACTCAAATAACACAAGAATAAAATCCAAAGCTTCCTTCAATAAGCCCAGTCGAAATATGCAAAAATTTTATGCCAGAAACCTTGAAGGAAAGGTTCAACCACGACAGAGACTTCCAGGCGTACATTGAAAAAATGCTTGTGTTACTCACTTCGGTACAAAATATTACCACCAAAGCCCCTCTGTTTGAAACTGGTGGATCTAGACTACCCATCCCTCAACCGAGCCAAATACTTGAGAAGCCGAGGACTGTGGAAACTTTAAAATCAACATTTATAAGAAACCCCGACAAGACAGCTGAAGTTGTCACAAGTCGAACTACATCCTTCATCCTGACCGACATTAACAACCCTCCACCAACCAATGAGCTGACAGGAAATGAGGAAGAAGAGAACATCGATGAAATCAATCAAGAGATTGATGAACTATTCCCTAACATCCTGAAAGGTTCACCCCCACAAATTGACGACCCATCACCCGACCACATCCCCACCACTTCAATCACACCCAACCATTCACCGTCACCACCACTACCCCCAACCCAGAACCTGCAACTGAACTAGCTGCACCTGAACCACCTCTTCCACAACCACTAGTACTAACAACATCTCTATCTGGACCATCAGTACAAAACCCACCAGATACACACCCAGCAGCAACACTCATCCTGCAGAACCAACCAGAAGTTCCCCTCACCACTGTAAGTCGACACCCAGAAAACTCAGTGTCTAAAATTCTTACTCTTACAGGTACATAAGTACAGTAGCAAGCAGAGCAAAAGCATAAAAAGAAGAGAGAGAGAAATAAGAGGGACCATCAAGCCCAAGCGACAATGTTCCACATCAGTTAACTTGGGTCGACCACTGCATTCGACGCAACCAAGATGAGGGATAGATAGTTGGGACAAATTCTAGAAACCATGGCCATCGAAGCAAAGACAAGGAGCTAGAATAGGCAAAAGGAGACCAACAACAAGTAAAAGGAACAAGTTGAGTTCCTAAACAAATGCAGAAACCTTGTGCATTCTGTGATACCAGGACAAACAAAGGCTGACACCAAAAAACTGCTAGAGAAATCCTATCGGCTGTTCGAAAGAGTGGTGTTGGCACTACAGACATAGATGAAGAACACCAGAGAATACCAAAAAGAAGAAACAGCTCGACTACTGATGCAGTAGCATACAACTTTCTCTAAAGCTTACAAAGTGCTTCGATATCATATGGAGGAGTCGGTCATCAAAGAAGGAGTACTATGATACTGGACTGCTTATTATGGCCAAGTATTCCAGTAGACCTCATAGACATGACATGACATTCAAGCACTTGAGAAGAGGAAGAGCATAGAATAAGCACTCGGGAGCACCATTGAAGATCAAATCGTGCTTGAAACAAAGAAAGTACAAAACCTCGAGCGACAAGCACACCAGTGGGTGCAACAGGAAATCTCGAGCTTAGAAAAATTAGATATCATCTACCTGCAAATGAAACAACTTCTGGAGATGGAAGAAGAAAAATACCAGTTTTTAGGCCCTAACATGGAAAGGATAGTAGACCTTTTGATTCAAAATAAGATGACGACACTGTCAGGCCTCACAACATTAATAATCGACAACCAAAAAGTATTGCAAAGTTGGACAGAATTCCAACATCAGCTGGCTGTGACAGCAGAAGTAATTTTCGAAGTCTGTGTACAGAAACGACTGACCATCTGACTTCATAGCCCATAAAATAATAAACAAATGAAATAACTACTTAGACAACCAAATATTTTTTTAGTACCTCCCTTTTTCTTTGGGGCGAAGAATAGTTTTGTTCATAGGGGAGATGTTGGAGGAGCTAGTCAACCAGCCAACTAAGTCGACTAGTCGACTAAGTCGATCAGTCGAATAATTAGAGATTAGGTTGGCCACCTAAGGTCATGTCGGTTGACCGAACCGACAGGTAGTTATTTGTAACCGTTTATAAATGATATATAGTAGGTTGTTGAGCCAGTGAAGAACTCAGTTTAGTTCTGTGTATTATATGAACTCGTCTGTTATAATATAATCTGTTATTCTTACTCTTGTTTTCTTATCTCTTGTCTTTGATATGTCTATATGCTTATAAATGTGTATTATTGGTAACCTTATGTTATTTGTGAGATTACAACCATAATCCTGCTTTATGAGCTATCTTGAGTTGTCTTCTAGCAACTTCTTTTTCCTTTATAAGGATGTATTACCTATGGAATAATATCAATTATCATTTATTGATCATTCATTAATGTGTGTTAATTAATTATTCTTCTTGTCTCCTTATGCTAATTCTCTACAGTTCTCTATGAGGTTAATTGTGTGCCTAGATCCTTAGTGTGTTTATGAAAGTCCTTATGCTACCAAGGCTTTAGAATTTCTACATGGTATCAAAGATGAGGAGATCAAAGCTCTACCTGATATTAGATTTCTGAGACTTCATTAATTATTCCTCCTTTTCATATTTGCAGGTTTATTTTTTAGGTTCAACTTCGAATGGATTCAATAGTATCAATTCCTCTTCTTTCTCTATTCACAAGCTATTTAGAGTGGAAATTGAAGATGATTTCATATCTAAAGAGACAAGGTCTCTATGATATATCTTTTGGAGCTGGTGAAGAGTCTTATGAAGAGCCAAGTGACTGGTTGAATGACTATGATAAAGAAATTGGAGCTATTTGTCTATCTATCTCTCCAAGCATGCGCTACCTTATTGATTATGTTGATTACCGAAAGGATCTCTGGACAACATTGAATAGATTTTTGGGAAAGGACAATGAGGATCCTTCTAGCTATGTGGAGAGTGCATCTAGATCCTCAATGATTTCTCTCTCTCAAGATGTCTTGGCCTCTACAGTCTCTGATGAATTTGATCATGAAGAAGAAGTTTCTCATATAGTTGTTATTGCTACTACTCTTTTTGATTCGAATGCTTCCTCTTTCAATCAAGAAGCAAATATTGAAGAGCCATCTTTTTCTATGTCTCTTGAAGTATATGATCTTGATTTATCTTGTTATGATGATGTCGATGAAAAATAAGTGACTAATGGTGCTGCTATTTATATTGATGATTCACTCACACATTCAGTGTGCTCTATGTCTTCTAACATGGATTTTGATATCCATATGCCAGACCTCTCACACTTTGTGCATGCCTCTCTTCTTGATGGTGCACAACCCAGTGACTTCCAGGATGTTTGCTTAGAAGAATCAAGTTCTTTTAGTGTCTTACCACTTACCATACTTGATCCCATGTGCTTCTGTAGCTCCTCCTTTATTCTTGGAACTCATTCTCAGAGCCTCCTTAAAAATTTTGAACATCACTATCTTTGCTCCTCTCATACTTCTACCATAGAGGATTCCTTACCAATATATTCCCACGAGTCTACTGTTTTGCTTATATGTGATCTCTTGGATTCTTTCAAAGCTAGATCAACCCATGGATCCCATGCATTCACACTCTTTGATCCTATTCCTTCTCTATGTTCCTACATGATCACTTGCACCCATCCTCTCTATGTAAATGAAGATGGAGACTTTATACATTCACTTGGATAGTTATTTCACCAATTTGGAGCTCATTTCATCTCTAGTGTTTTGAATTCCAATTCGTCTCATCATCTTGGAGTTGATTACAAGTCTCAACATCCTGCAGTATTGTCTTCACATTATTGCATCTCAGTTGTTCTACATGGTCCTAGTTTCCATCCTACCGCTGTCCTTGATCAAGGTGACCAGATTTATCTTCTTCCCAAGAAGAAGATTCCTCCATACATCAGCATTTAGTTTGGATCAGCAGCAACACCAACAGTTTAGCAGTTTTTCGTATCGCTTTTCATGTCTTTTCTTGAGGGAGGATTTTCTCCTTGGGGTTTTGCCTCTTTCCTCATTTCTTTGGACAAGATAAATTGTAAAAGGTTGACAATAGCTTTATTTCTAGGCCCTATATGCATATATATTTCTGATTAGTTCAGGCATATCATCATAAATTCAGGCCTAAAGGGGGGTGTTGGAATATAATAAACCCACTCATAAAATAATTAATCATTATTTGATTAATTTCCTGCCGACTAGCTTAGATAGTTGGCATCCACTTGCACCTTAGAGTCAACACTTTCCATCTATATCTTAGGAATGATTTATTTCTGATTTTGGGTTGATCTTGATCACTTTATGTCCATCCAAAATTAGTAACTTTGCTTTACAGCAGATTCTGCTTTATTCTACCTCATCTGCTTTATCTTGATTTTATGTGGATAAGGTAAAGCTAGTCAACTAGGAAACTAACATCTTTTGTTTCCAACCCATCCTCCATTATTTTCTCTCCATATTCTAGGATTAGCAATTCTTTCCTTCACTCATCATCACTCACACATGCTATTGCTAATTAGTGAGGTGCTTCGTACATTGGGAAAGTGCCTTAGTCAACTATGGGATTTATCATAATTAGTAAGCATGCTTTATGAGCTAGCTTGAGTTGTATCCTAACAACTCCTTTTTCCTTTATAAGGATGTATTACCTATGTAATATTCTCAGTTATCATTAATTAATTTGTGTTCATTAATTCTTCTTCTTCTCTGCTTATGCTAATTCTCTACATTTCTCTATGAGGTTAATTGTGTGCCTAGATCCTTAGCCTGTTTATAAAATTCCCTATGCCATCAAGGCTTTAGAATTTCTACATGCATCTCATCAAATACTGAATAACTACCATGTTATACGAGGGAATCCGAAATGCAAGGAGGTTTAGAGTTGCCTAACCTTGTTGAACTAACCCCTACCTGAAGGCCTTATTAAAGAAAGTGACTAAGCTAAAAGAAAAGTGTCATATGATTAGGGATCATGCTATATGATACCTAAAGTTTAAAATGTTAACAAATGGTATATATATAAATATATATTTTATACATGGTATGTATAAAAGAGTAAGCATAGTAAGAACACTAGTAACTATGAATAATAATCAAAGGATCTATATATTGTTATTATTATTAATGTTAATTAAATATTAAATACCTACAAAAGTCAAAGTAGGAACTAGGAAAAAGTTCCAAAGTTAAATTTAAATAAATATTAAAATTACCTAAATAAATTAAAAAGGGTTATTTCAAGAAAACAAATGATTCTTGATTTCACAGCCCCTTTTCCTGAAAATTCTGTCTATAAAGACCCAAGCCAAAGAGAGGCTTGGGGACCTTTTTATTATTCCATAATTCTACATGATTATTCTCAACAGAGTTCTTGGAGGACATTTTTCCTAAGAGGAAAAAGGAAACTGATACATAACCTATTATCCTAGATAGGGAAGCCTTACCTTAGGATCTCTAAGCTACTTTCATATTGGAACTAGCTCGGGGGGGTCTAGATTGAAACCAGTAACAGTTTCGGGTCATGGTTGGATGGAACATGGTAGTTCCCAAGCTATTCTGTTATCTGAAACAGAGGTCTAAACTATCTATGTACTTGTTAATATTGTGTGTTTGAGTGTGCAGGGTTTCCATCCATTGAAATAGATTCAACTTACAGCTATGAGGTCTTTTTATTTTTCCCTATGTTTTATATAGGTTTCCTTAATAAATTAAGGGATTATATTCTGAAAGAATGAATAGAATCTATTTGTTGTAACTAGGATGATTGTGTACATAAACTTAAAAGTAGTTAGGCTTGTTTCTGTTTGCATGTTCCTATAAACCCGAGTCATAAATATTTTTTTAGGAGATTATAGATCAGATTTCTTATTAATTAAACTGTCGTATATGCTTTTATTAGTTTTCTAAGCCACGGGAAATTATATGATCCTTATTATCTCTGCATTTTTCTTCTAGCTTTATTATTGCAAAATCCATTCTACTCTAATGATGTATTCTTTCTACTCAAATCTAGAGTATTTAGGTTATCTAGATTTTTTATTCTCTAAAAACTTATATACAGAAGTAAAACAGAGGTTTTAGTTATTTAAACTCCTCCTATACATTTTCCTCTGCTGGTATATTTCATATTGCCAGCAGGCTTGTTGATATTACACCCATTGAAACTATTACCTTTAGCCATAGCATAAATTCTATGCATAAAAATATAAATTAAATATCATTGCTGAAACTTAAAACATTATAGAAAAAACAAGATAAACTAAGTTAACATAATTGAACTACCAAATAACCTAACGAAGGTAATTATTAAAAAAACCCCAAATAGTAAATTCCATTTTATCAAATTATCTAGTTAATATGCTAGCCATCAAGACCTGTCTAGATCTGGCCGTATGCATGATTACTATATCAATTATCTCTTCTATCTACTACCAAGCAAGAATCGACTTGTACATAATACAAACCCACTAATAAACAAAATCCACATGCATGTTGTATTGAAAACCCAACCCATGCATTCAAAGGCCGGGGAACAAATACTCTAGGCTCACATTTTAAATTACAAAACATAAGCTATATCAAAACATGCCAAGAATCTAATCCGGTAAGATACAATTTGTAAAAATGCCAACGCTATAAAACCATAAAAATATCTACTTAAACCATTTATAAATAATGCTAAATGCACATAGTGAATTCATCAGTTTATTACATGTAGATTTTTCACTAGTTTTCAGCCACCAGTTTCAAGTAAAATTTATATCACTATTTATGAAATTCTCAAAAAAAGAAAGTGTCAGAAATAAACAAAAATTTTCAGACTTAAAACACTACTGTAAACAATCTTTTTCAGTGACAGGAAATAAAAATTAGCAGGCCATTTAATCACACAGAACACTAGGAATTTTGGCCAATGGCCCTGGAAGAACCCACAAGGGGAAAACTAGTTAGTGAGAGAGTATTTTTATTTTTCAGGAGAAGTTTATCATTTACAGAAATACACAGAAAATATCAAACCAACTTATCTCAACCCGAAGGATAATTTTCTGTCTCGATTTGCATGCCGAATAACAAAAATCAAAATCTGATTTTTTTGTTTTCTTCCTTGATTTCAATGCCAATGTATGGATGAACTGTATGGACTATACAGACCTTGAAATCTGTGCCAAAAAAAATAAAAAACCATGCCCAAAAATCTACCTCGAAAATCGTGTGTGCTGCCTCGAAAACCATACCGTACGGACTGTACGGAGCATCAATAAATGTTGTTGTCTTCTCCTCGGTTTTTGTGCCCTCTTTGCTGATGTCCTTTCCCTCGATTTTCATGCTCCAAATTTTTACTCTTGCTCAGGAAAAATGGAAACTTTCTCTCTTCTCTCTCTCAGCTATCTCTTCTCACTTCAATTAGCAAAAGTGAGGCAAACTGCCTTTCCCATGCCTTTTTGAGAAAACCCTAAGGTGAGTCTAATCTAATGGTGGAGATTAGATTAGATCAAGTGCTGAAATTAAATGCTCATATTTTATTTCTAAAATATTAATTTCACTCACCCACTTAAATTTATCAAAAAGTGACTTTAATGCTCTAAAGTCAAATTAAATGCTTTTACTTAAGTCATTTAATGCAAGGGTCACTTTATGTCCTCTCTCTAAGTGACTAAGGAAAAATTCACTAGCGGAACACTTCCCTATGTACAAAACTAACACTCCCTCTTACTGAGGAAAGTGTTTTGCACCACTCCTAACTTGTCTATGAAGAAGACAAACTTACCCCTCCCCAAAGACTTTGTCAGTATGTCTGCTACCTTATCATCAATGGACATATACTGAAGCATGAATGCTCCTCTCTGAACATAGTCTCAGATGAAATGATATATGATCTCTATGTTCTTTGACCGGTCATGAAATACTACATTCTCAGAGAGCAGGATGCAACTCTCATTGTCATAGTAAATCACCGTAGGCCTAAGCTCCTAACCAAATAAATTCACCAGCAACTTGCGAAGCCACAAGGCCTCGTAGCTGACCAAACTAGCTTCCATTTACTCAGCCTCTACAGTACTCAACTCAATGGACTTCTGCTTTCGACTGAACCACAACACTGTTGCTGATCCTAAATTGAAACAACATCCAGAAGTGCTCTTCTAGTTTGCCACACTTCTTGCCCAATCTCAATCTATATAGCCAACCAATATGATCCCATCTGACCTCTTATAGTCCAAACCAAAATCCACTGTCCCTGAAAGATAGCGCAACACATGTTTTACAATGACACAATCCACACTCCTGGGCTCAACCATGAACTGGCTAAGAGTGTTCACTGCAAAACACAAATCTGGCCGAGTTTTGACCAGATACATCAATGACCCAATAAGCCGATGGTATAAAGTAGGATCCACCAATTCTCCCTCAGAAGCATGAAGGTTATTCTAGTTGGTGATCATAGGTGTTGACATAGGCCTGCAATCCTCGATCCTGAATCTCCTCAAAATATCAACTGCGTACATTCCCTGCCATAGGAAAATATGTCTAGGCTCCTGCGAAACCTCCAATCCCAAAAAATAATGCATCAGCCCAATATCAGTCATCTCATACTCTACTGCAAGATCCTTCTTACAAGCTGCAATGGGTCTCTCTCTCCCTGTGATAAACAAGTCATCAACATATAACAGAAGAACAAGTGGATCATCTCCAACCATGAATAAGTAGAGATTTGGATCTGCTTCACTCTTCTGAAACCCCATACTTAGCAAGTAAGAATCAATCCTGGAGTACCAAGCTCTTGGAGCTTGCTTCAACCCGTAAAGGGCCTTCTTCAACCTACATACATGTGTCTCTTTGTCATGTATCTCAAAGCCCTGAGGATGCTCAATGTAAATATACTCCTGTCTGATCCCATTGAGAAATACTGTCTTCACATCCATCTGATGGATCTTCCAACCCCTTTCTGCCACAATGGAAATCAATGCCCTGATAGAAGTATACCGAGCAACCCGCGAAAAGTCCCATCATAATCAATTCCCTCAACCTGTGAAAATACC
Organism: Pseudotsuga menziesii; assembly: GCA_001517045.1. Lineage (NCBI taxonomy): Eukaryota > Viridiplantae > Streptophyta > Pinopsida > Pinales > Pinaceae > Pseudotsuga > Pseudotsuga menziesii. The sequence goes on along the minus strand of LPNX011172357.1, from coordinate 145,371 downwards.
CGCGCTACAAACTTAGATTTGTACTTCTCCACACTCCCATTTGCCACATGCTCCAGCTTGTAAACCCAATGAGAAGTCACCATTGACTTCTCCTCGAGTCTCGGAAAAATATCCCATACATCATTCTTCATGATGGAATCATACTTATCCATCATGGAATCTCTCCATACCGAATGTTGGGAGGCCTCCTCCAAATTAGAAGGCTCAGAATCTCGTGTACAAGCCACCAACAGCATGCCCAATCTTTTAGGCATCTTAATGGCTCTCACCTTGTCACTGGGTGTCCCAGCCTTTAAGGCATACTTCAAGGTCTCCCGAACCCACTTAGGATTCTTCTTCCCTGAACGTTCTTCCCACACTATCCTGTCCTCATCTAGAGAGCTACTAGAGATGGAAGCCCTAGTCAATTGTGAACCTGAAGCTGGTGTGCCAACACCAGGTGTATTTTGTAATCCTGATCTCAATCCTGATCTTGATCCCCTGTAAGGCATACCTGTAATAGTAGACCCATCACCATCCCCGAAGACCGGCCTAGCCACTGAACCTGGTGAACCTGTTCCAACACTCTTTGGTTCTATAACCTCAAAAACCTATGATCATGACTGCTGCGTAGATGGAACCTATGCCACAACCTGAGGTGTAGGGACCTGCTTCTCTCCCTACTTTGACTCTCTCGACCTCCTAAAGGCTTGCTCCTCCTCAAACTTCACATCCCTTCTCATCACCACTTTCCTCTTAGAGGGAAGATAAATATAGAAAGCCTTGGAAGTCTCATCATAATGTACAAATATGCCCTTCTCTGCAGTGGGCTCCAACTTTGTCCTCTCCTCTGGAGGGACATGACAGTAAGTCAGACTACCAAATATATGAAAATGGCCAACTTTATGATTCTTTCCTGAAAATCACTCCTCATGTATCATATTCCCCACTACCCAATGGAGACTCATGTTCTAAAGATATACAACGGTGTTGCAAGCCTCATCCTAGAGAAATAAAGGAAGTGACTGGTCATGTAACATAGCTCGGGTTGCTCCAACAATGGACTTGTTCTTCCTCTCTGCTGATCCACTATGCTCTGGAGTATACGGAACTGTCAACTATCTCTTGATCCCCTCTTGTCTGCAAAATCCATCTAACTCCTTGGAGGTATACTCACCCTCGTTATCTTATCTGAAGACTTGGATCTTCCTCCTTGTTTAGTTCTCCTCAAGAGCTTTGAACTCTTGGAACCTCTGAAAGACTTCCTCAAAATTCTTTCTCTTCAGAAAGTAGATCCGAGTCTTCTTGGAATGGTCATAAATGAATGTCACATAATACTCATATCCTCTCAAGGAAACAGAAGACATAGGTCCCCATAAGTCTGAATGTATCAAGTCAATAGTACTAGCTGACCTGCTATCACTGCTTGAAAAAGCAATCTTGGTGTACTTTCCCAAACCACACCCCCTGCACACATCACTCTGCCCTGTGTTGAAATCCGGTAAACCTATCACCATGTGCCTCAACAAACCCACTGATGGATGATGCAAGTGATCCATCCTCCTATGAAAAATCTCACACAACTCACTGTTATTTCTATGTGCTAAAGCATATTGCGGCTTAAACAAAAACATATATAGTTTCCCACATCTCGCTCCAATGGCAACTGAAGCAAATGGTCTTGCAGTCTTGGGAAACATATGCACATGTCCATCAATTAAAGACACCCCAAGACACTGATCCTCGATCATGGAAACTGACACTAGGTTCTTCTTCAACCCAGGCACATACAATACATCCTACAATACCATGTGACTCATGGACTCCCTCTTAAATGTAATGGTCCCATGACCAACTACACTGACTACTGATTCATCTCCCAACACAACCTCCACATCTGTCTCTGCCTGTGAAAGCTCGGAGAATATCTCATGAGCACCTGTCATGTGGCTCAAGGCTCCACTATCTATGTATGAAATGTTGGAATTAAATGCAATGTAAGAATGGTATGTCACACAAGAAAACTCCCTCTATCTGTCAACATATGCACTGGTGAGAATGGATGCTCTCTCTCTCTCAATATGCCTAGTGCATAGTGAAAACTCACTATGAAATCTAGCTGTAAAATCATTGATCTCAACTGAAGCGGTTGTTTGCTCCTTGTTGTTGTTGTTGTTCAGAAACGTAGCAGCATAGTGTCCCATGTTGTGACATGCAAAGCACTTCACAGTTCCCATATCATTCTTCTTCTCATCCTACTGTTGCTTGGCCCCACCCTTCTTGGGACCCTTGTTGCTCTTCTTCTTCTCTTTTGCTGTCAATGCCACATCCTCCTCATCTGCCCTACTAATAGAACCACTACAGTGTAAGAAACCCCTATGAGTCTCCTCCTGAGAAAAGTCATCACAAACCTTGTCCCAAGATGGTAAGTTCTCTTTGGCCACCAACCCTTGCACAAACACAGTCCAAGGTGCAGTTACCCCATTCATGGTTGTCCACACTAACTCAGGACTAGTAACCACCACCCCCACAGTCGTAAGCTCATCTCTCATCTTAGAGATTCTAGTAAGATAGGCCATACAAACCTCTCCTTTGACCATATTGATGTTTTTTAACTTCTCCCTAAGCACCATCTTCCTATTTTCATTAGTACTCTCAAACGGCACGGTCAAAGCAAACCACATCTCATGTGCATGATCCTTCGCTGAAATGTGACGAATAACATGATCTTTAATAGCATCTAAGATTATCCTCATGGCTTGAATATCTTTCTTATTAAAGGCTACAAGTAACGCTACATCAGTAGAAGGGGAATAGTAATGGGATTTGCTGTAGTGTTTCTAACTACTTCTTCCCACAACTCATTCTCCTTCAACACAAGTAAAATTCGGGCTTTCCATGAGACAAAGTTTGCTACCCTATCCAACCTATCCTCAGTTCTCAACCCCATGGAAGTCATTTTCTCAAAGAACAAGTTTCAGCAAAATGTACTACTGTCAAAAAGGTTTTTTGAATTCTGGAAATCACTGTTTCACTGCTAAATTTTAATTTTCTGCCACAACCCACTCTAATACCATGTAAGTTTTTCACTAGTTTTCAGCCATCGGTTTCAAGTAAAATTTATATCATTGTTTATGACATTATCATAAAAATAAATTGTTGGAAATAAACAAAAATATTCAGGCATAAAACACTGCTGTAAAGAATCTTTTCAGTGATAGGAAATAAAAATCAACACGCCATTTAATCACACAGAACACTAGGATTTTTGGCCAATGGCCCTGGGAAAATCCACAAGGGGAAAACTAGTTAGAAAGAGAGTATTTTTATTTTTCAAGAGAAGTATATCATTTATAGAAATACATAGAAAATATCAAACCAGCTTATCTCAACCCAAAAGATAATTTTTTGTCTCGATTTGCATGCCAAACAACAAAAATCAAATTTTGATTTTTTTCTATTTTCTACCTCAATTTACGTGCCACTGTATGGACTATTCGGATGAACTGTATGGATGATACTGATTGTATGGACCTCGAAATCTGTGCCCAATTTTCTTTTTCTTGAAAACCATGCCCAAAAATTTGCCTTGAAAATCGTGCCTGATGCCTCGAAAATCATACCGTACGGACTGTACGGACCAGCAATAAATGCTGCTATCTTCTCCTCGATTTTTGTGCCCTCTTTTTTGCTTTCCTTTCCCTCTATTTGTGTGCTGCAAATTTTTCCTCTTGCTCAATAAAAATGGAAACTTTCTCTCTTCTCTCTCTTAGCTCTCTCTTCTCACTTCAATGTGCAAAAGTAAAGAAAAATTCCTTTCCCATGGCTTTTTGAGAAAACCCTAGGGTGAGTCTAATCTAACGGTGGAGATTAGGTTAGATCAAGGTCTGAAATTAAATGATCATATTTTATTTCTAAAATATTCATTTCACTCACCCACTTAAATTTATCAAAAAGTGACTTTAATGCTCTAAAGTCAAATTAAATGCTTTTACGTAAGTCATTTAATGCAAGGGTAAATTAATGTCCCATCTCTAAGTGACTAAGGAAAAAGTCACTAGGGGAACACTTCCCTAGGTACAAAACTAAGATTACAGAGGCTATGAATTCTCATAAAGGTTGAGCCATAACTATTAAAGCTCGATTGTAAACCCCAACTTAAAAATCGTAATCGCTACACTGTCACCGTATACATTTAAATCGAACAAACAAAGTGTACAGGTTTTGTTTCCTTATTACGGCTCTTGGCTGAGAGGTATAACCTCAACATAAATACCATTAAAATAAGAACACAAACTAATTCAACTACATAGAAGGAAGATTTATTTTAACCCTCTGTCAACATTGTTATAGCCACGAATTCCAATCAACAATACGCAACAGTAAGCCAAGATTACGACCATTAGAACAATAAACACACGCATGTAAATTAAACCATATATTACACAGTGAATAAATATTTTCTTATAAAAACTATACACAATCGTGATTCGAAAAAGGTGCCATTGAAAGCAATGGCACTACCATAGTCCAAACCCATCATGTCAAACCAAAATGTAGAGCTTCCATTAAACTTATCAAACCATACGTTTAAGGTACCAACCAAAAAAACGAATCACAGAGATGAGTCTTGATAGACTTGGTCGAAGGCTCCACATTTAAACTAAGCATCAAAATAATATTTACATATGCATCCTTGGATTCCCATTAATGCAAGAAGTCCCATAACCAATGTTCACCACATTAAACTTTACGACACAGATCTCAAAGCTCAGGTAAGTATTTACATAGAGGTAATAGGCCTAGGCTGCTGTAGGGCTTACCCGTGAAGGGTAATGATGACAGTTTGGTAAAAACCCACAACCTGTGATTGGAAGCCCCTATCACGTGCAAGATCGAAATAGAGAACTATCAGGATTATGAAAAACCTCTACCCGAAGCAATAATAATACAAACACTGCAAAATAAAATGGAGCACATACCTTCCAAACACAGGGTAAGCATGTTCCTCCACGCCTTGATGAACCCAAAGAGTCGAATAATGCAGACCACCAATGTAATGCCCCGGTTTTGACCCCATTGCACTAGATGTATATGATGTATATATATTGTAATGATCATGGTGCGGAGCTAAAGGCCAAAGCCCCACCATTGATCGGTAATGCTATGTTTTGGATTTAAATTTGTCACCGATGGTATATCGGGACATGTGGCATATATTATGTTGGCCATCATGTAAATATGCATCATAATTAATTAATGGACACAACCAGCTACGGTCGCAGCAACTAAATCGAATGGGGCATGATTTTCCTAAGGATAAGGGGGGGGTGAAATATTTAACCTATGGGACAATGGGGAAAAGCCAAATGTTTATGAGAAAACCCATCAAACTGTCAACTACCTTTCTTGTCTTTTTCCTCAATCATTTATTTCTGCCAGAATGTGGTTGAGTTAGTTATTGCATGGAATGGGAAGAGTATGGGCAAAAATTTGAATTGGGCAGAGACCCATTTTTGAAAAACTTGTTCTGACTTCCTTGGCAAGGAAAATGCCCAAAAATGTATGCCATTCTACCATGCATCCACGTTTTCCATTTTTCCTCACCATTCTCCTTCACGTTGGGGCTTTTGGGAGCAGATGGAGTTTTTTCCTGTGTTTTTCATTCCACGTTTTTGGTGCTTGGCTTCATTTTTCCCATGGATGGGAGGTCGTTTCTGTAGTGCTGAGGATTGGGCTGCTTTCCTCACATTTTAGGTGCTGCTGGTGCATTTTCCATTCACGTTTTTGGTAGCTCATGTGTTTTTACCATGGCTGTGAAGGGCCATTCACATTTTTGGCTGTCTCACCGACTATTGGTCTCACACACAGACTATGTGGGGCGTTTTTCCCTGCTGTGAGTTGTGATCACTGATAAGCTTCAGGACTGTGTGTTTTCCCCCATGTTGTGAGTTGTTTTTGTTGTTACGTTTGGGGACTGTTGTAGATGGGTTGAATTCGTTTCTCCCTAGTTCAAGCTGTAATAGCTAAATTAATTGCCGGAGTGCAATGATTGGTCTTCGGACGGTGAGAGGAGCAGAGATGTTGGCTTAGATTTGCTTGATAAACCTGGTGGCTGGAAACCACACAGACAGAGCTAGAGGGCTGGCCTTCTTCTCCATCACCCCTGAATAGCACTGGAAGGGAATGCAGGGCCTGAGGGACTGTGTAGCAGAGAAGGGACTGATTCCTTGTGTTGGGTGTGGATGGGTGTCTTAGAGGTCAGGCTAGTTCTAGTGTAGGTGTTCTTGGCTCTGTAATGAGCTCACCAGCTTAACAAATTGCCTTCATCAGCTCCTTAATGGCCTGATAAACCCAACTTTGTTGGCTTGGCTATGTGTTTTGTGTATCCTGGCTATGTGTAATCCTGCTAGTTCCCTTATTCCTTGGAGAATCATGCCCAGCTCAGGGGTCGCAGCATTGCTGAGAGATTAAGGAGCACGCTGGCCTATGTTTGGGTGGAACGTTGCAGTGACGTAGCTGGTTGCGGATCGAGTTCATCATAAGATAAGTGATCTTGTGTATTTTAACTCTGCAATTCTGTATTTACTGTTAATTACAATGAAATGAACATGTTGAATGAATGCTTGTTTGAATGAATGTTGTTTTCCACTGTGCTTGGTAGATAATTGCATCTATGCATGTTCAAGCATTCTGTTTCATGCAATTTTTAAGCATGTACATGTTCATGGGCTTTTAACCTGGTCTGATAAAGCTAGTAGTCCCATCCTCTATGCCAGTCGGAGGCATGGGGACGTGACAACCAATAGCAGCAGACCAAATGAAACCCAAACAATGAAGGACCCAATCTTAGGGTTTGTTATCCCCTAGGCCCCCATTCCATGGAGCATTAAATTCGCCACCTTATCCACCACCATCGTAGAAATATTTACCCTCATGCATATAGTTCCAAACACAACAACCTGACTTGGTGTAAAAACCCCTACCAAAACCCTCATTGGCATAGATAATCCAAGGTTTCATCGCATATGGAATATGCCATAAATGGCCTACCACATAAACCATATATTTATACAACCTTTAATATAAAGTTTGTTAAGTTCTAGGGCTTAAGACTATAACCTTAGGAATTAATACAATTGAATTATATGTTATAAATACATAGCAAGGGATAAAATTTATCACAGTCCTAATCCATAATAACCATGGAAACCATAAAAGGTTCAGGCCTTAGAAACCCCAACTCTGTGTAAACAATAAACATAACCAATAGCATAACGTGGTAGCGATAGAATGTCGTAGGGTGTCAAGTTTAGTTGTCGTAAATAGATTTCTCCATTTAAATAAGCGTGCACAAAGAAAGGAGAAGTTTGCATTAGTTCAACATGAACTAAGTAAACCCCATAGCAGTAGGTAGTGACCAGTTACCTCTCCAAGTGGTCCCATAAGGGATACAAATCATGCCACTCCATCCCTTGACAGTTAAAGATAAGTTAGTACTTTTCATTAACAATGAAAAAAACTTATAATGAGGAAGTAAGATATAACTGAACAATTATATGCCCATGCATGATAAATAGAAATCAAATAGAAGAGTAATCATTTAAACCAACTCAAGTAAAATAAACATAGTACACAATTACATATGTAACTACATAAGGAAAACACATAGAAATGTTAAGGACAACCTATAACACTTCGAATTAGAAAACAATGATCGACATATTCCGCATAAGATGAATTAATGTCCAAATTAGGTAGTAATTAACTAGCCTACAAAAAAAAATTCAAAATTTTGGGACATTACAAGTGATATCAAAGCCCTGTTTCAACACTAAGAGACCTAATGGGCATGGCAAACATTCATTGCAGAAAATAAAGTATGTCATTGAAATTTTGTTAACTAACAGAAATTTCTCTTGTTATTAAAATTTTAACTTTGCAGGACTCAAAGAACAGTTCAGATCATGAACGTTGAACAAGACAACAGCTGGAAAGGAAAATTGAATACCCCCACATGGGAATAAGAACTAGTGGTTGAATTGAATTCTGATATACTAAAAACCATACAAAGTCTTCAAGCAGACTTACAGATTTTCAAGGATGATAACATGAATGAAAGAAAAGAACAAAAAGAAATTAATGAATCTTTACTGTGGAACATGATGGGAGGAATCCCGTAGGGAAAACCCACTCATTCAACCATCAAGTTCAAGAAAGAGTTCTGCCATAAATGATCCAGCAACCTAAAGGAAGAAGGGAAAGAAGAACACACCCCTGAACCTCCAAAAAGAGATTATCACAGTATTTCTAGTGATAATTCTCTTTCTCCCTACAGAAAGAAACAGAGAAATGATGACAATCTCCATGGAAAGTTCATAAAGATAAAAGCCCAAACCTATGAAGGAGAGATGAACACATGGGGAGAAAGTTGAAGAATGGATTCTAGGTATGAGAAAATATTTCCGAGTACATAACTACTCTAGAGAGATAAAATCTTGTCTAGCCATCTATAATGTAAATGGAAAGGTAGCTAGATGGTGGAGAGACCTAAAGAATACCAAGAAATATGAGGTAAGATAAATATTATGGAGTAATTTTTGCAATAAATTTCAGGGGAAATACAGGTCAAAAAGGTTCTTAGACAGTAAGGCGAAAGAATTTGACGAGTTACGGATGAGTTCCATGACCATGGATGCTTTCATTAACATATTTTTGGAACTGTTGCATTATGTGCCATACATAAAGGACAAGAAAGTAAAAATACAGTAGTTTTTAGAATGTCTTCCTACCAACTTTCAGTAGAGGATTGAATTTGACATGCCTAAAACATTGGACACCACACTACACAAATCTAGGCTATGCTATGAGCATGGATAGCTGAGGTAAGAAAACATCAGCATAACTAGAGACAGGCCTAGGACCTTCTCGGACAACCGCAAACCAGGTTTCAACCCATCACCTTATAGAAAATAGAACAACAGTTTTCCATCCAATAAGAACTTCAACAAGACAGGTACAGAGCCATATGTATGAGCTTGAAATGCTAACAACTCAGCAGTGAATGGGGAAGCCAATGTTGCCCCACTGCAAATCAAATGCTGGAAATACCAAGGACCCCATTATGACCGAGACTATAAAAACAAGACCAATGGAGTCTTGCACAACTTACAAGAAGATCTCATGGTAGAGGACATAGCTAGAACACCAAGGATATATGCAGCCTTGGATGGCTGACAGGTAGACCATCAAGCTACCATAGTTGAGATAGAAGGTAAGGTTTCCAACACTTCTATTTCAATATTGATTGACCTTGGTGCTTGTCGAAGCTATGTATCGCCTAAAATTGTTGATGTATCTAAACTAGACAAAGTTAAACATGAGAAACCCTACTTGGTGCAATTAGCCACGGGTACGAAACGAAAGGTTTCCAAAATAGTCAGATATTCTGAGGTAAACATAAATGATTTTCCTTCTAGAATAAACTTAAACATCCTACCCTTAGGATTGTATGATATACTTATCGGCACGGACTGGTTGTCATGATCGATTGTTTACACAAGTCAATATTGTGTACAAACAGCCAAGGGAATCACATAAAGATTCAAGCACTAGTGGAAAATGAGAGATTAGTGACTAAGAGACCAAACATTTTGGTCACCACATTTTTTTTGAAGGGATAAATGACTAAAATTGATATATTTTAAGTGAGATAACTAAACAAGACCAATAAAAATGACCACTTTTGGTCATTGGATAAAAACCAACTAAAAATGACCAAGATAAATGACCAAATTTGGTCACAGGATTTCTAGACTAAAAATGACCACATAACAATTGGTTATTTATTTGGTCTTTTTTAGTTGTCACTCCAGCAATGAAAAAAAATACAAATTTGAAAATGAACAAGGAGTTTACCCCTATCAACACAATATCACCAACAATGATTTTACTATATTGTGTAATATCTTCGAGATGGACTTCTTGGAACCTTTGATGACACCATGGTTGTTGTTGAAATGAGCTTCAAAAGAGTGTCTGAGTGGAGAAAAAGCAATATTTATCCGGCATACATCCATCGGAAAACCCAAATTCCTCCTCTAAGAAGAAACGTATTTTCAATAGTTGTCATAAGGAGAGATATGCCTTAAAATATTGCATCTCTCACCTTCGAAAAAATTGAAGAGTTTGCAAAAGAAATATGTTGCGATAGGTGTTCCTTGGAAATGATACTATAAGATCTTCTCATTGTGCACACTTTGTTATGTAGTATCCATATTGGTCCTGATCCTCTTCTTCATAATAATGGGTTGTTGATTTTGGAGTTACCAAGCACATGAAAAGAATCAACATCCCATCTTTGATAATCAATAGCAGTAGCATGGAGAGAAAATGGTACCTAGTGATAACTTGGCCTTAATAGTGTAAGGATGTGATGATGTCATCATCAACACCACCAAGTTTGGATATGCCCTTTATGTTCTAGCAGTTTGATTGAATCCCCTTTCTATTATGTACATCAAACACAACAACAAAAGGTGATATTTTGGTGAGATCGATGGGTTGTAAAGTACATAGATAAGGGTTTTAAAGTGGGTTCCTTAGGGTATTGTGATTAATTTGATCATATATACATGTTGGAGAAGACTTCTTCCTTGGAAGAGAAAATACTTGTTGTTATAGTAGCAAATGCCAATGACACCAACATTTGGGACATACAAACTTTGGGTTCTTGCCCTGAATTTACAAAATTCTAACATTGTGCATTACCATTCCGCGACCAGCGACATTTGAAATGGTGGTCTATGGAGTTTTGTGCTGAGAAACACATGAAAAAAAGGTAATAGTAAATGGAAATGGAAATAATGTATTCAATGGCGATGTACTTGTTAACCCACTAAGTCATCTTTGGAGTTTGATCCAAATCCAAACAGATCTCACACAGTATGAACGGATTATGATTTGAGTTTTTCTTTCTTTTTATTGATTCATGTTACAAAAATTCTCTTCTCAAGCTTGAAATTTATGGATTTTAATCCAAAAGGATGTATTAAGAAGCTCAGTCCCTCGGAAATCCATTACAGGGTAGTGTATATTTGTTGACAAGGATCCTTAGATCCTTGGTTTTCTAGCTTCAACTCTTTTGAATCCGTTGTGGGGATATCGAACGATATGTTTACCTTGCTAGGTCATCAGAAACATTTACCAAGAAGATGAAATCTAGGGAATTTTTCATTTTGTGAATCATAAAGACTCTCTTAAAGCCTTCATATCCATTGTTTCTGTATTGGGTTCTATGAAAATTCATATCTGAGAGCATTTAAATTCAAGGTTTCCCTTATTAACAACTTTACGCAAGAGGTTTCATTTCAATGTTTCGTTATTGATATGTTCAGAAACCTTTCTTTGGAATCTTAGGTAATGGATTTCTCTTCTTGGATGTTGGAGAGTTCCTTTTGAGGCACATCAACTATATTGGTTTCTTTAGAAACCATCCCTCAAATTCATTCACTATTTTGCATGTTCTGGTGCCTTGGCTGGTGAGGACCTTTCAGGCGTGGAGTTGCATTTGAGCCCTGAATCAAAATCAGGGAACATCAAATCCTAATTTTCATTTGTTGGGCCACCAAGAACACTTCCCCCAAGTCTTTTTTTGAAAAAAACCAGTTTTACTTTGTTGGGCTGTCAAAAAATTGTTAACCCAAATTTCAGATCAAGTTTGTTCGTCTGCTTATTGTTTTTTACCCAGAAGTTATTCCTAAGCTAGTTGAATATTATCTGATTGAGCTCTTAGGTATCATGGGCCAGTCCAAATCTTCTTTATCTCCTCCATGGAGAATAACGAGGTTGAACAGTTTGTTTTCGACCTAGAAGAGGATCTCACTCTATGTTTACCAGATGAATGCTTCGCCTCAATTTTCCAGAATCTCGCAAATGAAGGTCAAGATTATTGTTCCGTAGTCTGCACTCAAGGTTGTTAAAAATAGAATTTTCTTCAAGTGCCCAAAATTAAATTTTTTGTTCACAATGTTAGAATCTACAAAGTGTTCACTCTGGTTCAACACCAAAGAGAGTGTCCGAGTTGAAGTTGTTTTTGCTTTTCACCTATGTTGCAACATGCAGTATTGCAAATCATGCATTGTTGCATTTATTTAGCTACAAAGTTAGTTTCTTCTTCAGACCACCCAGTAAATAAGTAGACATGCTTTTCCAATGCATATCCTACTTTGATTCTCCCTGCCACTATCTACTATTAGAATTATAGATATTTTGATCAAAACCTACAAGGAAATGCATCTATTGTAGAAAAGTTGTGGAGTTGAGAACCTGTTTTATTTGTAGATTGAGTAAAGGTGCTTAATCTTTATAGGTATATTTATTTGATGCAATTCTTGGGCTCTCAAAGAGTCATGAACCATGGACAAGAGAATCCATTGTACAGGTTCATGATTTATGCTTGATTTTCATTGCTTTATACTGTTAGGCATTTTAATATGTGCAATGTATGTATGTGAAGCATGTGAAAAACAATAGGGTAGAGTAATTATAGTTAAATGGAGATAGATTTTCTGTGTGAGTCTTGTGTTCAGAAAAGGATTGCAATTTGCATGGGGTGGATTGATGGAAATAAAAAAGTTGTTGAAGGATTTGAGAGTAGCTTAAAAGATTTGCTGTCTCTTCTTGTTTTATATCCCGTTTAAAAATTATTTCAGCAGGGATTAAAGGACAGTGGGTTAAAGTCTAAATGTCTCAACTATTGTTCTTTTGTGTTTTCTTTTTGTATTCCCATAATTTTTATTTGTCTTGTGCATTTTAAGATTGAATGCAACGAGTAGCATATAATTGTTTTGCTTACTTTACTATAAAATGTGTTAATAATCCTAATTCATTTGACATGCAGGTTATGTTTCTTTGGTTCTTTGCTTTCTATATTGTTGGATCCTAGATAATTACATTTGTGGCTCACATTGCTGGTTTTCACAAATACTATATGATATACAAAGGCCAAGCTATTTACAATCTTGTAATAGATATTGCGGAGGGAGCTGTTGGACTGGAAATATTGTACCGATGCTTAGCTCATTTTCACCCTCTTCCAAATAATTGGTTTCATATTAGCTGGAAAGGAAGTTGGCATATAGATGCTTGCTTGGGTTTCTTGATGTTCCCCTTGGTGAACAGGTTATCAAAAATTAATCTATACTTGTTGCCATTTCCATCTCCCATTAAAGCATCCCATGTACAAAAGTCAATAATGGCTCAAGATCCAGTTTCCATGCTTCTTTAGGCCATTGTTGTATCAATTTGTGCACCTATTTGGGAAGAGGTCATATTCCGGGGTTTTCTTTTGTCTTCTCTTACTCACTATATGCCTATCTAGAGCTCTATACTCTTACATTCTTACGCCTTGTCATGGGTATTGTTTTTGTACACTCTCGTAGTCTTCTTCCATCAATGCTTTTGCATAGTTTGTGGAATGGATTTGTATTTATGTATTTATTGAGATGGATTCCTTGCAATTTATGGCTCACATTCATGGATGTGCAGTCTATATAAGAAACATTAAAGAGTCAATGCAAAACATTTCGGCAAAGAATGATTATTTTATTAGATGGGCACTCTAATTAAGTTTCCTTTTCCTAAGTTTTAACTTTCTTTAGAAATTTTAACTATATTTACTATATGTTTTGGGAGTAGCAATGTTAACCAAAATCGGTGATTGCTTGAGTGTGGGATTTCCTAATTGTCCTTATTGCTTTTTTTTTTCAAAAAAATACTTCTTTTACTAAAACGATAATATTTATAAAGAATAGAAACATTGAAGAGTATATACAAGGGGCAGAGGTCTAGAGGAGAAAAAATTATCAAAATTTCTTCTTTAGCTATGCTAAAGCTATTTCAAATCAGAATAGGCTAAAGCATCTAGAAAATTGGCATCCCTAATTAGGAGATATCCCTTAGCATGGAGTTGGTTACATATATCTTCCTGCCAAATACTAGAGTGAAGAAACATAGCTAGTCTCATTAGCAACAATGCACTTACACCTTAGTTTCTAGATAGAGAACAAAGCAACAACTTTGAGGCAATTCCACAATCCAATAAAGGCTAAAAGAACTAACTGTTTAAAGTCACCCCATAGGGTTTCCCTTCAGTGGAAAACCCCTTCATGAATAGAAGAAACCTGCATCTGAACCTACTACCAACAACTTCTGGCCATCTCACATTCACACATAATGTGCTTCAAATATTCTGTTTACCATAAATGGGACACTTGGCATCTGTGAAAAGATAAGGATTTGTTGGAAGCCCTAGTAAATGACTAGCCAAGCAAAAACTTGTAATTTGTAGGATAGGTGAAAATACCACACTATGCAATCTATGCATCCATCTAATATCATGATCCGATGAGTTCTATCTAGCATTGAAGATGGGGACCAAAGGGCATTTCTTATGAAACAAGTAGTAAAGCTTATTCATATCATAGTTATGGATTGTCTTACCAAAATGCCAATTCCAATTCCTCCAAATAGGGTCTTGTATTTGGATGTTCATCTTGAACAAATGTTGAGAAGGGATCAACTTTTGGATCTCATGGGTGGTCAGCTTGTCTAGTGTAAAGAGAGCTTTTGAATGAATTGACACCCTTCAATCTACCCATGATTTGGCATCTAATTTCCCTTCCTCCTGCAAACTTGATACCAAGTATTCTCTACAATTCATTGGCCTTGATGCTTTCAGATCTAGATTAGCTCTAATTCTATGCCCCATCTACATCTACTACCTATTCAGTGCCAATTCACATACCTGGAAACAAAATTCTAAGTGGACCACATTCCTTTTAGGGTAGAAGATTGTCTGACTTGAAATAGGTGTGGAGAAGAGATAATGTCACATAAAATAAATTTACCTTGGACCCTGTGTAAATACTTAGCCTGTGAAATCTTGTATCTCAATAAAACCTACCAAACTATTGAACTCTCCAAGCACCTCAGAATTCATTTAACTGCTAAAATTTTACCCTAAGAAGTCACGTCAATTAACCTCAAGCTACCCTTCATGGGAAAATGCACACATCCCATGTGACTAGTGACAACCCTCAGTCCTCAACATATTTGGACCATAGGAATCTCCTCAAGATATTTCTTATTCCATTAAAATAAGCCTGACTAGGAAACCAACAAGGTACATAACAAATATTTGGGGATCTGGCTTGGCTGATTATTCCATATTTGAGGCTTTGGCCTGGGTAATGGTGGTCTGTGGAGTTTTGTGTTGAGAAACACATGAAGGCTATACAATAGTAAATGACAATGGAGATAAGGGCTTCAATGGTGATGTACTTGTTAACCCACTAAATCATCTTTCGAGTTCTATCCAAATCCAAATAGATCTCACATAGTATGCATATGAACACAAGATATTGGTATTTGACTTTTTCTTGCTTTTTATTGATTCATGCTACAAAAATTCTCTTCTTGAGCTTGAAACATATGGATTTTAATCCAAAAGGATGTATTAAGAAGCTCAATCCCTCGGAAATCCATTGCAAGGTAGTGTATAATTGTTGACAAGGATCCTTAGATCCTTGGTTTTTTGGCTTGAGCTATTTTGAATCCGTTGTGGGGATATTGAATGATATGTTTTCCTTGTTGGGTTGTCAGAAAAATTTATCAAGAAGTTGAAATCCAGGGCATTTTTCATTTGGTGATTCATAAAGACTCTATTGGAGCCTTCATATCCATTGTTTTTGTCGTGGGTTCTATGAAAATTCATATCTCAGAGGCTGGAATTCAAGGTTTCCCTTATTAAGAACTTTACGCAAGAGGTTTCATTTCAAGGTTTCGTTATTGAGATGTCCAGAAACCTTGCTTTGGAAGATTAGGTACTAGATTTCTCTTCTTGGATGTTGGAGAGTTCCTTTTGAGGAACATGAAATATGTTGGTTTCTTTAGAAACCATCCCTCAAATTTCTTCACTATTTTGCATGTTCCAGTCCCTTGGCCAGTGAATACCTTTCAAGAATGGAGTGTTATTTGAGCCTTGAATCAAAATCAGGGAATATCAAATCCCACTTTTCATTTTTTGGGCCACCAAGAACACTTCCCCCAAGTCTTTTTCTGAAAAAGACCAGTTTTACTTTGTTGGGCTGTCAAGAACTTGTTAACCCAAATTTCAGAAATTTTGTTCGTCTGCTTGTTGTTTTTTACCTAGAAGTTATTCCTAAGCTAACTGAATATTGTTTGATTGAGTTCTTAGGTATGATGGGCCAGTGCAACTCTTCTTTATCTCCTCCATCACTAGTTTTTTTTCTGGAGAATAGTTAGGTTGAACAGTTTGTTTTTTATCTAGAACAAGATCTCACTCTATTTTTATCAGATGAATGCTTGGCCTCAATTTTCCAGAATCTTGCAAACGAAGATCAAAATATTTGTTCCCTAGTCTGCACTCAAGGTTGTTAAAAATAGAATTTTCTTCAAGTCCCCAAAATTAAATTTTTTGTTGACAATGTTAGAATCTACAAAGCGTTCACTCTGGTTCAAAGCCAAAGAGAGTGTCCGAGTTGAAGTTGTTATTGCTTTTCACCTATGTTGCAACATGCAGTATTGCAAATCATGTATTGTTGCATTTATCTAGCTATAAAGTTAGCTTCTTCTTCAGACCACCTAGTAAATAAGTAGACAAGCTTTTCCAATGGATATCCTAGTTTGATTCTCCCTGTCACTATCTACTATTAGAATTATAGATATTTTGATCAAAACCTACAAGGAAATGCATCTATTGTAGAAACGTTGTGGAGTTGAGAACCTGTTTTATTTGTAGATTGAGTAAAGGTGCTTTATCTTTACAGGTAAATTTATTGGATGCAATTCTTGGGTTAATCTCAAAGGGTCATGAAACATGGACAGGAGTAGCCATTGTACAGGTTCATGAATTATGCTTGATTTTCATTGCTTTGTACTGTTGGGCATTTTAATATGTGCAATGCATGTATGTGAAGCATGTGAAAAAAATAGGGTAGAGTAATTATAGTTAAATGGAGATAGATCTTCTGTGTGAGTCTTGTGTTCAGCAGAGGATTACAATTTACATGGGGTGGATTGATGGAAATAAAAAAAGTTGTTGAAGGATTTGAGAGTAGCTTAAGGGATTTGCCGTCTCTTCTTGTTTTATATCCTGTTTAAAAATTATTTCAGTAGGGATTAAAGGACAGTGGGTTAAAGTCTAAATGTCTCAATTGTTGTTCTTTTGTGTTTTCTTTTTGTGTTCCAATCATTTTTATTTGTCTTGTGCATTTTAAGATTCCATACAAGGAGTAGCATATAACGATTTTTCTTACATTACTGTAAAATGTGTTAATAATCCTAATTCATTTGACATGCAGGTTATGTTTCTTTGGTTCTTTGCTTTCTGGATTGTCGGATCCTAGATAATTCAAATTGTTGCTCACACTACTGGTTTTCTCAAAGACTATATGACATACAAAGGCCAAGCTATGTACAGTCTTGTAATAGATATTGCGAAGGGAGTTGTTGGACTGGCAATATTGTACCGATGCTTAGCTTGTTTCCACCCTCTTTCAAATAATTGGCTTTGTATTAGCTGGAAAGGAAGTTGGCATATATATGTTTTCTTGGGTTGCTTGATGTTCCCCTTAGTGAACACGTTATCACAAATTTATCTAGACTTGTTGTCGTTTCCATATCCCATTATAGCATCCCATGTAGAGAAGTCAATAATGGCTCGATGTCTAGTTTCCATGCTTCTTTATGCCATGGTTGTATCCATCTATGCACATATCTTGGAAGAGGTCATATTCCACGGTTTTATTTTTCCTTCTCTTACTCGCCATATTCCCATCTGAAGCTCTGTACTTGTTAGTGCCATTGCATTTCCATTAGCTCAATTCAACATGCAACGCTTACTCCCCATTACATTCTTATGCCTTGTCATGGGTATTGTTTTTGTACGATCTCGTAATCTTCTTGCATCAATGCTTTTGCATATCGATTTGTATTTCTGGATTTATTGAGATGACTTCCTTGCTTATTTTATCAGATGGGCACTCTAATTGAGTTTCTTTTTCCTAATTTTTAACTTTCTTTAGAGATTTTAGCTATTTTTACTATATTCTTTGGGAGTAGCAATGTTGACCAAAATCAGTGATTACTTGAGTGAGGGGTTTCCTAAATATCCTTATTTCTTTTTTTTTTTGAAAAAATACTTCTTTTATTAAACAGTTAATATTTATAAAGAACAGAAACATTGAAGAGTATATACAAGGGGCAGAGGTCTGGAGGAGAACAAATTATCAAAATTTCTTCTTTAGCTCTGCTAAAGTTATTTCAAATTAGAATAGGCTAAAGCATCTAGAAACTTGGCATCCCTAATTAGGAGATAGCCCTTAGCATGGAGTTGGTTACATATATCTTCCTGCCAAATACTAGAGCAAAGAAATAGAGCTAGTCTCATTAGCAGCAATGCACTTACACCTTAATTTCTAGATAGAGAAAAAAACAACAACTTTGAGGCAATTCCACAATCCGATAAAGGATGAAAGAAATAACTATTTGGAGTAACCCCATAGGGTTTCCCTTCAATGGACAACCCCTTGATGAATAGAATAAACCTGCATCTGAACCTGCTACCAACAACTTCTGGCCATTTCACATTCACACATAATGTGCTTCAAATATTATGTTTACCATAAATGGGACACTTGGCATCTGTGACAAGATAAGTGTTTGTTGGAAACCCTGGTAAATAACTAGCCAAGCAGAAACTTGTAATTTGTAGGATAGGTGAAAATACCACACTATGCAATCTATGCATCGACCTAATCTCAAGATCTGAAGAGGTCTATCTAGAATTGAAGATGGGGGCCAAAGGGTGTTTCTGATGAAACAAGTAGTAAAGCTTCTTCATATCATAGTTATGGATTGTATTACCAAAAGACCAACGCCAATTCATCCAAATAGGGTCTCATATTTGGATGTTCATCTTGAACAAATGTTCAGAAGGGATCAAATTTTTGATCTTCTGGGTGGTCAGCTTGTCTAGTGTAAAGAGATCTTTTTGAATAAATTAACACCCTTCAATCCACCCATGATTTGGCATATGATTGCCCTTCCTACTGCAAAATTGATACCAAGTATTATCTGCAATTCATTGGCCTTTATGCTTTTAGCTCTAGATTAGTTGTAATGATACGCCCCATCAACATCTACTACCTATTCAATGCCAACTCACATACCTGGAAAAAAAATTCCAAGTGGACCACATTCCTTTTAGGGTAGAAGATTGTCTGACTTGAAATAGGTGTGGAGAAGAGATACTGTCACATAAAATAAAGTTACGTTGGATCCTGTGAACATGTTGAGCCGATGAAATGTTGTATCTCAATAAAACTTTCCAAACTGTTGAACGCTCCAAGCACCTCACAATTCATTTCACTACTAAAATTTTACCCTAATAAGTCACATCAATTAACCTCAAGCTACCCTTCATGGGAAAATGTAGACATCCCATGTGACCAGTGACAAACCTCGATCCTCACCATATTTGGACTAAAGGAATGTCCTCAAGATCTTTTTTATTCCATTAAAATAAGCCTAACTTGGAAACCAAGAAGATACATAGCAAATATTTGGGGATCTTGCTTGGCTGATTATTCAATATTTGAGGCTCTAGCCTGGGTAATGGTGGTCTATGGAGTTTTGTGATAAGAAACACATGAAAAATAGACAATAGTAAATGACAATGGAGATAAGGGCTTCAATGGCGATGTACTTGTTAACCCACTAAGTCATCTTTCAAGTTCAATCCAAATCCAAATAGATCTCACACAGTATGAATAGGAACGCAAGATATTGGCATTTGAGTTTTTCTTTCTTTTCATTGATTCATGTTACAAAAATTATCTTCTCGAGCTTGAAATCTATGGATTTTAATCCAAAAGGATGTATTAAGAAGCTGAATCCCTCAGAAATCCATTGCAAGTTAGTGTAGAATTGTTGACAAGGATCCTTAGGTCCTTGGTTTTTTGGCTTGAGCTATTTTGAATCCGTTGTGGGGATATTGAATGATATGTTTGCCATGTTGGGTTGTCATAAAAATTTACCAAGAGGCTGAAATCCAGTGAATTTTTTGTTTGGTGATTCATAAAGACTCTGTTGGAGCCTTCATATCCATCGTTTTTGTAGTGGGTTCTATGAAAATTCATATCTGAGAGGCTAGAATTCAAGGTTTCTCTTATTAAGAACTTTATTCAAGAGGTTGCATTTCAAGGTTTCATTATTGAGATGTTCAGAGACCTTGCTTTGGAAGCTTAGGTACTGATTTCTCTTCTTGGATGTTGGAGAGTTCCTTTTGAGGCACATCAAATATGTTGGTTTTTTTAGAAACCATCCCTCAAATTCATTCACTATTTTGCATGTTCCAGTCCCTTGGCCAGTGAGGACCTTTCAAGCATGGAGTTGCATTTGAGCACTGAATCAAAATAAGGGAACATCAAATCCTACTTTTCATTTTTTGGGCCACAAAGACCACTTCCCTCAAGTATTTTTCTGAAAAAAAATCAGTTTTACTTTGTTGGGCTGTCAAGAACTTGATAACTCAAATTTCAGAAAGTTTGTTCATCTGCTTGTTGTTTTTTAACCAAAAATTATTCCTAAGCTAATTGAAGATTGTCTGATTGAGCTCTTAGGTATGATGGGCCAGTCGAACTCTTCTTTATCTCCTCCATCACTGGGTTTTTTATGGATAATAGAGAGGTTGAACAATAGTCTTTTGATCCAGAATAGGATCTCACTCTATGTTTACCAGAGGAATTCTTGGCCTAAATTTTCCAGAATCCCACAAACGAAGATCAAAATATTTGTTCCCTAGTCTGCACTCAAGGTTGTTGAAAATGTTAGAATCTACAAAGCATTCACTCTAGTTCAATGCCAAAGAGAGTGTCCAAGTTGAAGTTGTTGTTTCTTTTCACCTATGTTGCAACATGCAATATTGAAAATCATGTATTGTTACATTTATTTAGCTACAAAGTTAGCTGCTTCTTCAGACCAGCTAAGAAATAAGTAGACACGCTTTTCCAATGCATATCGTACTTTTATTCTCCCTATCACTATCTACAGTTAGAATTATAGATATTTTGAGCAAAAACTACAAGGAAATGCATCTATTGTAGAAAAGTTATGGAGTTGAGAACCTGTTTTATTTGTAGATTGAGCAAAGGTGCTTTATCTTTACAAGTAAATTTATTGCATGCAATTCTTGGGTTCTCAAAGAGTCATGAACCATGGACACGAGAAACCATTGTATAGGTTCATGATTTATGCTTGATTTTCATTGCTTTGTACTATTTGGCATTTTAATATGTGCAATCCATGTATGTGAAGCATGTGAAAAAAAAAGGGTAGAGTAATTACAGTTAAATGAAGATATATTTTCTGTGTGAGTCTTGTGTTCAGCAGAGGATTACAATTTACATGGGGTGGATTGATGGAAATAAAGAAGTTGTTGAAGGATTTGAGAGTAGCTTAAGGGATTTGATGTCTCTTCTTGTTTTATATCCTGTTTAAAATTTATTTCAGTGGGGATTAAAGGACAGTGGGTTAGAGTCTAAATGTCTCAAGTGTTGTTCTTTTCTATTTTCTTTTTGTATTCACATAATTTTTATTTGTCTTCTGCATTTTAAGATTGCATCCAAGGAATAGTATATAATGGTTTTGCTTCCTTTACTATAAAATGTGTTAATAATCCTAATTCATTTGACATGCATGTCATCTTTCTTTTGTTCTTTTCTTTATTAGATGGGCACTGTAATTGTGTTTATGTTTCCTAAGTTTTAACATTCTTTTGAGATTTTAACTATTTTTACTATATGCTTTGGGAGTAGCAATGTTGACCAAAATTAGTGATTACTTGAGTGAGGGGTTGCCTAAATATCCTTATTGATTTTTTTTTTCAAAAATGCTTCTTTTATTAAACAGATAATATTTACAAAGAACAGAAACATTGAAGATTATATACAAGGGGCAGAGGTCTGGAGGAGAAAGAATTATTAAAATTTCTTGTTTAGCTCTGCTAAAGCTGTGTCAAATCAAAATAGGCTAAAGCATCTAGAAACTTGGCATCCCTAATTAGGAGAGAGCTCTTAGCATGGATTTGGTTACATATATCTTGCTTCCAAATACTAGAGTGAAAAAACAAAGCTAGTCTCATTGGCAACAATGCACTTACACCTTAGTTTCTAGATAGAGAACAAAGCATCAATTTTGAGGCAATTCCACAATCCGATAAAGGCTGAAAGAACTAACTGTTAGGAGTCACCCCACAGGATTTCCCTTCAATGGAAAACCCCTTGAAGAATAGAAGAAGCTCGCATTTGAACCTCGTGCATAAAAATAATTGTTATCACTAAAAGGCCCTGTTTGGAAGTGTAGGATAGGTAGTTGTATCGGATTGGAGATGCTAAACACTTGAAGCTCATGCCCACGAGAGTGTTGTGTCCTTCATTCTTAGACTCAATGTAGTAAATTCTTTCCTAGGCCCAATAGATAAGGCACTAATACCCCCATATACTCCTTATTTCTTTTCTCATTTACACTGATTCTATGAGGTTTTTATTACATAATCACCTTTTCTTTTCCTTTCAAAACCCCTACAGTCTTACTTTAGGGAAACACCCCTAGAGCTGGCATGAACCATCCTAAAGCCCAAGGGAGAATGTTGAGGTGACAATGGCCACTTCCCTGAGTTATTGAGTTTATTGTAGGGCTGGCTCTTCCTTGCAGCTATAAAACCCCTACAAATTTTCAGCTAACATATGGTTTGAATTTCAGAGAGGTTTAACAATCCAGGACTTCTCCCGCATAAGCATTTGGACACTTTTTGAGGCACTTTTGGAGTCTTATTTAAAGCAAATTTCAGCAGTAAACTCAGCGCTAGATAAACTATATACTCAACTAGCCAATTATGGAAACTCATAATAGTCATATAGCATGCATTGGGGCATGAGACATCACACTCAGGCATATCATACTTGGAACATATTTTCATAACATAAAGGACTTGTGGTCATTGGCACTTGGAATGGATTGCAATCGGAAACGATGACCCTTTTCTCGGCATATTTTTGAGACAAATTGGTGAGTTTGTAGGACTGTATAACAAACTTGGAGGAAACCAAAGCTGAAGATAGCCTCAGCACTCCCATAAATCCACATTTGAATTTTTTGTAGCAACCCTTCTAACAACACAAATCTTGTATCATAGAGTCACATTGTTAAAAACACTACTATATGGTCTCACCCAAAAACTCGTTTTCCCTATTTCTTGTTTCATTATCATTTCTCCATTTCTCATTTTTAGTAGCATGTGCGCAGGGGACATTCAATTGTAGTTATAGTACATGGAAGTTAGGGGGTTACAATTGGATTTAGATCACATAAAATACATCGAACTATTAATAGTGTGCTCATTTATATCATTTACATGGTTCCTCTGGATATGGTTTACCTTTGATGATTCTATGATCATAACCGATGCTTACTCAAGGAGAAATACCTTCAAAGTTTCACTTACTTTATACAAGCCTTTTTTCAACTTTAATGATTTTTCTGATTAATTACAATAACTGTGGTAGCTTGATAGATGCTTTAATTCTTTTACATGATTAATCTTTGTGTTTTTCTATTTCTGGTTGCTATTCTTTCAAATTAGAATTGGACCGCTATGCTCGAACTTTGAGTCATTTTTCTAAAATTTTATGTTTTCAAATTGTTTATCTAGAGAACCATGATAAAATTAGCTCCTAGGATTTTGGTGTCTTATCATTAACTAATATTTTTTTAAATCTATTGTTGTTGGTGTGTCTATTTTAAGTTTATGTGTTGGCTCTATTGTGGTGATACCATGGTAATGATATTCATGTTCACAGTTTTTCTAACCTTTAAAAACTAAAATAGTTTCTACAATAAGCTTTCCCAATGCAAAAGTATTTTTTGAGAAACCATGATCTCTATTTTCCTTTAAGTACTGTTAGAACTAGGATTAAATCCTAGCCAATGAAGAGGATTGTATTGAAGCATGCCAACTCTTGTTATGCTTATATTTTTAAGGGCTTAAGGCCCTTCGAAAGGAGCTGAGCTCTTCACATCTTGTGTTTTGGTCGAGGGGCAACATTCTTAGTGCCCAGCAAAATTCCTATTGACAAACATGATGTCTTCAAAATATGTCTTTAGCTCATCTACATTTTTGAAGTGCTGTCATTTTGATTAGCGTGGTGACATATAGTTCATAACCTATTTTCCACATCTTGGAAGCATCTGCAAGTTGATCAAATTCAAACGAGATGAGAGTGGGGAATAGAATCCCAAGGGGAATAATACACTAATTTTGAGATTGTCAAAACTCAGGCCATTTATGGCATCAATGATCTTAGGACATAGTGGAGGTGTGGGAAGCTCAAGGACAATCAACAGGTTGAAAAGGCCAGTGAACAGTGTTGATTGGCTTGGTAGAGAGATGGTTAAGGTGAGGATAAGAGACAACAAATTGGATGTTGATGATGAGAAAGTAAGCTAATATTTTTTTTGTTTTAAGAGAAATATTTGCATTTGAAGCAAGAAATGAAAGGATGCATTTATTGTATGCTTATTTCCTGTTTTCATGGAAGGAATTTTTATACATGGTTCTTCCCTGACACGTCAATGTAAAACAATTGTAGGATATTGAGCCAACTATTGTTGATGGTATGGGTGCAAAGTGAGTCTACATCATAGCTACAACCATAGGTGCAGAAATGGCCAGCCTAAATACGTTTACCTAATAATTGTGTTCTCTATGAGAATTCAATAGGTCACAACCAAGAATCTAAGTGAATACTTTCTTTATGGATATTTTTTCCAATTGTTTATTTATTCTTTTATTGACTTGACAGACCATCATTTACATTGCGGAACATGTGGTTGGAACAGGGTCTTTTGGAATTGTCTTTCATGTCATAATTGACTTCTTTATTCCAAAATGGGGATTTTATATGTTGTTTCTTTTGTGCTTGGAATGAAAATTTATGATGATTAGATTGTGCATGCTAAATGCAGAGAAACTGGAGAAAATGTTGCAATCAAGAAGGTTCTCCAAGACAAGCGGTACAAGAACCGAGAGCTGTAGATAATGCATATGTTAGAATCCAAATATTATTTCCCTTAAACACTGTTTTTTGTCAACAATGGACAAAGAGGAACTTTACCTTAATCTTGTATTAGAGTATGTGCCTGAGACTGTAAATCCTGTTGATGTATTTGTAACTTCAGAATGTATTCATCCGTATTTCTTATGTATTGTAACCCAATGTTTATTCTGGATGTATTTGTAATGTACTTGAGTCATGTCATACCCTGGTGTTTATTCTTAGAAGTTTCTATAATGAGAAATTCATGCCAAGTCATTCTGGGGTTAAAGTCCCCACAGTTATGGGGTCCTAGGGTTATTAAACTATCCTAGTGAATTCGACCCTAGGTGAGTCATTATAAGTCGAGGCAATAGTCCCCACTATTGTGTTAAGGATAAACCTCCTTGTTGGTCGAAGGAGGAAAAGTCCCCACAAGTTGTGGGGCACTAGGGTTATTAGACACTCCTAGAGATGTCGGCTCTAGTAAGTAATTGTTAAGTGAGGCCGACATGTTGGAGTGGGTTCCAAGTGAATCGAAAAATATAAATAGAGAGTGAGTATCTCTATTTAATACACACACACTCACTCATTGGGGCGCATAAGTGAGAGGAGAAGTTGCTGGGACAAGAGAGAGACGACTACTATTAGGAGATCATCTTTATTTTTTCAGGTTTTACTTTTGGTGCTGATTCTATCTCTAAGGAAGTTGTGGGGTTTTCTCCTTTATGGTTTCCTTGAGGAAAATATTTGTGTCTCTTGCCTCTTGTGTTTTATTGCTGTGCGTGTTATTCTCTCAGTTAAGATCCTAAGATCTAATGCTAGCTTGAATGATAAAAATCTAACATGGTATAAAAGCTACCCTGAGAAGAAGACATTGTGCAGCTACAGAAGCTAGGGATTCTTACTTTGTGGGTCTCTCTCAAAAATCCTTTAGAAAAATTATGCTAGGCTTACTCTCCATTGAAGGGCGCATCTTTCTGTCGAAGCAGAATTCGATTCCAAGCATTTTCAGTTTTTCGGTGCGGAAATTAGGGCTTCTTGCAGAAGAGGAATTTTTGAGTGAGCCTAGCATAGGATTGATTTCCTCATCAAAATCGAATTTTATAGACCTGGATCAATATTTTTGGTTGGGTGAAACTCTGGGAAAGTCAAACCCTAGTTTGACCTCGAGCTAGAAAAACCCTAAATACTAAAACTCTTAAGTTTTGGTACATTCACTATATCCCGATATTGGCGAAGGATTAGGAGATGAAAATTGCAAAGGCTGAAGATAAAATTATGATGTATACTATGTCCAAAATTCAGCCTCATATTTTCTATATTTGGGGAGATATGATCCCTCCAATTTAGGGTTCCAACCTCTTCTAGAATTCATCCCTAAACAGGACACCTAGGGTCAATTGCAATATCTTGGGCTACACAGGTCCAAATTAGATTTATGAATATGTTCTAGAAAGGGCACAAAATTTTATTTGTATGGCACAAGTTCAAACTCAGAAGATTAACCAGTGATACGTGGAAGTCCGCACAACTTCAGTGTCCTGAACAGTCCTGTAACAGGTCACCTTGGGAAAATGATCATAAGTCCCAATTGGTGAAACAAATGCTGATGAAACCTATTGTGTTGGATCAGGGGCATGTGATACTACCCTATTATGATGTTTCAAACTCAAAAGATTCATAATTTTGGAGATACCGTAGAAACAGTAACAGGAATTTCTGCAAAAGAAATTGGAAAACTAGGGATTCTCGTTCCGGGAGCTTCCCTCCACTGTTTTCATTAAAAGAGTACATTAGACAACTCAACTTGAAGAGATATACATTTCTATATAATCATATCTAAAATATTCCAAGTTTTTAAAATTAGGGTTTCTCTGACAAACCCTAGATCGGTGAGCTACGGAACCAGGATAGACACCTCAAATCGGTAAGATCTAATCTTTTGATATTTCCACTTGAGGTTCTCATTTCAAACTGATAGATCACATCATATTGATTATAAGATTGGTGAATTTGAAAAATTTGTGTATAAATAATATATCAATGCTATGTGCAATGATGCTAAGAAGAAGCACAAGAAATAGATCTTGCTACTAAGAATTCTCACAAGCATACACAGGAAAAATAGAGAGAAGAAAAGAGACTGAATCACATGAATGAAGAGATGAATACTGGTGTGTATCCTTCCATTGAATAATGATGAATAATAGTGTACATAAATATTACATCCCTCATAGGAAAAGTGAATTGTATGGAAACAACTCATAAAGCTCAAAAGGCTGACTTACCAAAATATAGCAAACCCCCATAGGTGGATAAAGCACTTACCAAATCTATCAAGGGCCTCATGAGTTGGAAAAAGCATGAGTGAGTTGTAAAGGAGATGGAAAAAACATGCTAATACTAGAAAATGGAGAAAAACTAATGGAGGATGGGTTGGAAACAAAAGCTCCCGGTTTCCTAGTTGACTAGCTTTTTTCTTATCCATAGAAAAGCAGGAAAAACAAAAAAAGAAAAATAAAGCAGAATCTGATGTAAAGTTCTGTATACTAATTTTGGATGGTAAAAAGGTGGTAAAGATCAACCTAGAATTGGAAATAAATCATTTCTAGGATATAGATGGCATGTATTGACTTTAAGGTGCAAGTGGATGCCAACTAATTAAGCTAGTGGGTGAATAATTAATCAAATAATGATTAATTATTTTATCATAAGTTGTGAGTGGGTTTAATATATTCCTACACCCCACTATAATTCTGAATTTATGATGGTATGACAAAAAATATAGATGCATATGGATGCACATAGGGCCCAGCAACAAGGCTACGGTCACCCTTTAACAATTATTATGTCTAGAAAAGTGAGGAAAGAGGCAAAACCACATGGGGAAAATCCTCCCACAAGATAGGAAAAGGCACAAAATTTGAAATAATATGTCTTCAACATATCCTTATCTTCACTCGAATTAGTTGAGTGAATTTCTTCTGGATGGAAGACTTGTTGAAGAAATCATGGACTCCATGATCACGTGCCAGAGTGTAGAACCTGCAAGAAGGAAGAGGAGAGACTCCTTGTATCTCATTATATAATGAATTAGGAGAATTTTATAAGAAATAATAGATCAATTATATGAGCAATGATTCTAAGAAGAAGCACAAGAAATAGATCTTGCTACTAAGAATTCTCACAAGCATACACAGGAAAAATAGAGAGAAGAAAAGAGTCTGAATCACATGAATGAAGAGATGAATATTTGTGTGTATCCTTCCATTGAATAATGATGAATAATAGTGTACATAGATATTACATCCATCATAGGAAAATTGAATTGTATGGAAACAACTCATAAAGCTCAAAAAGGCCGACTTACCAAAATATAGCAAAACCCCCATAGGTGGATAAAGCACTTACTAAATCTATCAAGGACCTCACGAGTTGGAAAAAGCATGAGTGAGTTGTCAAGGAGATGGAAATAACATGCTAATCCTATAAAATGGAGAAAAAATAATGGAGGATGGGTTGGAAACAAAAGCTCCCAGTTTCCTAGTTGACTAGCTTTTATCTTATCCATAGAAAATAAGGAAAAGCAGAAAAAACAGAATAAAGCAGAATCTACTGTAAAATCCTGTATACTAATTATGGATGGTCAAAAGGTGGTCAAGATCAACCCAGAATTGGAAATAAATCATTCCTAGGATATAGATGGCATGTATTGACTTTAAGGTGCAAGTGGATGCCAACTAATTAAGCTAGTGGGTGAATAATTAATCAAATAATGATTAATTATTTTATCCTAAGTAGTGAGTGGATTTAATATATTCCTACACCCCCCTATAAGTCTGACTTTTTTATGGTATGACAAAAAAAATATGGATGCATATAGGGCCCAGCAACAAGGCTATGGTCACCCTTTAACAATTATTATGTCCAGAAAAGTGAGGAAAGAGGCAAAACCACATGGGGAAAATCCTCCCTCAAGATAGGACAAGGCACAAAATTTTAAATGTGTCTTCAACATATATTCATCTTCACTTTAATGAGCTGACTGAATTGCTTTTGGATGAAGGACTTGTTGAATAAATCATGAACTCCATGATCATGCGCTGGAGTGTAGAACCTGCAAGAAGGAAGAGGAGAGACTCCTTGTATCTCATCAAATGATGAAGTAGGAGCATTATCTGAATGATTCTTTCTGCTGTCAAACTATGATCTACAAACATAATCTGAAATGGAAATGCGATCTGTGCATACTCCTTCCCAAAGAGTACAAAAGTTAAGACAATTTATTTCACACCCAATTCCCTGAATAGCTGCAAAATTGTGATGTAGATCACATGTCAATATTCAAATATGATGTAGCACCTGTATAGATCTGATATGAGGCTGATAAAAATATGATATATTAGAAATATTATCATATGGAACAACAAGGACAAAGGCTTCAATGGCTCCATGAGGATATAGGGCTAGACTAGGAAAATTATGAGCAACTGGGGAAAACCGATAGGTGTAAAAATATGAATGATGGATGGGCATAAGATCTAAACCATAAGTGTTTAGAAAAGATACAAACATGTTTAATATCAATCCATATATGACTAAGTTCATGGATAACCAACCACTGAAAGTTATGAAAGACTTCAAATCATGTAAGATAAATATCACTGCATAAGAGACCAATGAGGAATCAACTAGTGAGCTTGGGATTTGTATAGCATTTGGATTATTCAGAGGTATGGTACATGGTATGGATGGTGGTATTATATGTGTATCAACCTATAAATATGATTCTAAATCAAAATCCAAAGGATCACATATAATCATATCAATGGACTCATGGGAATACACTCGTAATGAATCCTCTGTATGAAAGGAGGAAAGAATGAGATGTTCACAATCTTCAAGAAGGCTCTGAGTATTGATGCCAAGAACAAAGGAGGATATGCTGAAGCACATGATATCAATTAAGGTTAGTGGTATGACACAAATAAGGCTCTATGTGGATAAGAAAACATCCTATAATTCACTGGGTTGTGCACCATCAATGAGAGAGGTATGCAAGAGGTGTCAAGAATCTGGCACATAGATCTCAGAATCTAAGATAGGAGATTGAGAGAAAAATGAATTGGTTATAGGATCATAATCAATATCAGCAGAAGCTCCATATGTTACTTATTTTTCATCATTAGTATCACAAGAAGAAAAATCACCTTCAAGAGACACAGAAAAAGATGGCTCTTCAATATTTGCTTCTTCATTGAAGGAGGGAAGCAGCAACATGAAATGTATGAGAAACTTCTTCATCATGATCAACTTCATCAGATAATTTAGAGGCCAAGAAATATTGAGAGAGATAACAAGAGGAGATGCTAGGTTCGCTCCATGCTACATCTTCAATTTCCTGCAAACCAAAAGCTTTGTCCAAAATTTTCCGAAGCTCAAATGGAAATTCAGCAGAATCTATGAGATGACATATATTTGGAGACATTTCCAGACACATAATTCCATAATCTCTATCACAATTATTTAGCCAATCAGTCTTCTCTTCATAAGACTTAGGTTCACTCAATGCACCAATGGAGACATCAAAGAGACATTGCCTCTTCAAGTATGCACTCATCTTTGGCTTCCAATAAGCATAGTTGAAAGGAGATAGTAGAGGAAATTTTGAATCCATATTGAAGTTGTTGATATGCTCTAGTAGATACTCTCTGCAACCTGCAAAACAAACTAGGAGAAAATCTTGTAAGCTAGACAAGCTCTTCTTCAGAGAGGGATAGGAGACTGGATGTGCTCCTCAACTCTGTAGAACTTGATCAACCTTTCTACTCGGATACCATGTAGAAATAATAGATCAATGCTATGAGCAATGAGGCTAAGAAGAATCACAGGAAATAGATCTTGCTACTAAGAATTCTCACAAGCATACACAGGAAAAATAGAGAGAAGAAAAGAGACTGAATCACATGAATGAAGAGATGAATATTGGTGTGTATCCTTCCATTGAATAATGATGAATAATAGTGTAAATAAATAGTACATCCCTCATAGGAAAATAGAATTTTATGGAAACAACTCATAAAGCTAAAAAAGGCTGACTTACCAAAATATAGCAAAACCCCCATAGGTGGATAAAGCACTTACTAAATCTATCAAGGACCTCACGAGTTGGAAAAAGAATGAGTGAGTTGTCAAGGAGATGGAAATAACATGCTAATCCTATAAAATGGAGAAAAACTAATGGAGGATGGGTTGGAAACAAAAGCTCCCAGTTTCCTAGTTGACTAGCTTTTATCTTATCCATAGAAAATAAGGAAAAGCAGAAAAAACAGAATAAAGCAGAATCTACTGTAAACTCCTGTATACTAATTATGGATGGTCAAAAGGTGGTCAAGATCAACCCAGAATTGGAAATAAATCATTCCTAGGATATAGATGGCATGTATTGAATTTAAGGTGCAAGTGGATGCCAACTAATTAAACTAGTGGGTGAATAATTAATCAAATAATGATTAATTATTTTATCCTAAGTTGTGAGTGGGTTTAATATATTCCTACACCCCCCTATAATTATGAATTTATGATGGTATGCCAAAAAATATGGATGCATATGGATGCATATAGGGCCCAGCAACAAGGCTATGGTCACCCTTTAACAATTATTATGTCCAGAAAAGTGAGGAAAGAGGCAAAACCACATGGGGAAAATCCTCCCTCAAGATAGGACAAGGCACAAAATTTTAAATGTGTCTTCAACATATATTCATCTTCACTTTAATGAGCTGACTGAATTGCTTTTGGATGAAGGACTTGTTGAATAAATCATGAACTCCATGATCATGCGCTGGAGTGTAGAACCTGCAAGAAGGAAGAGGAGAGACTCCTTGTATCTCATCAAATGATGAAGTAGGAGCATTATCTGAATGTTTCTTTCTGCTGTCAAACTATGATCTGCAAACATAATCTGAAATGGAAATGCGATCTGTGCATACTCCTTCCCAAAGAGTACAAAAGTTAAGACAATTTATTTCACACCCAATTCCCTGAATAGCTACAAAATTGTGATGTGGATCACATGTCAATATTCAAATATGATGTAGCACCTGTATAGATCTGATATGAGGCTGATAAAAATATTATATATTAGAAATATTATCATATGGAACAACAAGGACAAAGGCTTCAATGGCTCCATGAGGATATAGGGCTAGACTAGGAAAATTATGAGCAACTGGGGAAAACCGATAGGTGTAAAAATATGAATGATGGATGGGCATAAGATCTAAACCATAAGTGTTTAGAAAAGATACAAACATGTTTAATATCAATCCATATATGACTAATTTCATGGATAACCAACCACTGAAAGTTATGAAAGACTTCAAATCATGTAAGATAAATATCACTGCATAAGAGACCAATGAGGAATCAACTAGTGAGCTTGGGATTTGTATAGCATTTGGATTATTCAGAGGTATG
The DNA here is from genome assembly GCA_001517045.1 of Pseudotsuga menziesii. NCBI lineage: Eukaryota > Viridiplantae > Streptophyta > Pinopsida > Pinales > Pinaceae > Pseudotsuga > Pseudotsuga menziesii. The sequence continues at coordinate 112,735 of LPNX011172357.1, read as the reverse complement.
GTACATGGTATGGATGGTGGTATTATATGTGTATCAACCTATAAATATGATTCTAAATCAAAATCCAAAGGATCACATATAATCATATCAATGGACTCATGGGAATACACTCGTAATGAATCCTCTGTATGAAAGGAGGAAAGAATGAGATGTTCATAATCTTCAAGAAGGCTCTGAGTATTGATGCCAAGAACAAAGGAGGATATGCTGAAGCACATGATATCAATTAAGGTTAGTGGTATGACACAAATAAGGCTCTATGTGGCTAAGCAAACATCCTATAATTCACTGGGTTGTGCACCATCAATGAGAGAGGTATGCAAGAGGTGTAAAGAATCTGGCACATAGATCTCAGAATCTAAGATAGGAGATTGAGAGAAAAATGAATTGGTTATAGGATCATAATCAATATCAGCAGAAGCTCCATATGTTACTTATTTTTCATCATTAGTATCACAAGAAGAAAAATCACCTTCAAGAGACACAGAAAAAGATGGCTCTTCAATATTTGCTTCTTCATTGAAGGAGGGAAGCAGCAACATGAACTGTATGAGAAACTTCTTCATCATGATCAACTTCATCAGATAACGTAGAGGCCAAGAAATATTGAGAGAGATAACAAGAGGAGATGCTAGGTTCGCTCCATGCTACATCTTCAATTTCCTGCAAACCAAAAGCTTTGTCCAAAATTTTCCAAAGCTCAAATGGAAATTCAGCAGAATCTATGAGATGACATATATTTGGAGACATTTCCAGACACATAATTCCATAATCTCTATCACAATTATTTATCCAATCAGTCTTCTCTTCATAAGACTTAGGTTCACTCAATGCACCAATGGAGACATCAAAGAGACATTGCCTCTTCAAGTATGCACTCATCTTTGGCTTCCAATAAGCATAGTTGAAAGGAGATAGTAGAGGAACTTTTTAATCCATATTGAAGTTGTTGATATGCTCTAGTAGATACTCTCTGTAACCTGCAAAACAAACTAGGAGAAAATCTTGTAAGCTAGACAAGCTCTTCTTCAGAGAGGGATAGGAGACTGGATGTGCTCCTCAACTCTGTAGAACTTGATCAACCTTTCTACTCGGATACCATGTAGAAATAATAGATCAATGCTATGAGAAATGAGGCTAAGAAGAATCACAGGAAATAGATCTTTCTACTAAGAATTCTCACAAGCATACACAGGAAAAATAGAGAGAAGAAAAGAGACTGAATCACATGAATGAAGAGATGAATATTGGTGTGTATCCTTCCATTGAATAATGATGAATAATAGTGTAAATAAATAGTACATCCCTCATAGGAAAATAGAATTTTATGGAAACAACTCATAAAGCTAAAAAAGGATGACTTACCAAAATATAGCAAAACCCCCATAGGTGGATAAAGCACTTACTAAATCTATCAAGGACCTCACGAGTTGGAAAAATCATGAGTGAGTTGTCAAGGAGATGAAAATAACATGATAATCCTAGAAAATGGAGAAAAAATAATGGAGGATGGGTTGTAAACAAAAGCTCCCAGTTTCCTAGTTGACTAGCTTTTATCTTATCCATAGAAAAGTAGGAAAAGAAAAAAAAGTAGAATAAAGCAGAATCTGTTGCAAAGTCCTGTATACTAATTTTGGATGGTCAAAAGGTGGTTAAGATCAACCCAGAATTGGAAATAAATCATTCCGAGGATATAGATGGCATGTATTGACTTTAAGGTGCAAGTGGATTCCAACTAATTAAGCTAGTGGGTGAATAATTAATCAAATAATGATTAATTATTTTATCCTAAGTTGTGAGTGGGTTTAATATATTCCTACACTTCGAAGCATGGAAGTATTTGATTTTTCTAAATAAAATGAATTGGACACTTACATGAGTAGAGAGGTTTCAGTTCCACAGGGATATGAGGCTCAAAGACTTACACAAGAAGAACTTGGTCAAGGCCAAGAAGATAATTATTAATTCAATCATGGATCAACTTGAAGCACAAGTGTCTTCCCCTAAAGACACAGAACATGTTTGAGTCCTTGATCAAGCTATTTGAAGGAAATAACATACATCAGAAGATGAACTTAAGAAACCAGTTGAAGAATGTTAAGATCCAGAATGCAGAAACCATACAGTCATACTTTACAAGGGTCTCTCAAATCAAATAACAACTTGAAGCGGTAAAAGAAGAAGTTAAGAATGCAGAAGTGGTGATATCCACCTTGAATGGTCTCCTAGAATCATGGGATTCATTCATTCAAGGAATTTGTTCTAGAAGGAAGTGATTACTTTTAGCAAAATCTGGGCACAAGAAGAAGAAGCTCGACTCATAATAAGAGAAGAGAAGATGGGAGCAACTGAATATCAAGCTCTTACCATCCAAAGAATATCCCTCAACCAATGAGGAATATGAAGATCTCAACTCTTGAAGAACCTCTTATCCACCTTAGAATTTGGATAAGAAACGATGCTATTATGAATGAAGAAGATGATGAAGCTGAAGGCTCAAGAAGGAGTCTACCCATGAAACAAATAAAGATAAGTATTCAATTGTCATTTCATGATACTGTTTTGTTATATTCAGTTGATGTACTATGCATGATAGAATGTTTTCATTAATGATAGTATACTACTAATATGCATGTGATGGGTAAGTAGCTCATGGTGCTATACAACTCTCCATTGCTACTTATCTAGAATGAAACCTCTTTGCTGACATATTGGATTAGTGCACAATATCAATGTTGTCCTGGTAGAGATGGAAGGAATCCAGAAACGTTTCTGTAAAATATGGATGAATGTTGTAATGGCTAAAGTAGTTGCATGATCATATATTTATGCATAAGAATTTTCTAGTATGAATATTCCTTATGAAATGTTTCTAACCATACAAATGCATTTGACTTGTAGGAAATATTGCATACATAATCGCCTACAAGAAAATAAGAATGAGACTTGTTTTGTAGAACAAGTAATGACAGTTCAAGATGAAAAATAATATGATGAATGCAGTGACATCATTGATGTAGAACCTTCCAAGAAAGGGAAGTCCAGTTCAAGAAAAATGATGTCTAGGATGTAGTATAGATACATGAAGGGAAGTTCATAGTTCCATCATGCAGTAGATGGAAGCATCGTATGATACAAGGCAAGATTCGAAGAGACATTTTGTAGCCAGTGGGAATTGAGACACATGATAGGTAGAATCATGTGTACAAATGAAAGAAGGCCTTGTACGAGCTCAAAAGACACCCATGGGATAACACATACATGATGAGCCTGATGAAGATCTAAACCTATGCTACAAGGTTGATAGAGGATGACAAGCTCACAGATGGGTGTGAGGAGAATTCTTGAAAACGTTAAAGATAGAGGATCTTGGTATCCATTGTCACTCCAATACATAATGTTTCAGTGCATAGAGTACGGAAGACATAGGGATTATGATGCTTCAGAGGGAGTGACTATAGAATATCCTAAGGTTCAACATGGTACGACAGGATGGATAGATTACTGATGACTCTAAGCTTCACTGAGTGTAAAGCGGGTTCCAACCCTTGCTTCAAGGTTCAATGTGGAAGACCAGTGATTCTCCTATTATGGGTTGACGCACTATGTTCTAGGCATGGAGGTGTGGACAAGGGAAGTATGCAATAGAGATCCTAAATAGGTTCAGGATGATGGACTACATGACCACACCTATGAAATCAAACATGAAGCTATTGATTGTTTCTTCATCAGAGTCGGTTGATGCCACGATGTATCGTCAGATGATTGGGTCCTTGATATTTGCTTTGATGTGAACACATTGAGACATGTTCACCTGATGGTTATAAAGCATGCAATAAGGTACCTGAGCGGTACAGCTGATTATGGGCTCAAGTATGATGTGAATCAGAAGATTAACCTGGAGGGTTATGTTGATTCAGATTAGGTAGGAAGTGACATCGATAGGAAGAGCACTTTAGGGTGTTACTTCAGTATGGGACCAGGTGTGATCTCTTGGTTTTAGCAGGAAGCAATCCTATGTGGCACTGAGTATAGCTGAAGCAGAGTATGTCACAACTTATTCAGCTAGTTGTGAGGCAATGTGGCTACAGAAGCTACTATCTGATTTATTTGATCTCTAGTTGGATGCTACTTCTATACATTGTGACAACCAAATTTGCATGAAGTTGTCATAGAATCCAATGTTCCATGACATGTCGAAGCATATCGAGATCAAGTATCACTATATCCGGGATATGGTGCAGAGGGAAGTAGTGAAGCTCCAGTATGTTGCGACAGAGGAACAGATAGCTAATGTGTTGATGAAGCCATTAGCTAGGGTGAAGTTTGAGTACTTTAGGGAGAATCTTGGTGTTCTCCAGATCGAGATTTTCTCTAAGGGAAAATGATGAGACCCATATCCATTCTGACATGGTGAGAGGATTGGTTCCTTCCATGGTCAGATGTAAGGGCTGAGCCATTCTATCATGGTGAGAGGATTAGTTCCTTCCATGTCAGATATGAGTGCTGAGCCATTCTAATATGAATGTAGGATTGGTTCCTACATGATCAGATATAAGGGCTATTTCCATTCTTGGAATAGAGCTTCCTGGTGAGGTACTAAGAATACTTGGTCTAGGACTGAGGGCCATTCTGATATGACTATGAGATGTTTTCTCACATGATCAGATATGAGTGCATGGCCATTCTGATGTGATAGAGGGATGTGTTCCCACTTGACCAGATGCAAGAGCTCAGCCATTCTGTCATGGTTAAAGGATTAGGTTCCTCCCATGTTAGATGTGAGTGCTGGCCATTCTGATGAGTAGGTCAGATGTAAGGGCTACTGCCATTCTCAGGGAGAATGGAGGCACCCGGTCAATTACCAGGTAGCTCAGTCTTGGACTAGAGGCCATTCTGATGTGACTATAGGATTGGTTCCTACAAGATGAAATGTGAGTGCATGCCTTTCTGACGAGTAGGTTAGATGTGAGTGTTTTGCCTTTCTAACAAGTAGGTTAGATGTGAGTGCTGGCCATTCTGATGAGTAGGTTGGATGTAAGGGCTACTGCCATTCTCTGGGAGAATGGAGGCACCCGGTTAGTTACCAGGTAGCTCAGTTTGGGACTAGGGGCCATTCTGATGTGACTGTAGGATTGGTTCCTACATGATCAAATGTGAGTGCATGCCTTTTTGATTAGTAGGTCAGATGTAAGTGCTGAGCCCTTTCACAAATGATAGTAGTTGTGTCCTATCATGCTGGTGAATGTGAGTGTTGGGCCTTTCTGATGTGATTATAGGATTGGTTCCTATATGGTAAGATGTGAGTGCTGGGTGTGCCTTTCTGATGAGTAGGTCAGATTTAAGTGTTGGGCATGCCTTTCTGACGAGCAGGTCAAATGTAAGTGTCGGGCAGGCCATTCTGACTTGGTGTCAAATATAAGCATTGAAGAATACCTACATGGAGGCTAGGCCTACAACTAGCATGAAAAAGGGCTAGCTCTGTAGAACTTCCTGTGATGAGAAGAATCATGAGATAGCACCCGTGGTATTGATCCAGATCGAGTGAGGATCTATATCTAGTGATGATGTCTAGTGATGATGATTCAGATTGAGTGATGATGATCCAGCAGTGATGATCTAGATCTAGTGATGATGAGCTAGATCAAGTGATGATCTAGATGCAGTGATGATGATCCATATCGAGTGATGATCCAGATCCAGTGATGATGATCCAGATCGAGTAATGATCTAGATTCAGTGTGATGATCCAGATCGAGTGATGATCTAGATCTAGATGAAGATGACAAGAACTCAATGATGATCCAGATGATACAAAGAGGAAGACTTGTGCTGATAAATTGTGTCGAGAGAATACCTTCCTAGTTAAGAGGGAGTGTTGATGTATTTGTAACTTCAGAATGTATTCATTGATATTTCTTACGTATTGTAACCCGATGTTTATTACGGGATGTATTTGTAATGTACTTGAGTCATGTCATACCTCGATGTTTATTCTGGGAATTTTCTATAATGATAAATTCATGTCAAGTCATTGTGGGGTTAAAGCCCCAACAGTTATGGGGCCCTAGGGTTATTAGACTATCCTAGTGAATTCAACCCTAGGTGAGTCATTGTAAGTCAGGGAAATAGTCCCCACCATTATGTTAAGGATAAACCTCCTTGTTGGTCGGAGGAGCCAAAGTCCCCACAAGTTGTGGGGCACTAGGGTTATTAGACACTCCTAGAGATGTTGGCTCTAGTAAGTAATTGTTAAGTGAGGCCGACATGTTGGAGCAGGTTCCAAGTGAATGGAAGAATATAAATAGAGAGTGAGTCTCTCTATTTAATACACACACACTCACTCATTGGGGTGGATGAGTGAGAGGAGAATTTGCTGGGACAAGAGAGAGACTGCTACTATCAGGAGATCATCTTTATGTTTTTGGGTTTTAGTTTTGGTGCTGATTTTATCTTTGAGGAAGTTGCGGGGTTTTCTCTTTTATGGTTTCCCTGAGGAAAATCTTTGTGTCTCTTGTCTCTTGTGTTTTATTGCCATGCATGTTATTCTCTCAGTTAAGATTCTAAGATCATAATGCTATCTTGAATGATAAAAACCTAACAAATCCACTCATTTCTAGATTGTCGAAACTCGGGCCATTTATGGCATCAACAAGCTTAGGGTATAGTGCATGTGTGGGATGCTCAAGGACAATCAATAGGTTGAAAAGGCCAGTGAATAGTGTTGATTGGGTTGGTAGATAGATTCTTGAGATGAAGCTAAGAGACAACAAATTGGATGTTGATGATGAGAAAGTAAGCTAATATTTTTTTTGTTTTAAGAGAAATATTTGAGTTTGAACCAAGAAATTAAAGGAGGCATTTATTGTATGCTTGTTTCCTATTTTCATGGAAGGACTTTTTATACATGGTTCTTCCATAACATGTCAATGTAAAACAATTGTAGGATATTGGGCCAACTATTGCTGATGGTATGGGTGCAGAATGAGGCCACATCATAGCTACAACCATAGGTGGCAGAAATGGCCATCCTAAACAGGTTTACCTAATAATTGTGTTCACAATGAGAATTCATTAGGTCACAACCAAGAATCTAAGTGAATAGTTTCTTTATGGATATTTTTTCCAATTGTTTGTTTATTCTTTTATTGACTTGACAAACCATCAGTTACATTGCAGAACATGTGGTTGGAACAGGGTCTTTTGGCGTTGTCTTTTAGGTCATAATTGACTTCTTTATTCCAAAATGGGGATTTTATATAATGTTTATTTTGTGGTTGGAATGCAAATTTATGATGATTAGATTGTGCAGCCTAAATGCAGAGAAACTGGAGAAATTGTTGCAATCAAGAAGGTTCACAAAGACAAATGGTACAAGAACCGAGAGTTGCAGATAATGCATATGTTAGACCATCCAAATATTGTTGATTTTAAACACTTTTTTTCTCAACAATGGACAACGAAGAAATTTATCTTAATCTTGTATTAGAGTATGTGCCTGATACTATGAATCCCATTGTGATGCACTACAACAGAATGAACCAAAGAATGCCACTCATTTATGTGAAAATCTACAGTTACGAGGTTTTTGATCTTTAACTTCTTCCCTACATTATCCTATTTTTGTGAAAAAATTCAGACATTCCTATTTGGTAATAGATCAAGTTAAAATTTGCAGTCTGAGATGAATTGAGAGTTTGAGAAACTTTAGAAATGGAATTATTAGGAATATCATATTTTTTCACCATGAATTGAATACTAGCAGAGTTGAATGGATATGATTGCTAAGATGTATGGTTACATATTTTAGTCTTCTATAAAGCTGAAAGATGCAGTATGGAAATCTAGGGAATTGCAAAAAGATACAAGCAAACTTATAAATACGTAGAAGGGAAAACTTTAAAAAGAAAACAAAAATAAGACATTTTAACAACTAAACATGTTTCCAACACTCTCTTTGTTATTTCATCATCTTATTGGCTTTAATGGCTAGTTTATATTATAATTGTTTCACTTTTGAACAATAGATTTCTAAGTATATGTAAAGGGTACTTCTATTTTAAAGGGTACTTCACATGGGAATTGCATAACATATTGACCCTCATCTTTATTAAATTTCTTTTACAGAATTCCACCAATTGTTTCCATAATAGAATATCAAACTTCTTAGTAAACAATTTTGCATGGTACTAATTACCTGTGTGTATTTCTGGTGCATTTTACCACTACCATGCCCAAGGGAAAGCACAATAAAGAGATTCGGTACCTCAGGTATTTCACTCATCCCTAGCTATACATCAAAGGCATCACTATTTAATCTAGTTCATTGTTTTTCTACTTTACAAGTGAACTTAACTAAGTGGGCCATTGAGTATGAAGAGCCTGTTGCTGAGGATTTTCCATTGAGTATGAAGACCTTGCTGCTGAGGCTTTCAAGCTGCTAAGTATGGGTTAATTCAAGTTGCTGTGGGATCTAAGTATGGCTTAGCAACCAAGTACAAGTGGGACGGTTTAGCCATTGTAATATTTTCAAAAGTCATCGATGTACTAGATGATTTTCATGCAAAGTTATAATGAGATATTTTTTGAGAAAACTCATCTTTATTGTAATACTTGACATCTCATGTAATATAATTTGTGCAGTTTAAAACTTATATGGTTGTACTTTATATTACTTATAAGTCTTGTAATTAACTAATTAATGTGACATTACATATTTCACATGTGTATGAGATGATAAATAATGTATTTTTTTTTTTAATTTAAACATAATATCATATTTAAATTTTATATTGATTAATAATGGATACCATTAAAACTACTAAAATATAATAACCACACATAAAATGACCAAAAATGACTAAATTAGTGACCAATAAATGAGATTAGTGAACAAAATTCGCATATAAAATGACCAAAAATTGAAAGATACGTGACCAAAAAATGAGATATAAATGACCAAAAGAATGACCAAAATTTGCATATTAATGACCAAAAAACAGTTTTGGTGGCTAATTTACGACCTTTTATTATGCGACCAAATTTGGTCGTATTCTAGTTTGTCATGTGGTCATTAATTTGGCCATAAATGTGGTCATATATTTGGTCATTGATTCAAATATATGACTAAATTAATGACCAAATATATCACCAAATTAATGACCAACTGACAAGCTATAAATGACCAATTTTGGTCATGTAATAAAAGACCTTAAATTAGCCACCAACGATCGCCAAACAAAAAGTGGTCGTTGATATGCGGATTTTGGTGATTTTTTTTGTCACTAATCTCTCATGTTCCACTAGTGAAGGAATAATTTAGAAAGTTTCTGTAAGGAAGATATCCACTTTACAAGCAAAGAATTGCATTTGGAAAGGCTGCAAACTTTTTGCAGTGAACATCCATGACATAGAAGTTGAAAGAGAACAACACATAGAGGAATTCCCAGTTCTCGTAGACTTCACAGATGTATTTCCATAGGAGATACACGGATCACCACCAAAACAAGACCTATATTTTTCCATAGAAATTACATGAGGGTCAGTTCCGGATTCAAAATCCCCTTATTGCATGAGCGGACCAGATTTGGTGGGGTCCAAAATGCAGTTCCAAGAGTTGATTGAGAATGGATATATCTGACCGAGTATGTCCCCTTGGGGAGCACCGATACTTTTTGTAAAGAAGAAGGATAATACAATGTGGATGTGCATCGATTACTGCCAACTTAACAAGATGACCATTAAGAACCGATACCCACTCCCTGGGATCGATGACTTGTTCGATCAAGTATGAGGAGCCAATATATTTTCGAATATCGACTTGTGATATGGGTACCATCAGGTACGGATTCGCGATGAAGATATTCATAAAATTTCCTTTCATATGAGGTACGACCACTATGATTTTGTAGTGATGCCTTTCGGGTTGACCAATGCACCCAAGAAATTTATGTGTATGATGAACAATATCTTCAATAAATACCTAGATAAATTGGTTTTGGTAATTATACACCACATCCTAGTTTACTCTAAGAGTAAAGAGGAACACATTGAGCATCTCCGCATAGTGCTACAGGTGTTACGAGAACACCAACTCTACACCAAGTTTAGTAAATGTCATTTTTACAAACCACAGATATAGTAATTGGGTCACATTATTTCCGAGAAGGGGATAGTTGTGGACCCAGAAAAGATTAAAGCCAAAGAGGATTGGCCTACCTCCACTAGTGTCACTGACATTAGGTCCTTCTATGGATTATCTGGTTACTACCAAAATTTCATTGAGAACTTTTCGAGGATAGCTTGTCCTATGAATGCTTTTCAAAGTAAGGCAAACAAGTTCTTGTGGATGACCAAGTGCGAGGAAATATTTCAAAATCTGAAACAGATTTTGACGATTGCACCAATACTACAAATTGTGGATCTCGACGGGGATTTCGTTGTTTGCACAGATTCAAGCAAGGAAGGGCTCGGAAGAGTCCTCTTGCAGAACAATTACGTGATCTTTTATGAATCATGAAAGTTAAAAGAACATGAACAAAGCTACCCGACCCATGATCTTGAGTTAGTAGCCATCATGTCATGTCCCCACCCTTCTACTAGCGATAGGACACAACTATAATGTTGACAATCTGGGAAACTAATCCCCATGAACGTAAACTAAAATGGATTGGAAATAAACATACATAGATGCATATATTACTATCAAACAACAGAAGCATTTACACTAGCAGACTCACACATAGCCAAGGAGGTGGAATGGTTGAATTGCTAAGCTAATGAGCTCAAACACAGAGCTATGGACACCTACACACGATATAGATTGTATTTCCCAACACCTACAAACCCAACACAAGGAAGCATCCCCTTCTCTGCTACACAATACCTCAGGCTATGCCTTCCCTTCCAGTGATGTTCTGGGTGTGTGAAGAATAAAATCCATCTCCTCTTGATCTGGTTGTGAGGTTCCTTTCCCCACTAGGTTTATCAAGCTATTTTCTTCCTAATTCCACTCCAAACTGGTTTAGAACAAAACCAAGGGTGCACACACAACAAAACGCAAGATCTCGATTTGAATACAAACATTTTCAACCAAAAACGTAAATGACAATCAGTAAAACAACCCCCCTGATAGAAATTTGATTTCCAAAATCGTTCTATCGCTTCACGTAGGAAAAAATGGCTCATCAGATACCTAGAAATTGTGGTCCCTTCCCCAATCTACTGGGCATTACCAAAAATGATTTCCCAACTTGGAAAACATTGGATCTGACTGCAAAAAAGTGAATGGATACACATAGGAAACTGTGGATGCCTGAGAGAGGTCACATGAATGAGATAATTGTGGTGGAAAAATGAAAAAACCTGAATGCATGGTAGAATGGGCATACGTTTTTGGGTTTTTACTTGCCCAAGGAGTCAAAACATGTTTTTCAAAAATTGGTGCTCTTCCCAATTCGAATTTTTCCCGTACTCTTCACATTCCCATGTAATAACTACCTCAACCTCTCCTGGCAGAAATAAATGATTGGGGAAAAACACAAGAAAAGGGTAGTTGATAGTTTTGATGGGTTTTCCCTTTGACATTTGGCTTTTCTGCATTGGTCCTAAAGGTTTGAATATCCCCCCCTCCCTTATCCTTAGGAAATCATGCCCTCATCTCATTATTGTTGCATTCACATAGCTCATTGTGGGTTTTTAATTAAAGTGCATATTTACATGATGTCCAAAATTATAATTTGTCGGCTAACACAAAATACCATTGGCAACAATTTTTTATTGTTGAAACATAAAGCGCTAAATCGATGGTGAGGCTTTTTCCTTTAGCTCCACACCATGATTAATTACAATATATACATCATATACATTTAATGCAAATGGGGTCGAAATCAGTGTGTTAGAATGATAAGGAAGATATTAAAACATTTATGAAGTCATATATTGAAGATATGACTAGACATTTTACGCAGTGTTTGAATTGTTGGCTAGCCAACTTGGGAGCAAGTCAACACAAGGGAGTAGTAATAGTACACCTCATGATGAGAAGAATACATATGGGGCAGTTATTTTCTCAAATACTAGACCTCAAAAACAACCCCATGAATTGAAGAATTAGATCAGACCTGTAATTCCTAAGTTTTTCGAGTCTAAAGAGAGCCTTGACCCCACTTATGGTGTGAAGGAAGCAACAAATAATTGGCATCAACTCAGTGGAGAATTTAGGAAATTTCTTCCTTTCAATCAAATTCCATAGGCCCTCTCATCAGATTAAGCAAGGAGGAAGTCGGAATATGACACCTTCTCTAAATCAGGAATTTAAGTATACCATTGGAAAATTAATTATTCCTTCCCTTGATTGTTCTTCCCAAATGTCTACTAATCCTTTGATACAACTAAGTGTGTATTTCAAATTGAATCTTATGGTTGAAAAAGACGCACTGCAAATATCCATTCTACATATTGAAGGAGAAGCCAATCATTGGTGGTTCCATGGTCTTAGAACCTTGGGACATTATTGGATTCATCTTATGAGGTTTTCTCCAATGCCTTAATAGAGATATTTGATAGGAAATACCCTGAACTTCCTTTCAAATAATTACCACAATTAAAGCAAGCTTCAACCCCTAAACCATATATGTTAGAATTTGAAAGGTCTCAGTTATGGTTTCTGATGTGTATATGGTTAGGTTGGTTTTTATATTTACTAGAGGATTAACAGAACCTTTGAAAGGGCTCATGAAATCCCACAATCTAGCTGCATTGAAGGATTCCATGAATTTGACAAGAGACTTGTAGAATATGTTGCCAAAAAATAAATATCCCCATAATCCCAATTTTCCTCCCAAATTCAAATAAGGGAGGAAACCATGGGAAAATGAATCTTTTTTCAAGGATAATAAGAATGTTCCAAGAAGATAAGAACTCAAAAGAAATAAATTGTGTTTCACATGTCAGCAACCTTGGGTTTCGAGACATAAGTGTTCTGAAGGCAAGGCACACTACATTGAAGTATTCTATAAATATGAGGAAGGCGGAGTGGAGGAAGAAATACAACTTTTCATCCAAGAAGAAGGGTGTGAAACAACATAAGGAGAATCCCACTCCTCATATAGGAAAAATTGCAGTACTTTGAGGTGTTCCTAGATTTCACACCCTTATACTCAAGGGTAACATAGAGGTGAAAATGGTTATGGTCCTAGTGGATGGAGAATCCACTCATAAATTCATAGTTGCATCTTTGGTGGAGAGGAGAATGCAACAAATAGAAACTTTTGATTGTTTCACTGTCATCATTCCAGGTAACAATTCTATGGAATCCACCAAATGGATTCTATAGCTACAAGTTACTATAGGAAATCATACTATTAATAACAACTTCTATGTAGTGAATGTGGCTGACAGAAATGTGGTTTTGGGAATCCAATGGTTATATTCTTTAGGAGAACATATAGTGACCTATCAAGCCCCTCAAAGCAGGTTCCAAAATTTTGATGGGAAACCCTTCTTGTTGAGAGGGAAGTAAATTTACCCAAATCAAGTAGTGTCCTCTCATAGTATGAGGTATATCTTGATGTATGGAGACATTGAATGGGTTTTTGAATGTTTGATTACATATTCTAAGCCTCACTTGAAGGTTTCAAAGCATCCTAAGGAGATAGAGTAGTTTTTGGATAAGTATGAGAGAGTTTTTGGAGACCTTCCCCGAGGGAGGCCACTAGTAAAGGGGTGGAGCATGCCATTCCATTAGATATAGGAACCCAACCTATCAAAATAAATCCCTATAAGAACCCCAAAAGGATTCGAGATGATATTGAGGAGGCCATTAAAAAACTTTTGGAATTGGGTCTCATAAGGCCTAGTTCAATCCCTTATGCTTCTTCAAATGTTATGGTAAAGAAAAAGGATGGAACCTTGAGGATGTGCATTGATTTTAGATAATTAAACAAGAAAAAAATGAAGAATAAGTTTCCCATCCCAAGGATTGATAAGCTCATGCATGTGCTGCATGGATCAAATTTATTCTTAGATATTGACCTTAGATCTGGTTATCATCAAATTCAAATGAGGGAGGAAGACATACCAAATACTGATTTCATATGTCACTATGGTCACTTTGAGTTTTTTTCCATGCTTTTTGGATTGAAAAATGATCCTCCTACATTTCAATCATGCGTTAACAATATATTCCACAAGAAACTTCATAAGTTTTTACTAGTTTTCTTTGATGACACTCTTATTTACAATAAAACATGGAATGAACACTTGCATCATTTAGAAGTGCTATTAAAAATTTGACATGATCAATCTTTGTTTCTTAATTTGTCAAAATTTGAGTTAGCTTTGACATAAGTTTTGTATCTTGTACACATCATTGTTAAATATGGTGTCAAGGTGGACTTGGAAAAAATAAATGCCATTATACAATGGCCTTGTCCCAAAAATATCATTGAATTGAGAGTATTCTTTGGGATTTGTACCTACTATAGAAAATTTATGAGGAGTTTCTCCCAACTCACTTCATCTCTCAATAATTTGAAAAATAAGGATGCTTTCAAATGACATGAAGAAGATGAAAAGGATTTCCAAAGAATAAAAGAGGTAATGATCAATTGTCTTATTCTTGCATTGCGTGATTTTTCTAAACCATTTATCTTGGAGTGTGATGCATCAATGGAGGGTATTGGAGCAGTCGTAAACCAAGGAAAACATCCAAAATGTTTCAAGAGTAGGAACATAAAACCACATGACAATATTTACTCTATTTATGACAAAGAAATGTTATCTATGATGCATTCTTTGATCAAGTTTAGGCAATACTTGGTGGGAAACAAGTTTGTGGTCAAGACTCACCATAACAACCTAAGGTACTTCCTCACTCAAAAGGATCTAAATGAAAGGAAAAAAAACTGGGTGAGTAAGATTCAAGCATTTTATTTTGATATTGAATATGTGAAGGGAAAGCATAATGTGATAGCAGATTACTTATCTAGAATACCTTCTATTTCTCTAATGGATGTTGCAGAATATTGGAAAGCTATATTAGAAACCTAGAATATGCCAAGGATAAGTTTTCTTGTGAATTTTTTTATGGGACTAACCATGATGATAGTTATAAGGTGTTAGAAGGAATCATATACTACAAATATAGAATATATTTGGTCCCTATATTTGGTCCCCGGTTTGAGTTT
The DNA here is from genome assembly GCA_001517045.1 of Pseudotsuga menziesii. Taxonomy (NCBI): domain Eukaryota; kingdom Viridiplantae; phylum Streptophyta; class Pinopsida; order Pinales; family Pinaceae; genus Pseudotsuga; species Pseudotsuga menziesii. Next base: position 97,547 of record LPNX011172357.1, on the reverse strand, counting down.
GAAGGAGAAAGTCTTGAAGAGAGCTAATTATTCTCCTCTAGCAGACCACTGTGGTTTCTTGAAAACATATGGAGTGTTGAGAGAAATATTCTCTTGGAAAGGGTTGAAGAATTATGTTATGAAATATGTTAATAAATTCCCAACATGTCAGCAAAACAAAGTGGAGCACAATCATTCAACTAGTCTCTTACACCCTTTTTCTATACCAGGACAAAAATAGGAGAGCATTTCCATGGATTTCGTCACTCATTTACAAAAGGTACTTGGTAAGGATTGCATATTTGTAGTGGTGGATAGATTCACTAAACTTTATCATTTCTTTTATATTACTACAACTTTCAGTGTTGCACAAGTGGTTGAGCTATTCTTTAGAGAATTTTTTAGATTGCATGGGCTTCCCAAGAGCATTGTTAGTGATAGAGATAACCAATTTTTTAGTGAACTTTGGAAACAACTCTTCAAAATGGTGGGGAACAATTTGAATCCTAGCACTAGATATCATCCACAAACTGATGGCCAAACAAATATGGTGAATCAATGGTTGGAGGGATACTTGAGGTACTATGTTAGTGGGAAACAAATGGCATGAATCAAATGGTTGCATTTGGGTGATTTTTTCTATAATACTACTTTTCATATGTCCATTAGCATGTCTCATTTAAAAGCACTTTATGGTTATGAGGCATGTACACTTTTATTGACCAAATATTTGGTGATATTATAGCATCAAAAGCTAAGGATTGGACTAAAGAACATTAAAATATTTTGAAGGTTTTGAAAGATAACTTCTAGGTTTCCCAAAATCAACAAAAAAAATATGCAAACCGACATAGAGTGGAGAGACACTTCCAAGTGAGTGACTTGGTTTATTTTATATTGCATCCCTACAAAAAAACAACCATAAAAGGCAAAGGTTCAAAAAATATCAAACCAAGGTTTTATGGTCCCTAAAAAGTTAGTTCAAAAAGTTGGAGAAGTGGCATATGATTTGGAACTTCTAGCAGGAAGTAAAATCCATAATGTGTTTACTGTTTCATGTCTAAAGAATCTGATATTGTAGCATATTTCAGTTTCAGAAACATTACCTCCCTTGGATGATGAAGGACAACTTATTCTCTTTCAAGAAAGAATATTGAAGACAAGGGAAAGGAAGTTAAGAAGCGAAACTATAAGGGAATACTTGGTACAATGGAAGGATTTTCATAGTGAGGAAGCCACTTGGGGAAGATGAAAAAATTTTGCAGCATCCAAACTTGGAATTGTAGGAGGACAATAAATCTTGAGTGCGGAGGAATTTCATGTCCCCGTCCAAATAAGACTTCTAGCAAACAATGTTTAACTAACCTACTAGTTCCCTAGGTTGAGGTGGAGGCATACAATTTTGTAATAAGGGAGGTATGAGACCCAATATGACCTTATTTTACCATTTACACATTAAATTATAACGTAAAAACAATAATTGTGGAAAAAAGAAAGTAGCATTGCTTCATGGATACACTTGGATGTTCATAGAATCCCTGGGTGGCTAGATTCCTCCCTACACTTGCCATAACCTACCTCCAAATTTCCTAATTATGGGGAATGGAATGTTGTTGGGAGGTAAATAGGTTTCAAGTAAAATATCATGAGCCAATTAATTTGAATTGGTGAAGGGAAGTAACTCCTATGGAAGAGGAAGAATCTAGGAAGACGATGTGTGCCACTTGGAGAGAGATTCCATGCACTCTATGAAAACTATGATGGAATATTCTATGACAAATTCAATCCTGATTGTAGAACTGATTGTAAACCTATGACAATATGAAATTACATGGCTAAAAATATCCACCAATAGGGTTCATTTGGGGGTTAGAGGTATCCATTCGAATTGGGGAAATAATTGAAGCACAAGGAAGAGGACAAGTGTCATAGGAGTTATTAAACTATTGGGATGCGTTGGAGGAATCCTATGGAGGATAATTCTACCTTAGGGGACCCAATGAGGATTATAAAAATATGTCATGACGAAGGAAAATGGATTTTTATCATTTTTATAATTTGGATTTTGGCATTTCGGAAATCTCTTGCTTGTCTATTGCACGGTGAGTGTTCACTCTCCGTGTTAGTGAGTCAATTTCGAGGGAGTTGGATTCTTATCCAAATTGGGTGTTGGAGAGGCCACACAAACCTCTAATTTGGAGCTTAATGAAGTGTTCTAGTTGCATATTGAATGTTGATATAGTTTTTCCTCATATATTTCCCTTTTCTTTCATCCCATCTCACTATCCCCCATGTTTTCATATGATGGCACACATGTGAGAATGGTGGTTATGCTTGGTTGAGATGCCCAATATTGGGTACATTATGTTTGGCTCTGTAGCATGGTGTCCCTACTCTCTGTAAGTCAAATTATCAAAAATACATGTGAAAAAATGCCCACATTCCAAGCTATTGTTTGACTATTTTTCATGTGTTGGCTTCCATTTCGAAGGAGATATGTATCTCATCTATATTAAGGAATTTATATGATGTTAAATGTGTTTTAGGAAGTTATTTTTATTTTTTATATGGTATCCATTCATCATTCTCTATTCTGAACTATTTCATTTTCTTTTTATGAGTTAAAATTGATCTATCTATGTCATTTCCCCTTAAGCAATATCATTGAAAGTTATCAAATAGATGTCGAACTCTACAACCAGTTTGCATAACTAATAACCATGTGTAATGATAGTCCATGAGGTTTCATATAAGTCCTAACACTCTACTTATAAATTTGGGAGGGTCGTACATGAGTTGGGAAACCCTTTTGTCCTACACCCTACGGGGGATTTCATCATAATTTCCTAGTAATTTTTCCCTTTTTGTTATTAACCCCAAATGAAGTTGCATAGATATAAAGTCATTCCTAAAATGATCATAGAGTCTCTTGAGAGGTATTAAGACTCATCATAACAGTCCATTTCAAATTCAAACCCTTTGGTGCCATTTGAAACTCCTAGAGTCAAGACTAGTTGGGTCATTACACTTAATGTTTAAACATTAGAATATATGGAAAATATTATTTTCATAAATTTTTATATTTAGAACTATACTTATTTATACAATAGACTCTATGTCGTTTATAGGCATGTGACCCAACATTAGCTAAGAATATCTATGTAGATAAGGAAAACTAATCTACTAAAACAACTTAAAAATTGAACTTCATACTCTAAATGGTCTAAGAAAATTGATCATCTAGCTATGGTACCATATATAAATCGGGTTATAGCAAATTAGCCTCATAAGAATATAAAAAAAAAACAATTAAAATTTAATGATTTTCCACCAAAGTAATAATGTATACCACACTAGTAAATAAGCATGCAAACCTTGTGAATAAATTAACCTACAAAATAAAGTTTTAAACCTAAATGTCCACATTAATACAAATTAAAATAAAAAAACACTATAAAAACTACAAAATTTTTAAATAAAATTTTATTAAACCTAAACTACTAACAAATATAAATATACATGAAAATGGGTATGAACTAAGAAAGAATGCGAATAAATATTCTTAAGATGAAAATGGGAACTAACTAGAAAATAATGTTAATAAATATTCTTAAGATGAAAATCGGTATTGAACTAGAAAATAATGTTAATAAATATTCTTGAAAATGGTGCATGTATAGCTCCACAAAATCATTGATTTTTTTATATATAACTTACATTCAATTTTTCACATAGAAATAATACCATATGAGGCTATATTATTCAAGCATAATAAATAAATTTATATTATATTACTTGAACTCACAACATTCAAAAATTAATTAATAAAAAGATTGCACAAAATTAAAAAATTAAGGTGAAAAGTTTTTTAAGTAAATTGACACATACCACTTCAACCATTCTACATTGACATCAAGTTTCATGTTTGACCTAACATTTAATTAACTAATTATTTTTAAATCTAATAAAAGTGTCTAATAAAATTGACCAAATATCAAACTAAAAACCATATTATCATAAAATCTTATATTTATGTTTACAATGTCTTTATAACCATTTCGAAATATCCTCTTGAAGTAAATCTAAATAGGTAAAAAACTTCCTCCACTTTATTGATACTACGGTCAACTTCATCCTATGTGAAAACTCCTATATTGCTCCACGAGTTTTGTCATCTCTTTCTCCCATGAGAAAGAACAAATGCAGATTTACATATCTACTTAAGCAAACTTTTTAAACAACCCACCCATTCCCCAATTTTTTGGAAGCAAACAAGATTCTTTGAGAAACTCTCTCATTCTCGAGTTTATGGAGAAAAATAGAAAACTCTTGAGTTACCTTTAAGAATTATGCCTATTAGTGTAATCTTCAATTGCTTCTTCCAACATCTTATTGCTATAAAATTTCATTTCCTAGTGTTTATAATTTATCTTTTTCAACGAATCTAATACTACAATCTAGCTTTTCCAACAAATATACAACACCAATACAATGTTTTTCCTTTAGTACTTCAAAGCAACCTTTTACCTAAAACATATGGAGTAATATTTATTTTAAACATGAGAAAACATCTAACGCAACCATGAAAAGATTGTACTAATCCTACAAATGCATATCACAATGTCCAAGCTGCAAATAGATCACGTGCCCAAACAACTCACACTGCGTAGGTAGTAGTTCCAAGAGTACATATATGTCAAGAATAAAAAAAAGGATCTAGATTATACAGTAGATTTTACTCATAAATCACCAACTATACATTTATACATATGGAACAATTCAACAAATTATTTAATTCAAATAAGGCTTGAATATACACAATCCTCATGAAATTATATATTTATAATATACACATAAAATAATATATTTAAGTATGAGCATAATTATTAATAATTAATGTATCAAGCAAAGATACTAATGTACTCTCACATTGTGTATCAATGTTTTAAAACTCGAATTCTAAGAGTCCAAATGAGTTGTAAACTTTTACTAGGAACTTTGACTAAGACTCTCAATCAATAATGACTCAACTTATTTTATTGATTCAACTCATTTGAATTTAATGACTATGTATACTAAAAAATACTTTAAGAAAATAAATTTAAAAAAACAACAACATTTCAAAGGTTATAATCATGATTCCAAAACATTAGAGACAAAATATCCAAAGTCTAGTCATGTATATATCTTACACTGTGAATATATCAAGATAACACAAAGTGTATTGTCCAACAATGCAATATATATCTAGAACAAAATAAATAATTAACGGTGCCTAAATGGGTTGTAGAGTCCCAAGAAAAACATGCTATGATGCCAATACCATACAAATACATCAATGATCATACATCATAAGTGCCAACTCCAAGTTGACCTATTTTAAAAATAGAGGTGTATTTATGTGGCCAACACATACACCTCTAGCAAGGGTACTAATAATCCACATCAAATTCTCTAATGAAATCCCATATATGCCAAACTCTCTTTAGATTTATCACTATTTGTTACTTTTAACTTTTCATATACAAGAACATTAAAAATTAAGAACATAAACATATTCAATAAAACAAGCATATAATTATGAAAATTTATAATAGTAATGAATAATAACATCACCCAATGTATATCTACAAGTACTCCACATACCTAATCACCACTACTTTCATCATGTTCCAATATGCTATCAAACATCACTATGCCAAAAAAAAAGTTATCTTTTTATACATAAATCTCTCATATGTAATCATTACATTGATCCATTATATGCATATCACCACCTCCCACCTGCAAAATCATTCACCCAAACAACACACTCGACAGATAAGAGCATGCACATCTTCCAACAGTGCAGTTACCTTAAGAATCACAGAGAAAATCAAGAATACAACATAAGATTTCATTCATCAAATCAAGATTATAACATAAGGTTTCACTCATCAATTACAAAAATAAGATGATAGCACAGGTTCATTTAAAAATAGCACGGTTAAAAAGTTGCATAACTATCAACAAACAATTATTGAAATTATTAAAAATTCAAAAAAAATATTGAAATTATTAAAACGTCATAACCACACTGACGCTGAAATATCCACCTAACCAAAAACAAAATAACGAAATAAATAGAGTGAGAAGGGTCCAAAATGAACTGTTTAAACCGAAAATGAGTATGAGGATTTATAATAATAGAAGTTAAAGAAAATATCTGCCTGAAGTAGGGTTATCAAACTAAACAAGTATGAATGGAGAGATTTTAGTTCAATGCCTGGACAAAATTCCCTGATTATATATCAAATCTTGCACCCAGAACTTCATAGGTACTTAATACATCCTCCCGGTGCATTCTGAAGAGCCACAGTAGCAAGGTTTCTTCTTTATGTATTAGGATCACGAACCTGATCCACATTGTAATTGTATCACGAACCTGATCCACATAGTAATTGTAGTCGAAACAAAGCTCCCGCATTGGACTAATGTCCTTCCCCGCAAAGAGCATGATATGAGGGAACCTTTTGTCATCGTGGTCATAAAGAACATCCTGTGCATAGATATTAGGAGAACAACTATGATTGACAAATCTGGCCACATTTCCATACTTAGCTGCATCAATGGTGTATCCCACATCATCCATTGTGTCACAGGCTGCATTAGCCTTAGTTCCAGGCATTAAACGAAAGATCACTCCCAAGAGATTGATCTTTGTCTTTGTCGTTGGCATGGCGGCTAATGTCAAAGAGGTATTCATCATTCCGAACACATTTTTCAGCTTCTGTATCAGAAAGAAGTTTACCTGTGTATTCACAGATAAAGCTGCCAGAACGTATGTAATCTAATGATCTGACACCCCAACCTCTTTTGTCTATTGACTCACTCTATGGCGACAAGTTGCAGGACAACTACAAGAAGGACCGCATTCATATACAATTGGCTTAGAACCATCATATTATGGAAATTCTCCTCCATTTTTTGAAGCACAAAAGCATGTTGAGGGATCCAAACATCCATCAGTACAATCACAACCCTTATGAGGCATAGGCTGACACGAAGATGGAAAAATAACCTTGGTTGTGTAACAACTGTGGCGGACAATTTTCTTCATCAATAGTATTCACAGCACAAATGCTTTTACTCTCTTTGCCTCCAGAGATGTCCTTAACACGAATTGAATATTTCTTTGTCTTTCCTATAAAATAAACTGTCTTCAAGCCCAGCTCTGGTTGGCCATGTTGTCTTCTTAACTGGAACTTGAATACTGAGAATCCAGATGCTCCATTAACAAGCCAATATTTCTCCACATCTTAAAGCCCATCATATCTATATAGTACATTGACTGTACTTTTTTTCTTTCCATGATTTGCAGTATTATTTTTCCTGAATCCACGGAGAACTCTCACAGGTATCTTCCAGTTTATGCTGTTCTTAAGGGCCAAGTTTCCACGTTCAAGTTTCTAATCTTCGGTCTGCTTTTTGTTCCCACCGTAGTTATTTCGACCCTGGCCAGTGTATATCAACACAGCCCCACTATCCAGATCATCTTCATAACCACCTGATGCGACGACGCAGGTAGCCACTATTACATTTTCTTCTTTCAAGAAATCAATCCCAGCCTGTCCCTGCCGATGAAGACCCACAATGCAAAGTTCAATCCTATAATGGAATTGGTCTCCAACTTCAACTCGAGGAACAACTCCAACAATTTGTTTACCTGTATTCACATACATGTTCTTTTCTTTCAGAAGTTGGGAGACAATCAAATCGACACGCGAACATTTACCACCTCGTGCAAGCCCTTTAGCACGTGCTTCTTCATTCTGCAAAATTTTCCGGCAAAATACGTGAAATGATCGCAAGGCTTCTCTAACTTCTGACCGGGTAGCGGGTTTTCCAACCTTAGGCAGAGAGACTTTATCAGTGATTCTGACAATCTTAAAACGTAACTGGTTAGTGCTTGCCACAACCTTATATGAAGCTTGAGAGGAATAATCTCCAGAAGTTGAAATAGGGGGTAGGAGACATCTCTCGGGTAGAGACATAAAACTTTCAGGTGCAACAGGAGATGCATAACGGCCATAACCATGCGGAAAATCAGGTACTGCAGACGGTTTAACTGGCTTCTGAAGCTTAGGGACATGTACACTTCCCAGCTGACCCTTGTGGTCCTCTTCAGTTATGGTTTTACCCAAAACTCTCTTTAGAGCTTCATTAGGGTGATTGTTGATAATCTCACCAGACTTCTTGTAGATGTGAGATGGAGATTTCTTTTAACTTTTTGAGCTTAGGTACATGAGCATCTTTCATGGGGTCGTCTTTGTTCGAGTCTTCTTTAATTCTGCGTTTGTCCAAAATGCTCTTATTACCCGCGGCATTACCGTGGGAGCGATCAGCCTCACCAGAATTTATGAGCATCTTAAGTTGCTCTTGGTTGAGAGCCGAGATGTATTATTTCCAAGAGTTCCTGCTATCCAAAGAAGATGACCTAGAAGAGGAAAACTGATTCATCGATCAAAAAGAGAAATCTTTAGTGGTTTAAAAAAAAATGTCAAAATCATTTCACTAAGACAATTAACTTAGGGCTTACCATAGCCGCTCTTTTGCGGTTGGTGATGTTGAGAGATGTTCAAGGATAATTCTATGGGTGAGATTACACTCTTCAACACACCCCCTCGTAGTACATCATGAGCACTATCTATGCTAGCACTATCTATGCCTAAGTGCTCTCTCTCATATACAAATGAAGATGTTTCCAATGGTTTGGTGAACATGTTACCGAACTACTCCTTAGAGCCACAAAAGAGTAAAGACATTTGTCCATCATTAACTAACTCACGAATGAAATGATAGTGAGTGTCAATGTGTTTGCTTTTTCTATGAAATATACTATGTTTAGACAATTGTATTGCAAAGTTATTATCACAGAAAATAGAAGTGGGATCTTTTGCACTGTGTCCCATATCCTTTAACAGTCTTCTTAGCCAAACTTCATGGCAAACTGTTGTGGTGGCTGCTACATATTCTGCTTCTGCAGAAGACATGCTCACAATGGGCTATTTCTCAAATGCCCAAGAGATCATATTTGTACCCAAATGGAAAGCATAACCAGATGTGCTTTTCCTATCATCAAGACTACATGCAAAATCACTATGAGTGTACCTTGTAAGACTATTATCTGGTGTATGAGTGTACCAGAGGCCATATCCAAGTGTGCCTGCAGCATATCTTAGTATTCTTTTTCCAACGTTCCACTGAGAGTCTTTGGGAGACTCCATAAATCTGGAAATAAGAATGACAGCATACATCAAATTAGGTCTAGTTGCAGTCAATTACATTAAACTGCCTACCATTTGTTTATAGAGTGTATTGTTTAGTGCTGCGTCATCACCAGTCTTGGTTAACTTGGTGCCAAGAGCTATAGGGGTTTCTGTAGGTTTACATTTATCCATTCTGAATCTCTGCAAAATATCAGTAGCATACTTATGCTGGTAGATAAAAATACCTTTATCAGTTTGATTAACTTCCACACCAAGGAAGTACTTCATTAGTCCTAGATCAGTCATTTCAAATTCCTTTTTCATGACTCTCCTGAAATCTTCAAGCATCAAATTACCAGTGTAAATCATGTCATCAACATAAAGACATACCATCAATATTTTACCTTGTTTTGTTTTGACATACAGAGTGGGCTCATTGCTGCTTCTGCAGAAACCATTGTTGATGAGGTAGGAGTCAATCCTACTGTACCAAGCTCGTGGAGCTTGTTTTAGACCATACAAGGCCTTTTTCAGCTTATACAATTTGTCTTCATGACCCTTGACAATGTAACGAGGTGGCTGGTCTACATAAACTTCTTCTTCAAGAATGCCATTAAGAAAGGCAGATTTCACATCCATTTGATAAACAGGCCATTGATTTTGTGCTGCAATGGAAAGTATAGCTCTGATGGTATCCATCCTTGCTACAGGAGCAAAGGTTTCATCATAATCTATACCATACTTCTGTGCATAACCTTTGGCAACCAACCTTGCCTTGTGCTTTTCAAGTTCTCCTTTTTCATTCAATTTGGTCTTATAGACCCATCTCACTCCAATACTGCTTTTTGTTTGCAGGGATGTCAACAAGATCCCATGTCTGATTTTTCTCTATTGCATCAATCTCTTCATTCATGGCTTTTACCCATTGTGCATCCTTCACTGCTTTATTAAAAGATGTGGGCTCAGAGGCGAAGAGAGCAAACTGAAGTTGCTTGTCAAGAATTGGAGTTTGTTCATATAACTCTCTCAAGATTTTGGTTTTCCGGTTCTGTGGTGGACCATTTGTTGCATCTTCTTGCTGCTGTACTTCCAATATTGGAAGTCTGATAGGTAGATCTCGCTGATATGAGCAATCTTAATGTTGTATGTGTGAAGGATCACTCCAGCATTTGTCTTCAATGAACTTTACATCTCTGCTCACCACAAGCTTCTTGGTGACACGATTATATAGATTGTATGCCTTGTGTTGTTCACTATAACCACTGAAAATGTAGCGCTCACTTTTCTTGTCTAACTTTATTCTGAGTTCATCACGTATATGCGCAAAGGAAACAAAACCAAAGATTCTGAGATGTGAGACACTAGTCTTAGTGCCACTCCATGCTTCTTGAGGAATCTTGTCTTGGATAGTTACTGTGGGTGATCTGTTGAGCAGCTAGAGTGAGCATCCAACAGCTTCAGCACAATACTCATTTGACAGCTCCTTGTGTGACAGCATGCTACAAGCCATGTCAATGATGGTCCCGTTCTTCCGTTCAGCAACTCCATTCTGTTGTGGAGTGTATTTGGTGGTGAAATGTCTCTGGATGCCATGCTACTTACAAAAGTCTAAAAACTCATGTGAATCATATTCACCTCCACCATCTGACTTGAGCATTTTAATGGACTTTCTAGACTGCTTCTCAATGAGAGCCTTGAACTCTTTAAACTTGGAGAAGGTCTCTCATTTGTGCCTAAGAAAATAAATCCATGTTTTTCTGCTAAAATCATGAATAAAGGTCAGAAAATAAAAACTACCTCCTATGAATTGGGTTTGCATGGGTCCACAGAGGTCTGTATGAACTAACTCAAGTTGCTCTTTGGCTCGAGATGTGGAAGTGGGAAAACTATCCCTACGATGTTTATGAGTGATACAATCCTCGCACGTGTTGGATTGTTTATGAATAACCGATAATCCTTTGACCATTGATTGTTTGTGCAAGAGATTGAGACTCTTGAAGGGAAGATGACCTAATCTACAGTGCCATAACGAGGATTCATCTTGACTAGAAACTATATGAACTACAGGATGTGGAAGGTCAACACTCCTAAGACTAACATGAAAGATTATATTCTTGGTCATTTCAACTTTGGCTATGAGTCTCTTACAGGGAGGTTTATCATAGATAGCACAATATGTATCATGAAACCTAACATCGTAATTATTCTCAAGTAATTGACTTATATTGATCAAATTTACAGTCAAATGAGGTACATAAAACACCTCATGAATGGACATTTTTTCATTTTGATTACTAAGTACAGGAATAATACCTTTTCCTTTTGTTGGAACGAGAGAGTCATCTCCTAGCTTGATATTTGTGACAACAGAGGAATCCACACTAGAGAATAATGACTTGTTACCTGTCATGTGATTGCTACAACCGCTATCTAGTAGCCATAGATATGAGCTACAGTGTTCTTCAGTTGCTTGATAAGACAGAAACATCACCTCTGATGAGCCTTCTTCTTCTTTGGAGACATTGGCTCTACTATTGTTCTGGTTTGCTTGCCTCTTTCTACATTCTCGTTCATAGTGCCCATACTTCTTGGAGTAGTTACATTGAACATTGGACTTATCGGTCCATCTCTTGCCTCTTCCCCTCTCACCTTGAGAGTTGTGAGAGTGTTCTGAATGCTATGAGTGTTCATGATTGTGACCCATTCTGTCTTTTGTAGATCGAGACCATTGGCCTCTTCTTCCTCTACCTCGTCCTCCTCTCCCTCAACCTCTGTTGAGGGAAGCCTAGATGTGTTGAATGCATTGGTCAATGATTCTTCTTCTTGAGTGAATCACGCTTCATGAGATAGGAGAGATCTAGTAAATTCTTCTAGGGTGAACTTAGACAAATCTTTTGCTTCTTCTATGGCAGTCACTACCATAGCAAACTTCTTGGTGAGACACCGAAGAATCTTTTGAACAACGATCTTTTGTTCTAGCGATTCACCATAGGTTTGGAATCAAGTCACAATACCCAAAACCCTAGTCATGAATTGATCCACAGTTTATGAATCTTTCATATTCAAACTTTAAAATTAAAGGCATATGGTTTGTAGTCTTACCGTTTTAACTCGATCGGTTCCCTTGTAGGCCGATGCAAGCAGATTCCAAGCTTGATATGCGCTGGTAGCTTCAGAGATCTCTGGGAAAATGGAATCCTCAATGCAACTTTGGATCATCCATGTGGCTGTGAGATCTCGGTCTCGACGAGCTTTGAGAGCATTCTTTTGAGCATTAATCATTGCAGCCAGAGAAACTACTTCAAGTTCTTTGAACTTGGTTTCCACCATATCCCAACATTTGTTGAGTTGCGAAAATATCTTCATTTTGATAGACCAAAATTCATAGTTAGCTCCGGTCAAAACAGGTCATGAGATCAGCTTCAAAGAGCTCGTATTAGCCATCGGATATGACTAAAAAAAATATTTGCCCTTGCTTTTTTTTAAATAAAAAAACTTTGCTTAGCCTTGTGTTTTTTTTTAATTAAAAATACCTTGCTTAGCTTTTTTTTTTTGAATAAAAACTAGCACCACAAGAATTTTCATGAATATGGTGTAGATGCTGATGCAAACGTTAGATCTAGAATAAAAGTCACTCTCCAACACAAAGATTGTTTTGATTTTTCCACCATGCAATTTGCAGAATAAAACTCCAGCGAGGTCTTTTGCCCTTGCCTTTTTAAATTAAAAAAATCCCTTGCTTAGCCTCTTTTTTTTTTTTTTAATTCCTTTTTTTTTCTTTGTTAATAAAAACAAACAACACCGCTCAAGGTGCAAAAGAAATAGGCGGTGGGAGGCGTGCTGCTATAAATCCGTCTAAGTAGCAGTTGTTCACCGCTTATGCCAAATATTAGCAAAGCGGTGGCACCGCTTTTGTCTTATTTAAAACACGTGGTGGAACTGCTCTTTTACTGTAGGAAAGAAGCGGTGGCTAGATATGGAGAAGAAAAAATAAATTTATTGTGATCCATTACACTTTCATCGGATACGCTCCAACTTGATCAGATCAACCCACCGGAAGATCCGGATGATAGAGCTCCCTCCTCTAAGAAAGAGACAGATCGGGAGCAAAGATCTGGAAAAATAAAATTAAAAAATCCTCCACTTTTTTTTTAAGGGTTAGGGAAAAAATAACCAAAATAAAATTCAAATCTGGAAAAATAAAAAAATAAGAGTGTTGTAGCTTCCTAGGCAATAGCTCCATAGGCAAGTAGCTTCCAAATGGCTTTGCTTCATGAGAGTGCTTTCCACTTTGTGACAAGGCTTACCCCAACAATGGACATATCAGGTTGTAAGCTCTCATACCATGTGAAAGAATAGAATGAATCCGGAGAAGCACACTCGGCAGATTGATTGCCTTTTCATTATTCAGAGCTTTTTAAATAGGAAATAAAAATGACAATAGTAGCTTGACCTAACTCACTAACGAACTACAGGTGAGATTACACTCTTCAGCAAAAGCTAGCCGGAGCATGGGCTTGCTGGTAGAGAGGCCTGGGACAACTGAGTCTAAGGGGAGCAATATTCAGCCTGTTGCAGGCCATTTAATGGGACAGCAGGCTTGATGAGGGTTAGATCTGAAGTTGCTTGAGATCTAAAGGGAATCAAGCTTATTGTGCCAGCAATAAATGGCCTACCTAGCCTATTTACACTAATGTCACCCAGCATAGGTCATGTGTAAATACTACAACTTTTACCCTTGGAAATATTACCACAATTTGAACGAGTTTTATAAAGTTAATATAGATGTATTACATGAATAAAGAGATCTATAAACTTGATATATATTTATGAGATGAATAACCACATCTATAAACCTAAATATAAATTTATCACATGTACCATAAATATAGATCTATTAAATGAATAACTAGATCTAAACCCAAATATAAATTTATGACCTAAATATAAATTTATGAGATGTACCATAAATCTACTAGAACTACTAGATTTTTATTTGAGAATGGCCCATAGATTCTAGAGTTAGTAAACCTTCACTCTTATGCCAAATGTAAGATCCAAAATGGTGTTAAAACCATAAATATAGATTTATTAGATAAATAGCGAGATCAAAACCTAAATATAAATTTATTAGATGTACCATAAATATATATCTATTAGATAAATAACAAGATCCAAACCTAAATTTAAATTTATCACATGTACCCAAAATCTACTAGAACTATTAGATTTTTATTTGAGAATGGCCCATAGATCCTAGAGTTAGTAAAATTTCACTCTGCCAAATGTAAGATCCAAAATGGTGTTAAAACAAAATCCAAAGTAGTCTTAAAACTAGATTAATTCTCAACACAATTTAGTCAAATTCATTTCCATAATTAAAATAAATCTAACACATAAAATATAATGTAATTGAGCTAACTAAGAATGAAGAAGTGTATCTGTAATTCGCTTTAATACTGAAGAGCAATTTGGAGATGTGTACATTTAGATCACTCCAAAAATGAAAGGAAAACATGGCTTTATACATTTTTATAGTTTTATTTTTTAAATTACTTGGTATTTGAACCAAGTATATTTTATTAAATAAATTTATTTTATTTACTCTAATATTTCATTAATTTTATTTAACTAATATTAATTTAATAAGTCTAAGAATTATACTAGTTTTATAAACTTAATAATAATAATAATAATCTAGTTTTTAAGGTCAGGGCAAGCGACACACCAAATTGGTGTATGAGACCCCCTTGTTTGTGTGACAAGGACCCCCTCTGCGCAGTGATTTAACTGCTAATGTCTATAGAGTTGTACATACACTACCCATGTGTGACCTCCTAAGAGTATACACATGCTCTTAACCATTAGGCCCACTCAATATAGATCTATAAATCTAAATAACTAGATCAACAAACATAAATATAGATCTATTAGATGACTAACAAGATCTATAAACCTAAATATAAATTTATCACATGTACCATAAATATAGATCTATTAGATGAATAATGAGATCTAAACCTAAATAAAAATTTATGAGATGTGCCATAAATATAGATCTATTAGATGAATAAGGAGATCTAAACCTAAATATAAATTTATGAGATATACCATAAATCTACGAGAATTACTAGATTTTTATTTGAGAATGGCCCATAGATCCTAGAGTTAGTAAACCTTCATTAGAAGGCCAAATATAAGATCCAAAATGGTGTTAAAACCAAATCCAAAATGGTCTTACAACAAAATTAATTATAAATACAATTTAATCAAATTCATTTCCATAACTAAAATAAATCTAAGACGTAAAACATAATGTAATTGAGCAAACTAAGAAAGAAGACGCGTACATGTAATCCCCTAAGAGCAATTTGGAAATACGTACATTTAGGTCACTCCAAAAATGAAAGGAAAACATGGCTTTATACATTTTTGTAGTTTTAGTTTCTATTTTACTAGGTTTAAAACCAAGTATATTTTATTAATTTTATTTAAGAGCTTTGTTTTTATATAGTTATTTTAATATTATTAGTCATACTTATCCTATTATTGGTTGTAAAAAATCTTTCTTTAATATAAAATTTAATCTAATTAAATATTTTATTTATTTATTTATTATTTAATTATTTAATTTAGTTTTTTCTATGTTTTTATTTATAGTTAAATTAATAGTATTTTTCGATTGTTACATTAGTTTTGTTGAATTTTAAATTCTGTTATGTTACCAATTGTTATTATATCTAATGGTTGAGTCATTCTATATTCCAATAAAAAATGGGGCTCTTCCAAAAGGTTTTCTTTGATTAAAAAAGTGTGCTTGTCATTTTAAGGAGATGATACTTTATCAAAGACACAACCCAACAACCAAAATATAAATTGGAATATTATGAGTGATCAAAATAACCTAACCATCCATACAATAGTTTATTAATTCCTTAAAAAAATATAGATGCAAAAGTTTTTTTACAACTAGGATTTTCATAGACTACATACTCATGGATGAAGAATTCTTCAATTACTTGAAGGTCACTCTCGGGGGGAATGGAATCTTCATGGATGGCCCCCTTTTACCTAGTGCAACAATAGGGGATGGAGTCTTTGCAAGACCAAGGTACATAAATCTTGTGGAGTTGACTTTAGAGGATGTGGGAAAAGTGGGTTTAGTGAAACTATCATCAATTTTGTACAATCTAGTCAAATAAGTCTTTAACTCATTTTAATACAAAGTTCGAGACCCATTTGTTTTGTAAATATTGATTTTGTTTAAATTAAATACCATAAACTTTATTACATTTCATCACAATCCTTCAAATTCTTGCTAATGGTTTGATAAAGTGAACTATTTTACTTTTTTCGTAACATGGTACTCGCTACAAAACAAAAGACTTAAGCATTAATATCATGATATGTTACAAATAAATTGCAAACACTAAAAATAAATCCATCACACAAATCATAATGAGATAAACAAAATTATTGACATGATATGTTAAGAATGTTAATTATTGATTCTTTGAGTAATTAATTAAATCGTGTTTATATTAAACGCAATTTTGACCATTTCCTTCAACTTGGAGTATTTGAAATGATTGATGGAACTCAGGAAAATATCATATCATGGTCAAATACCAACATGTAAGCATTCAGAAACCATCACGAAGCCATAAAATCCACTCTAAATAGATCATCAAAACCACCAAATCATGTCATAAAAATGCAGCTACATAATCAATCCTTAAAAAAGAAACTAAGACATAATCAAGAATCAATCAAGCAATATAAAGCAATATATTCACCAAATTGAAATTGGGTACCCTATAAAATTTATGAAAAGTTAAGGGGGTCATTGGGGTGCCAGCAAATGGGGACCAACTCAATGAACTAGTTATCTCTGATTCAATATCAACAAGAGTGAGATAAAGGTACATTAAAAAAGGAACTATAAACTAAATTTCATATGAGCTATGTCTCATGGGCTCGACATAGCAAATCCTTAAAATATTATCAACCACTATTGCCACAAAAATATTTTTGTGCAACCACCTTCTTAGAATATAGACTTAATCAATTAGCAGACAATTAAATGAATAGATCTCCTATCAACCTAGCATATAAAAGACAATGTGTAATCAATTATGTAGGTCCTAATTTTTTCCTCCAATGCCATTGACATTGACGCTACTTCGAGTGCCTATCCATAGCCACGATAGCATTTTCGTTATTCAAGGTTAGTTACCTTTGTCCCATACACTAGCTAAAGAAAATCATATAAATTGTGAGAGGGGAGATTAAGAGAAATATCTTGACTTGGGAATCAGCCATGATAGCATCATTCACATACCCTTTCAGAAATTGAGCAGGCCAACTCATGATGAGACCACCTGTATTGCAGTCTTTGGGACCACAAGCGAGTATCCTTGCTAGGTAACACGATATTGATAAACTCATTCCAAAATACGTGCATGGTCATGAACACTTCGACTTGTGATAAGACCTCCTCCCCTTGATCAACTCTCTTTTGTTTCAGATTTTGATTTATGAATGTTTATCCACATTGGAATCACTTACTGAATGGAGAGGTGACCAAACCACTCCTTAAGAGTATGGGATGGTGTAAATAGGTTAAGTATTTTGACTTAATATGTCATGCTAATGAAAGAATGGGGCTGATGAAAACATATAATTAAACAAATCCACGAGTTAAAGATGTGTATTCTCATCAAATGATTCTAAAGGGTAAATATGATGCTAACAAGGTGATGAAGGGATTTTGAGGATATTGAAAGAGTGTATCCACCAACAAGCTGATTTTATTTTTATTTACAGACATTGAAAACAAGTATCCTTTATTTAGCTCTTAAATATTTAAGGCATTCTTTTGTCGTTAGATATAAGTCACGCCTTTCAAAATCCAAGACAAGCAAAGTTTTTAGATGGTAAAAAGGTCTAACTAGAGATAAAGCCAAAACTAATATAATGAAAATAAATCAAATGTGTATACAAAACAAATGGAAATCAAGCCTTGAAATAAAAAACAAAATAAAAAACACCTGTGAAAATAAAATAAAATAAGGTCTTTTAGGAATTAACATCTCATAAAACTAAACCAATCATATCGCAATTTTAAACTAGAAAGACAAAATGGGATTGAGTAATGTTAAATTTTAATCCCTTATAATTTCTTTAACATATATATATATATATATATCTTATAATTGTGATAGAAAATTAAAGAATTAAATTACATGAGATGTTTGCTAATGAGATAAGCCATCTTATTGAAAAAAGAAAGAGCTGAAATAAAATCGAAAATAAGAAAAATCAAAAGAAAATTAAACCATAACTTAGATTAACATCTCATTTTTAAAAAATAACGAATAATTTGAAAAGGAAAAACTCTAATTAAAAATTTAAATTTTCATAAGATTAGATTTCCTTCAAATCATGACCATTTAATGCAATATATGAGATGGATAATAAATTATGCATTTTATTGAAAAAAGAACAATGTAATTGTAAAAATGAATTCTAATCTAAATGCATAAGATTGTAACATCTATTCCGTGAAATGTTAAATTCTCATTATGTCAAGAAAGTTCTTTGAAGATCTATAAGTTTTATTTACTTTCTTTAAAACAATTCTTAATATTAATAATTTCACATGGTAAATCCTAGTAATCAAAAGTTAAATAGTATGACTTGAAATTTTTGGATAAAATGAAGAAAATAAATAATCCAAGGAAGGAGAAGTATAAGTAAACTTCCTTGAATGGGTGATGATGCTAACCACTATCTACCTGGAAAATATGTACCACTGCAAAGCTGCAGTATTCAAAAGAAAAAAGAATGAAAGAAAGAAAGAAAGAAACATCTAATATAAAAACCTACACCCAACCTATACTATTTCAAATTTGAAAGGACTAAGTAAAATGAAATTTTTAGTGTAGTCATAGAAACGTCTTCAACCCTACAAAATCCAAACAATCTAATATAAAAAACATAATGAAAATGTTAGTCTAAACTAGAAATTAAATGGACCGTACCTACTAAGATGCAATTGATGTACAAATGAAGGAAATGCAATCCCACCATCTTGTAATTCATGTACAAATAAGGAAATGCTACCTTTTCCAAGATAATAATCATCTACCCGCTATGAAATTCTATTGTCATATGTATAATGGAAATCAAAAGGATGAGAAAAAGAATTTGAAAAATTTATACAATGAAATGACTCTTTAGAAGAAAACTCAATATCATTATGATAAGAATCCATAACTTCTTCGGTAACAATTTTCTCTGTATGAATATTACCTTGTAAAAAGTCATCAAATTTAGACTCAACTTGTTTTACTTTGAGATCATGAATACCGTCATAAATTTGGGTGATTTTGTTCATAATTCTCATAGGGATCAAAATGTCATTGAGTATTTATTTTAAAGGAGTTAAAAATATGAGATGATGCAAGTGTGGAACTAGTATCACTAACATCATTAATTTGATGGGAATTTTCCACATCAAGTAATTTATCATATGAAGAAAAGAGTGCTTTATTGTATGATGAATCAAAAGAGGAAAATTTCTTAAAATTACCTTTAGAAATAGATCCCATTTCTCGTGAAGAAGAATGAAAAGGAGACATAGATTCGTGAAAAAAAATAAAAAATCATCTTAATGTTCTTGGCATAAATCATGATTAGCTTGTACCTCGTTAACAATTAACAATGCATAATTACAATTAAAAGAATCTAAACATGTGATTCAATAGAATTTTTATCAAATAGATCACGATACATGTGATTCTCTAAAAGGTATTTTTTGTTCAAAACGAAAATGCATGAAAGGTTTTGAATCATGACTGATTTCTTTGTCTAGAGTAAGATGATCATTTTGTGAACTATGTTTCCCTAAAGAATCACTTTCATTACACAAATATAATTGAGAAAGAAAGCAATGGGTATCACAACAATTGAATTATTGAAGATCTAAAGAAGGGTTAGCAAAATAATCAATATTGGAATCTAGAATATCTTTTCTTACGCTAGTAGGAAATTGTTCAATATTATCATTAGATCTACTCTCTTTCAATTTAGAAGAACCTTCAACAATATAATAACTTATTTCATAATCATTTGAAGTTTGATTTTGATGTGAAATAGATGTGGACACATTAGACTTTAAATCAAGTTGATTATGGTCCACACCTAACAAAGTGAAGGAAGTCATTTGTACAATTTAAAATCTTTAGATTTTTCATCCAAATTTAAGCCAAGTGGTGAATAAATATCAATACATGATTCAGATTTTCCATCCACTAATTGACCACGTTCATGTGAAAGAGAAATAATGTGTTGAAATGACGCGTAAAAGAGGACAATATTTTAAAGGAAAGCTACAATAGAGACTAATAAATCTAACAACAAAATTTTCTAAGGATTCATCCTTTTGCTTTGCGAGATGATTCAATACATCACATAATTTAGATAAATCATTGTTAGTATTATTTATAATCCCGCCTTGCCCACCATAGTCGAAATGTCAGTTTCCTATCTTAGGAGTATGTTTTCACTTCATTAGTGCCATGGGGAAGTTATCTGGTGACCGCCTACCACTTGATGTGCTAGTCTACATGTGTTTAAGAGCTCTAGAGGTCAATCCCTATATTTTAGGAACCCACGTTGAGTCATGGGAGTCCCACTATCAGTTCACCCTAGTATGTGTTGAGTTATGCTCTGATGGGAATCAACTAGTTCATATTCAACTATCCCAGCGCCACATTTTCATGATTTAAGGAGGTTAGGCACCTTTTCTCACCTACCTTGGTTAGTTAACTGATTATGAATTGATTTAGTTGTTCGGAGTTACACTAGGGAGTCCTGAGTGGTGATCTTCCCATAGTTATTGATCTCTAGAGCCAGTCCAAGTCATGGAATTAGAATTAGTCCTAGAAGATTAGAGTTCTCTTTATTGTATCATGGATGTAGTACATATAGGTTAATAATGATCAGATTAATGTCACGCTATAAAAAAAAATTCCTCTTGTCTCAATAATTTCACCTTGATTGTTTGACAATCAAGCATTGAAATTCTTCTTCCTCATTCATTAATATTTCACGGTGAGGTTCAATCCATCCTAATGATCTTGTAGCTTTGCTAATTTCACATGGTATCACAACAGGTGCTCAAGCCATTTTCCATCCTCGAAAACTTCCATTGATGCACCATAAGCAACTAGATTCCACATAATTCATGGTGTTGTTGCCTTGCTCCCTATGGATTTTTCCAGACAAGTTTATCTAGGTGTGAAGCACCCTGATAATTTGCACATGTCAAAGTAGAGTGTGATTGAACTATTTTTCCTTCGAATTTAAATTCATATGCAAGTAAATTGAAGAATTCAGAAGATTTGTGTTGCTCCTGAAGCTGCAAAATGGAGAATCCAACAACCTTAACACTGACGATCATCACACCCTTCAATTATCTGGATTAGAGGGAAGATATGCAAATTGTTGCGCAAAAAAGGTTTGTATAGGGTCATAATGGGAAAGGAGGTCGAACCCCAATAGAATTTAGAGAAATAGAAGTATGTGAAGAAATTGGATGAAGCCTTTGGTTTCATGTTCATTAAAATCTCTAGCGTGTTACTCTTCCACCTTGATGGATTAAAAACACCAAGGGAAGTATGGTAGAAGATCGAATCACTATTTGTAAAGCAAGATGAGCTGAAAGGCCACATTTTGGAGAATGAACTGATTTCTCTGAAACCCAACAGTTTCGAAACCATCTAACAATTCTTCTCCAATTTTAAGTCTTTGGTCATGTAGTGTAAGAAGTGTGGATTTGAAAAGAAGGATGAGAATTTGGTGATATCCATTTGGATCAAGCTTGGCCACGAATTTTAAGTATTTTCACTCCATTCCACTCCACTCCACTCTAGGAGACTCACTACCCCAAACTGTTGATTTCCCTCACTTTATTCATTCACTGAATCGCTCATTCTAGAACAAGACAAGTTGATTCATATTGGAGCCCTCAAAGCCTCCAAGGATCTAGCTCTTTTGTCTAGGGAGACCAAAAATGCACAATATGAAGGGAAACGGAAGGGGAAGGACAAGAGATATATTGAATGCAAACCAAAGGAAACTTTATATCCATCATATGGAGTGTTGGGTTCCAAAAAGGACAAGGAGAAGAGGTTTGAATAGAGCAAGTGTTCCTATTGTAAGAAAGGAAACTGTTCAGAGAAAGAATGTATGAAGAGAGCTATAGATCAAATGGCTAGACCTATTAAACAAGACCATATTTCAATCCTATAAGGAATAATGAATATTTTTCTTGAAATCAAGGCCAATGATCATGAGAGATGCCATGCACTAAAGGTTGGATTTTCAAAATCTCAATCCTTCATCATTGATTTTCGAGCCTCCAACCACATGGTTTGCCTTCGAAAAATAATTTTCTTCATTAAATATCACTAGTGGCCTAATTATTCACATTGGAGAAGATACTCAGATCTAAGCTGAAGGGAAGGGTACAATACAATTAGAACACAAAATGTTCAAAAATATTTTGCATGTACCTTCTTTAGTAGCAAATTGTTTATATGTTTACCAAATGACACATACTGGTTCACCAAAGAGAGTTGTTTTTGGACCTGTCATAGTTGAGATCTCAAATATCTCTGATGGGAATCTTATAGCTAAAGTTATTTCAAACTGTGCCTCCAAGGCATATGAGTTCCCACACTTTTTTCCATACTTAGATCCTTTGCAAGATTTGTAGTGAGTTAAAGGGGAAGGTAAATCTATTCTACCTAAACCATTTGCATATGATGATTTCTTGTGATTATTTAGATACAAAATTCAAATATGAGAACCAAGTCGAATCATGTCTTGATATTGAGGATGAATTTCAAACATATCCAAATCGATATCCAAATCTAGTCCCTAATCCCAATCCTAGGCCTAAATGTGATAATAAAGACATTGAGAATTTTGGGAACATGCTTGGAGATCCATCTAACAAAAGGAGAACCAAATCTCATTTTCAATATGACAACCTTGCACTATGTCATGCATATCCACTTCTCCAAGAGAGGTGCTACATGATGGTGGGGTCTAATAGATAAATCTACAAGGTTGCAATATCTCAAATTTTTGGACCTGGAACTTATGGGCATAAGCCAGATTGTTTATGATGTTGCTTTGATGTTTTATTTTGTATATTGGGTATAAAACCCCACTGCACATGAACCTGATGACTTGTTTGATATATTGGGCATGAGCCAATTCCATATCTTATATATATATGTTTTCATGCATTGGACGTCAACCCTTGAGCACATACTTGATGAGATGTTTGTGTTGAGTGCAAGCTCTGAGGCACATGATTATTCGATGTTTTGTGTTGATTGAGAAGCTCTGGAGGACATGACTATTTGATGTTTTGTGTTGAGCGAGGAGCTCTGGAACACATGAGTGTTAAATGTTTGTGTTGAGTGAGAGGCTCTAGAGCACATGAGTTATGAACCTTTGTGTTGAGCAGGAAGCTCTAAAGCACTTGAAAAGATAAGAATTGGAAGTGTTGGGCATAAGACTTGGAGCATTCCAAGTTGACGTTGAGCATAATATTTGGAACATCAGATCCTTGGTCATTGTATCCCTAGGTGTATCCCACAAATACATCCTAGCATTAGTGTTGAGCGAGGAGCTCTCGAATTGCACTAAGTTTGTAACTCCCTGTTTCTTAGCATTGAGTATGGGCTCTAGAAAAATGCTAGGAGTTACTAAAAAATTAATATGTTGGGTGAAAATGACTCTGATAAAACATTGATCTCACCTTACTTATTTTTAAGTGATTAAATGAAATTTCTAATCTATGCATTGTTGGAATATAATAAACCCACTCATAAAATAATTAATCATTATTTGATTAATTTCTGACCCACTAGCTTAGATAGTTGGCATCCACTTGCACCTTAGAGTCAACACTTGCCATCTATATCCCATGAATAATTTATTTATGATTTTGGGCTGATCTTGACCACTTAATGGCCATCCAGAATTGGCAACTGTGCTTTTATAGCAGATTCTGCTTTATTCTGCTTTATTCTGCTTTATCCTTCTTTCTTTGGATAAGGTAAAGCTAGTCAACTAGGAAACTGTCATATTTTGTTGCCAACCCATCCTATGTTATTTTCTCTCCATATTCTAGGATTAGCAAGTATTTCATTCACTCATCATCACTCACACATTCTATCTAATTCATGAGGTGCTTGGTAGATTGGGAAAGTGCTTTAGTCAACTATGGGGTTTATCATAATTAGTAAGCCTGCTTTATGAGCTAGCTTGAGTTGTTTTCTGGAAACTCCTTGTTCCTTGATAAG
The DNA here is from genome assembly GCA_001517045.1 of Pseudotsuga menziesii. Lineage (NCBI taxonomy): Eukaryota > Viridiplantae > Streptophyta > Pinopsida > Pinales > Pinaceae > Pseudotsuga > Pseudotsuga menziesii. Next base: position 72,934 of record LPNX011172357.1, on the reverse strand, counting down.
GATGTATTACCTATGTAATAATATCAATGATCATTTATTGATCATTCATTAATGTGTGTTCATTAATTCTTCTTCTTCTCTCCTTATGCTAATTCTCTACAATTGTTTGTGAGATTAATTGTGTGCCTAGATCCTTAGCATGTTTATGAAATTCCTTATGCCATCAAGGATTTAAAATTTCTACATGGTATCAGAGTGGAAATTGGAGATGATTTCATATCTAAAGAGACAAGGTCTCTATGAGATATCTATTGGAGATGGTGAAGAGTCTTATGAAGAGCCAACTGATTGGTTGAATGACTGTGATAGAGCAACTGGAGCTATTTGTCTATCTATCTCTCCAAGCATGTGCTACCTTATTGATTCTATTGATTACCCAAAGGATATCTGGACAACATTGGATAGAGTTTTGGGAAAAGAGAATGAGAATCCTTCTAGCTATGTGGAGAGTGCATCTAGATCCTTAGTGACTTCCTTCTCTCAAGATGTCTCGGCCTCTACAGTCTCTGATGAAGTTGATCATGAAGAAGAAGTTCCTCATATAATTCCTGTTGCTACTGCTCTCTTTGATTCGAATGCTTCCTCTTTCAATCAAGAAGCAAATATTGAAGAGCCATCTTTTTCAGTGTCTCTTCAACTAGAAGATATTCATTTATGTTCTTATGATGATGTTCATGAAAAAAAAGTGAATAATGGAGCTTCTATTGCTATTGATGATTCACTCACCTATTTAGTGTTCTCTATGTCTTCTAACATGGATTCTGAGATCCATATGCCAGACCTCTCACACTTTTTGCATGCCTCTCTTCTTGATGGTGCGCAACCCAGTGACTTCCAGGATGTTTGCTTAGCATAATTAAGTTCTTTTAGTGTCTTACCGCTTACCATACTTGATCCCGTGCACTTCTGCATCTCCTCCTTTTTTCTTGGCACTCATTCTCAGAGCCTCCTTGAATATTTTGAACATCACTATATTTCCTCCTCTCATACTTCTACCATAGATGATTCCTTACTAGTATATTCCCATGAGTCTGTTGTTGTGCTTATATGTGATCTCTTCTATTCTATGGAAGCTAGATCAACCCATGGAGCGCATGCATTCACACTCTTTGATCCTATTCCTTCTCTATGTTCCTATGTGATCACGTGCACACATCCTCTATATGTAAATGAAGGGGGATACATTATGCATTCGCTTGGACAGTCATTTCACTTATCTGGAGCTTATTTCATCTCTACTGGTTCGAATTTCAAGTCATTGCATCATCTTGGAGCTGATTACAAGTATCAACATCCTTCAGTATTTCCTTCACATCATTGGATCTCATTTTTTCTACATGGTCCTAGTTTCGATCCTGCAACTGTCCTTGATCCAGGTAGCAGATTTATCTTCTTCCCAAGAAGAAGATTCCTACAGACATCAGGATTTAGTTTGGAGTAGAATCAACAACAACATTTTAGCATTTTTTGGTATTTCTTTTCATGTCCTTTATTGAGGGAGGATTTTCCCCTTGATGTTTTGCCTCTTTCCTCATTTCTTTGGACAAGATAAATTGTAAAAGGGTGACCACAGCTTTATTGTTGGGCCCTATATGCATATATATTTCTGATTAGTTCACGGTTATCATCATAAATTCAAGCTTAAAGGGGGGTGTTGGAATATAATAAACCCACTCATCAAATAATTAATCATTATTTGATTAATTTCCTACCCACTAGCTTAGATAGTTGGCATCCACTTGCACCTTAGAGTCAAGACTTGCCATATATATCCTAGGAATGATTTATTTCTAATTCTGGGTTGATCTTGACCACTTTATGGCCATCCAGAATTAGTAACTACACCTTACAACAAATTATTCTTTATTCTGCTTTATCTGCTTTATCCTACTTTTCTATGGATAAGGTAAAGCTAGTCAACTAGGAAACTGACATCTTTTGTTGCCAATCCATCCTCCATTATTTTCTCTCCATATTCTAGGATTAGCAAGTATTTACTTCACTCATCATCACTCAAACATGCTATTGCTAATTCGTGAGGTGCTTGGTACATTGGAAAAAAACTTTAGTCAACTATGGGGTTTATCATAATTAGTAAGCCTACTTTATGAGCTAGCTTGAGTTGTCTTCTAGAAATTCCTTTTTCCTTTATAAGGATATATTACCTATGTAATAATATCAATTATCATTTATTGATAATTCATTAATGTGTGTGCATTAATTCTTCTTCTTTAGGCCATACAAGCTATTCTTCAACCTGCAAACCAAATGCTCCTTCCCTTTGACCTCATACCCTTGTGGATGCTGCATATAAATTTCTTCCTCCAAATCCCTATGGAGAAAGGCCATTTTTACATCTAATTGTCCAAGATGCAAATATTCTACTGCCACTAGCCTTAAAATAGTTCTAATTGAAGTCATTTTAACAACAGGAGAAAATATTTCATCAAAGTCTATACCTTTATTTTGTGCAAACCCCTTTACAACAAGTCTAGCCTTGTACTGCTTCTTTCCTCCATCTTCTTCCTTCAACCTATAAACCCATTTATTCTGCAATACCCTTTTTTCTGTAGGCAACTTAACCAGATCGCAAGTTTGATTTCTTACCAGTGAGTCCATCTCCTCATCCATGCCTTGCTCCCACTTCTTTCTAGTTTCTACCTGCATTGCTTCTTCAAAACATTCTACTTCACCAGAATCAGTCATCAATAAATAATACAGTGAAGGAGAGAATCATTCAGGGGGTCTACTTAACCTGGTAGACTTTCTTACATTTGCAGGAGTTTCAGGTACCTGGTGTTGCTCTTGATTTTCTGGTGCTTTTGGAACTTCATTTTCTTTGATTTCATCAAGCACTGTGTACTCTGTGTTTTCCTTTTCTTCTTTCTTTCCCTGCAACTAATATTTGTACATGAGCTTTTCATTGAATACCACATCTCTACTCCTAATTATTTTGCGATTTTTAAGATCCCATCAGCGATAACCAAAATCATCAACCTTGTATCCAACAAAGGTACATTTCTTGGATTTAGCATCAAGATTTGTTCTATCATCTTTATCAATATGGACAAATGATTCACAACCAAAAGTTCTCAGAAATGAGTATTTTACCTATTTACTTGTCCATGCCTCCTCTGGAATGCCACCATCCAAAGCGCTTGAAGGCCCTCTATTTATTAAATAAACAACAGTGTTTATAGCATCAGCCCAAAACTGTAAGGGCAACCCTGCATGCAATCTCATACACCTTGCATGCTCCATGATCATTCTGTTCATCGTTTCTGACACACCATTTTCTTGGGATGTTCCAGGGACTATCTTCTCTCTGCGAATCCCATTGTGTGAACAGTAACTGTCAAAATCCTTGCTGCAGTACTCGCCTCCATTATCAAATCTGAGACATTTCAACCTTTTTCCTGTCTCATTCTCAGCCAAATCTTTCCACTTCTTAAAAGTATAAAACACATCAGATTTCTATGTAATGCAATAAACCCAAGTTTTTCCAGTTGCATCATTAATAAAAGTAACATAATAACGAGAGCCACCAAGAGATTGTACCTGAGATGGTCCCCATACATTTGTATGGACAAGCTCTAACTTTTCACTCTTCTTTTGTTTCCCAACCCTGAGAAATCTAACTTTCTTCTATTTTCCATAAACACAGTTCTCACAAAATTCCAAACTTACCTGCTTCAGATCTGGAAGCAGTTTCCTTGAGTGGAGAATTTGCATCACCTTCTCACTCATGTGGCCAAGCCTATGATGTCACAACATTGCACCTGTTTCTGTGGAAGATACATAAATAGAATAATCAATATTATGACGGCATAAATATAACGTACCTATCCTATCTCCTTTTGCAATTACCATTGATCCTTTAGTGACCTTCCACCAGGTTTCTCCAAACATAGACAAACAACTGCCATCTCCCAATTACCCTGTTGAGATCAGATTTCTTTTCATAGCAAGAATGTGCCTTACATTCCAAACTTAAGAGTGTTTGAACTAGGGACAGAGTTAGTTACAGCCATGACCAAGCTATTCCAGCTTTCTGGAAATGAGCACAAGATTAAAAGAGCCCTAATCTCATCATCAAATTTCACTTTTACAGAACTTAACTAACTGGTAAGTTTATTAAACTCATTTAAATGGTCAAAAATAGATCCACCTTCTAACATATTCATATTAAATAAACGCTTCATTAAAAATACCTTGTTAGAAATCGAGGTTTTTTCGTAGAACTTACTCAATGCGCTCATCACACCCTCTATTGTTTTTTCTTTCGAAATATTAAAGGCCACCGACGAAGCCAGGCACAGTCGTATTGTTCCTAGTGCCTTTCTCTCAAGAACATCTCATTCATCATCCTTCATAGCCGTCGACTGTTTTTCTTTTCCGCCCAACGACAGGTACATATCCTTCTGGTATAGATAGTCCTCCATTTGCATCTTCCATAACTGATAGTTTTGGCCATTAAATTTCTCGACCCTAAACTTTCCTTCTTATGCCATTGCTCCCACTCGAACCAGGAACCCTTCTTTCCTATGAGTTTACCAACCAAATAAACCTTTTGGATCCGATACCAATTGTTAGAAAACAGGACCGCAGAGCAATAAAAGATATACAGTTAAATCAATAAACAAGATGCAAAACACATTAAAACATTACAGAGAGACACAGATATAACATGGTTCACCCAAATGATGGGCTACGTCCACAAAGAAATTTGCCAATCCTTTTATTACAGTCCAGAAAGATGAAGGGATACACCCTGCAGCAAAATCGCTGCACTTCCTCTTCATGCTCTCACAACCTCTCTTCCAATACAATACAATACCATACCCAGTCGATTTGCAATGCTCTTTTTTATAGGGGAAATACAATGCGAAAATTCTAGGGTTAACCCAATACCATGGGTCCACAATATCATTGGCCAACACACATCCCAAAAAAAAAAAATTCGGGGGCTCTACCCTCGAACCCCCTTTTTTGGGGTGCTGCCCTAAACCCCAAGGCAAGGGGAACAAGTGTACAGTACTCCTGGGTTACAATCACAAATAAATAATATCTTTGGATATCGAATATTAGGCTCTACAACCAACAATTAAACTACCAAATAACCTAACGAAGGTAATTATTAAAAAAAAACCCGAATAGTAAATTCCATTTTATCAAATTATCTACTTAATATGCCAACCATCGAGACTTGTCCAGATCCGACCATAGGAACGATTACTATATCAATTATCTCTTCTATCTACTACCAAGCAAGAATCGACTTGTACATAATACAAACCCACTAATGAACAAAATACACATGCACGTTGTATTGAAAACCCAACCCACGCATTCGAAGGCCGGGGATCAAATACTGTAGGCTTGCGTTTTAAATTACAAAACATAAGCTATATCAAAACATGCTAGGAATCGAATCTTGCAGGATACAATTTGTAAAAATTCCATCGCTATAAAACCATACAAATATCTACTTAAACCATTTATAAATAATGCTAAATGCATAGAGTGAATCTATCAATTTATTACATGTAGATTTTTCACTAGTTTTCAGCCACCGGTTTCAAGTAAAATTTATATCATTGTTTATGACATTCTCATAAAAATAAAGTGTTGGAAATAAACAAATAATTTCAAAATTAAAACACTGTTGTAAACAATATTTTCAGTGACAAGAAATAAAAATCAGCACACCATTTAATCACATAGAACACTAGGATTTTTGGCCATTGGCCCTGGAAAAACCCACAAGGGGAAAATCAGTCAGAGAGAGAGTATTTTTATTTTTTAGGAGAAGTTTATCATTTACAGCAATACACAAAAAATATCAAACCAACGTATCTCAACCCGGAAGATAAATTTCTCTCTCGATTTGCGTGCCAAACAACAAAAATCAAACTCAGATATTTTTTTTTGTTTTTTGCCTGATTTTTGTGCCAATGTACTGACTATACAGATGAACTGTACAGACAGTAAGAATTTTACAGACCTTGAAATCCATGCCCAATTTTTTTTTCTCAAAAATTGTGCCGAGAAATCTGCCTAAATAATTGTTCATGTTACCTTGAAAATCGTACCGTACGGACTAGCAATAAATGCTGATGTCTTCTCCTCGATTTTTTTGTCCTCTTTGCTACTCTTCTTTCCCTCGATTCGCGTGCTGCAAATTTTCCCTCTTGCTCAGGAAAAATGGAAACTTTCTCTCTTCTCTCTCTCATCTCTCTCTTATCAGTTCAATCTGCAAAAGTGAGGCGAAATTACTTTCCCATGTCGTTTTGAGAAAACGCTAGGGTCAGTCTAATCTAACAGTGGAGATTAGATTAGATCGAGGGCTGAAATTAAATACTCATATTTTATTTCTAAAATATTAATTTCACTGACCCACTTAAATTTATCAAAAAGTGACTTTAATGCTCTAAAGTCAAATTAAATGCTTTTACTTAAGCCATTTAATGCAAGGTTCACTTTATGTCCCCTCTTTAAGTGACTAAGGAAAAATTCACTAGGGGAACAATTCCCTAGGTACAAAACTAACACTCCCTCTTACCAAGGAAGGTGTTTTGCACCACTCCCAATTTGTCTCTGAAGAAGACAAACTTGCCCCTCCCCAAAGACTTCGTCAATATGTCTGTTACCTACTCATCAGTGGAAATATACTGAAGTGTGACTACTCCTCTCTGAACATAGTCTCGGATGAAATGATATATGATATATATGTACTTTGACCGGTCATGAAATACTGGATTCTCATAGAGTAGGATGCAACTCTGATTTTCAGAGTAAATCAATGTAGGCCTAAGCTCCTGACCAAATAAATTCACCAGCAACTTGCAAAGCCACAAGGCCTCGCAATTTTCCAAACTCACTACCATGTACTCATCCTCTACAGTACTCAATGCAATAGACTTCTGCTTCCGACTGAACCAAGACACTACTACTGAGCCCAAACTGAAACAACATCCATAAGTGCTCTTCTGTTCCGCCACACTTCCTGCCCAATCTAAATCTGTATAGCCAACCAATCTAATCCCCTTTGACCTCCTATAGTCCAAACCGAAATCAACTGTCCCTGAAAGATAGTGCAACACATGTTTTTCAACAACCCAATGCACACTCCTAGGTTCAACTGTGAACTGGATAAAAGTGTTCACTACAAAACAAAAATATGGCCAAGTGTTGACCATACATCAATGACCCAATAAGTCGATGGTATAAAGTAGGATCCACCAACTCTCCCTCAGAACTATGAAGCTTCTTCCATTTTGTGATCATAGGTGTCGACATAGGCCTGCAATCGTCCATCCTGAATCTCCTCAAAATATCAACCACGTACTTTCCCTGCCCCAGGAAAATATGTCCAGGCTCCTGCTAAACCTCCAATCCCAAAAATTAATGCATCATCCCAATATTATTCATCTCTTACTCTGCTGCAAGATCCTTCTTGCAAGCTGCAATGGGTCTCTCTCTCCCCGTGATAAACAATTCATCAACATATAGTAGAAGAACAAGCGGATCATCTCCAACCATGATGAAGTAGAGATTCAGATCTACTTCACTCTTTTGAAACCCCATACTCAGCAAGTAAGAATCAATCCTGGAGTACCAAGCTCTTGGAGCTTTCTTCAGCCTGTAAAGGGCCTTCTTCAACTTGCATACATGTGTCTCTCTATCATGTATCTCAAAGCCCTGAGGCTGCTCAATGTAAATCTCCTTCTATATGATCCCATTGAGAAATGCAGTCTTCACATCCATTTGATCAATTTTCCAACCCATTAATGTAAATCAATTCCCTGATAGATGTATACTGAGCAACTTGTGGAAAATTCTCATCATAATCAATTCCCTCAACTTGTGAAAACCACTGCTCTACAAACCTGGATTTGTACTTCTCCACACTCCAATATTCCACATGATTCAGCTTGTAAAGCCCACAAGAAGTCACCACTGGCTTCCCCTCTGGTCTTGGAACAATATACCATACATCATTCTTCATGATGGAATGGTACTCATCCAATGGCATCTCTCCATACCGAATGCTAGGAGGCATCCTCAAAAGTAGAAGGATCAGAATATCATGTACAAGGCACCAACACCATGCCCAATCTATCAGTCATCTTGATGGATCTCACCTTGTCACTAGGTGTCCTAGCCTTTAAGGCATCCTTAAGTTCTCCCAAAGCCACTTAGAATTCTTCTTCTTTGAACGTTCTTCCCACACTGGCATGTCCTCATCTGAAGATCTACCAGAGCTAGAAGCCCTAGTTAACTGTGAACCTAAAGCTAGTGTGCCAACACCAGGTGTACCTTGTAATCCTGATCTCAATCCTGATCCTGATCCCCTGTAAGGTGTACCTGTAATAGTAGACCCATCACCTGTCCCCGAAGACCCTGCTGGCCTAACCACTGAACCTGGTGAACCTGTGCCAACACTTTATGGTCCTGTAACGCCGGAAACCTGTGATCCTGACTACTTTGTAGATGGAACATGTGCCACAGCCTGAGGTGAAGAGACCTTCTGCTCTCCTTGATCTGACTCTCTCAAACTCTTGAAGGTTCACTCCTCCTCAAACTTTACATCCCTTCTCACCACCACTTTCCTTTGAGAGCGAAGATAAATATGGAAATCCTTCGCAGTCTCATCAGAACCCATAAAGATACCCTTCTCTGCAGTGGGATCCAACTTTTTCCTCTTGTCTGAAGGGACAAGAGAGTAATTCAGACTACCAAATATACGAAAATGGCCAACTCCAGGATTCTTTCCTGAAAAGCACTCCTCAGGTGTCATATTCCCCACTGCCCAATCGGAACTCCTGTTCTAAATATATATAGCGATGCTGCAAGCCTCATCCCATAGAAAGAAAGGAAGTGACTAGTCATGTAACATAGCTTGGGTTGCTCCAACAATGGACTTGTTCTTCCTCTCTGATACTCCATTATGTTCCAGAGTATATGGAACTGTCAACTATCTTGTGATCCCCTCTTGTCTACAAAATCCATAAAACTCCTTGGAGGTAAACTCACCCTCGTTATCCGATCTCAAGACTTGGATATTACTCCCTATTTAGTTCTCCACAAGAGCTTTGAACTCTTGGAACCTCTACAATACTTCCCCAGACTTCTTTCTCTTTAGAAACTAGATCTATTTCTTCCTGGAATGGTAATCAATGAATGTCACATAATACTCATATCCTCTCAAGGACATAGAAGACATAGGTCTGCATAAGTTTGAATGTATCAAGTCAAGAGTACCAGCTGACCTGCTATCACTGCTCGAAAAATTAGTCTTGGTGTACTTTCCCAAAGAAAACCCCCTGCACACATCACTCTTCCCTGTGCTGAACTCCAGTAAACCTGTCACCATGTGCCTCAACAACCATAAGGCTAGATGATGCAAGTGAGCCATCCTCCTATGCCAAAGCTCACACAACTCACTTTTGTTGCTATGTGCTAAAGCATGTTGTAGCTGAAACAAGAGCCTATACATTTTCCCACATCTCGCTCCAATGGAAACTAAAGCAAGTGGTCCTACGGTCTTGGGAAACATATGCACATGTCCATCCATGAAATACACCCTAAGATCCTAATCCTCGATCACGGAAAATGACACTAGGTTCTTCTTCAGCCCAGGCACATACAATACATCTTGCAATACCATGGGACTCATGGACTCCCTTTGAAATGTAATGGTCCCATGTCCAACTCCACTAACTACTGAATCATCTCCCAACACAACCTCCACATCTGTCTCTTCCTATGAAAGCTTGAAGAACATCTCATGAGCACCTGTCATGTGGCTCGAGGCTCCGCTATCTATGTACCAAGTGCTCGAAGTAGATGCACTATAAGAATGGTCTGTCACATAGGAAAAATCCCTCTGTATGTCAACATCTGCACTGGTGAGAATGGATGCTCTCTCTCTCTCAATATTCCTAGTGCATACTGAAAACTCACTCTGAAATCTAGCTACAAAATCATCGATCTCGGCTGAAGCGGTTGTTTGTTGCTTCTTCTTCTTGTTGTTTGGACATGTAGCAACATAGTGTCCCATTTTGTGACATGCAAAGCACTTCACAGTGCTCATATCCTTCTTTTGCTCATCTTGTCGCTGCTTGGCCCCACCCTTCTTGGGACCCTTCTTGCTCTTCTTCTTCCCTTTCGTTGTCAATTCCACATCCTCCTCATCTCCCCTACTAGTAGAACCACTACACTGTAAGAAACCCCTACAAGTATTCTCCTTAACAAAGTCATCACAGACCCTGTCCCAATATGGTAAGTTCTCTTTAGCCACCAACCCCTGAACAAACACAGTCCAAGGTGCAGTCACCCCATTCAAGGCTGTCTGCACTAACTCAAGACCAGTAACCACCACCCCCACAACTGCAAGCTCATCTCTCACCTGAGAGATCCTAGTAATATAGGCCATACAAAAGTGAGGAAAAATCCCATCTTACTTCAATCTACAAAAGTGAGGCAAAATCCCTTTCCCATGCCTTTTTGAGAAAACCCTAGGGTGAGTCTAATATAATGGTGGAGATTAGATTAGATCAAGGGATGAAATTAAATGCTCATATTTTATTTCTAAAATATTAATTTCATTCACCCACCTAAATTTATCAAAACGTAACTTTAATGCTCTAAAGTCAAATTAAATGCTTTTACTTAAGTCATTTAATGCAAGGGTCACTTTATGTCCCCTCTCTAAGTGACTAAGACAAAAGTCACTAGGGGAACACTTCTCTAGGTAATAAACTAACATTACAGAGGCTATGAATTCATATAAAGGTTGAGCCAGAGCTATCAAAGCTCGACTGTAAACCCCAACTTAAAAACCTCAATCACTAGACATTCACTGTATACATTTAAATCAAACAAACAAAGTGTACAAGTTGTGTTTCCTCATTACGGCTTTTAGCCGAGAGGTATAATCTCAACATAAATACCATTAAAATAAGAACACATACCAATTAAACTACATAGAAGGAAGATTTATTTTAACCCTCTATCAACGCTGTTACAGCCGCAAATTTAAAAAAAAAAAACGCAACAGTAAGCCAAGATTACGGCCATTAGAACAATAAACACATGCATGTAAATTAAACAATATATTGCATAGTGAATAACTATTTTCTTATAAAAACTATACACAGTCGTGATTCGAAAAAGGTGCCATTGCAAGCAATGCAACTTCCATATTTCAAACCCATCATGTCAAACCAAAACATAGAGCTTCCATTAAACTTATCAAACCATACATTTAAGCTACCAACCAAAAAAAAATGAATTACAGAGATGAGTCTCGATAGACTTGGTTGAAGGCTCCACATTTAAACTAAGCATCAAAATAATATTTACGTACACATCCTTGGATTCCCATTAACAAAAGAATTCCCATAACCAATGTTCACCACATTAACCTTTATGAAATAGAGCTCAAAGCTCAGCTAAGTATTTACATAGAGGTAACAGGCCTAGGCTACTGCAGGGCTTACCCATGAAGGGTAAAAAAGATGGTTTGGTAAACACCCACAACCTGCGATTGGAAGCCCCTATCACCTACAAGATCGAAATAGAGAATTATCCAGAGTATGAAAAACCTCTACCCGAAGCAATCATAATACAAACATTGCAAAACCAAATGGAGTTCATACCTTCCAAACGCAAGGAAAGCCTATTCCTCCATGCCATGATGAACCCAAAGAGTCAAACAGTGCAGACCACCCATAGCAACAAACCAAATGAAACCCAAACAATTAAGGACCCAATCTTATGGTTCATTTTCCCCTGAGTCCCCATTCCATGGAGCATTAACTCCACCACCCTATCCACCACCACCATCGAAATATTTACCCTCATGCATATAGTTCCAAACACAACAATGTGACTTGGTGTTAAAACCCCTACCAAAACATTCGTTGGCATAGATAATCCAAGTTTTCATCACATATGGAATATGCCATGAATTGCTTACCACGTAAACCATATATTTATACAACCTTTAATATAAAGTTTGTTAAGTTATAGGACTTAAGCCTATAACCTTAGGAATTAATACAATTGAATTATATGTTATAAATACATAGCAAGGGTTAAAATTTATCAAATTCCCAATCCATAATAACCATGGAAACCATAAAAGGTTCAGGCCTTACAAACCCCAACTCTGCGTAAACAATAAATGTAACCAATAGCAGAACGAATAAGTTAGGATGATACTTTATTCCTTTTTGTCTTTGATAAGAATAGCATAACGTGGTATGGATAGAATGTTGTAGGGTGTCAAGTTTAATTGTCGAAACTAGATTTCTCCATTTAAATAAGCATTCACAAAGAATGGAGAAGTTTAAAATAGTTCAACATGAACTAAGTAAACCCCATAGCAGGAGGTAAGACCAGTTACCTCTCCAAGTGGTCCCATAAGGGATACAAATCATGCCACTCTAACTCTTGACAATTAAAGCTAAGTTAGTACTTTTCATAAAATATGAAAAAAACTTATAACGAGGAAGTAAGATATAACTGAACAATTATACGCACATGCATGATAAATAGAAATCAAATAGAAGAGTAATCATTTAAACCAACTCAAGTAAAATAAACATAGTACATAATTACATCTATAACTACATAAGGAAAACACATAGAAATTTTAAGGACAACTTACGACACTTTGAATTAGAAAATAATGACCGACATATTTTGCATAAGATGAATTAATGTCCAAATTAGGTAGTAATTAACTAGCATACAAAAAAAATCAAAATTTGGGGACATTACAAGTGGTATCAGAGCCCAGTTTCAACACTAAGAGACCTAATGGGCATGCTAACCATTCATTGTAGAAAATAATGTATGTTTTTGAAATTTTGTTTACTAATAGAAATTTATCCTGTTATTAAGATTTTAACTTTGCAGGACTCAAAGAATAGTTCAAATCATGAACATTGAACAAGACAATAGCCGAAAAGGAAAATTTGAACACCCCCACATGGGAAGAAGAACTGGTGGTTGAATTGAATTCTGATATACTGAGAACCATACAAAGTCTTCAACATAATTATAAATTTTCAAGGATGATAACATGAATGAAAGAAAAGAACAACAAGAAATTAATAAATCTTTGCTGCGGAACATGACGAGAGGAAGCCCGTAGGGAAAACCCACTCATTCAACCAAGAAGTTCAAGAAAGAGTTCTGCCATAAACAGGCCAGCAGCCGAAAGGAAGAAGGGAAAGAAGAACACACCCCTGAACCTATAGAAAGAGATTATCACAATATTTCTAGTGATAATTCTCTTTCTCCTTACAGAAAGAAACAGAGAAAAGATGACAATCTCCACGGAGAGTTTGTAAAGATAAAAGCCCCAACCTATGAAGGAGAGATGAACACATGGGAGAAAGCTGAAGAATGGATTCTAGGTATGAGAAAATATTTCCAAGTAAATAACTACTCTAGGGAGACAAAATCCTGTCTAGCCATCTATAATGTAAATGGAAATGCAGCTAAATGGTGAAGAGACCTAAAGAATACCAAGAAAGATGAGGTAAGAGAAATCTGATGGAGTAATTTTTGCAATAAATTTTAGGAGAACTACATGTCAGAAAGGTTCTTCGATAGAAAGGTGAAATAATTTCATGAGTTAATGATGGGTTCCATGACCATGGATGCTTTAATTAACATATTTTTGGATCTGTTGCATTATGTACCATACATAAAGGATGAGAAAGTAAAAATACAGCAGTTTTTAGAATGTTTTCCTCTCGACTTTTGGTAGAGGATTGAATTTGACATGCCTAAAACATTGGACACCACACTACACAAAGCTAGGCTATGCTATGAGCATGGACAGTTGAAGCAAGAAAACATCAACATAAGTAGAGACAGGTCTAGGACCTTCTTGGAAAACTGTAAACCAGGTTTCAACCCATCGCCTTACAAAAAACAAAACAACAATTTTCCAGCCAATAAGAACTTCAACAAGACAGGTATGAAGCCATATGTACTAGCTCCAAATGCCAACAATTTACTAGCAAATGGGGAAGCCAATGTTTCCCTGCTGCAAATCAAATGTTGGAAATGCCAAGGACCCCATTATGCCCGAGACTGTAAAAACAAGACCAATGGAGTCTTGCGCAGCTTACAAGAAGAACTAATGGTAGAGGACATAGCTGGAACATCGAGGATATATGAAACCTTGGATGGCCGACAAGCAGACCATCAGGCTACCATGGTTGAGATAGAAGGTAAGGTTTCCAAAATTTCAATTTCAATATTGATTGACCCTGATGCTTATTGAAGCAATGTATCGCCTAAAATTGTTGATGTATGTAAACTAGACAAATTTAAACATGAGAAACCTTGGCTGGTGCAATTAGCCATGGGTAGGAAATGAAAGGTTTCTAAAATAGTTAGAGACTATGAAGTAAACCTAAATGGTTTTCCTGCTACAATAAACCTGAACATCCTACCCTTAGGATCATATTATATACTTATCGGCACAGACTAGTTGGAATAACACCATGTCATGCTCGATTATTTACAGAAGTCAATCTTGTGTACAGATAGCCAAGGGAATCAGGTAAAGATTCAAGGAATACCTTAGAAAGTTTATGTAAGGAAAATATCCACTTTATAAGCAAAGAATTGCATTAGGAAAGGCTATAAAAGTTTTGCAGTGAACATCCAGGACATAGAAGTCGAAAGAGAACATCACGTAGAGGACTTCCCAGTTCTCGTATACTTCACAGATGTATTTCTGGAGGAGATACTTGGATTACCACCAAAGCGAGACCTAGAGTTTTCCATAGAACTAACACTAGGGTTATTTCTGGCTTCAAAATCCCCTTACCACATCAGCGCACTAGATTTGGTGGAGTCCAAACTGCAGTTGTAGGAGTTGATTGAGAAGTGATATATCTGATCGAGTATGTCCCCTTGGGGAGCACCAATACTTTCATAAAGAAGAAGGACGGTACGATGTGGATGTGCATCGATTACTACCAACTTAACAATATGACTATCAAGAATCAATGCCCACTCCCTAGTATCGATGAATTGTTCAATCAAGTAGGAGGAGCCAATATATTTTCGAATATCGACTTGTGATTTGGGTACCATCAGGTACAGATTCATGACGAGGATATTCATAAAATTGACTTTCGTATGAGGTAATACCACTACGATTTTGTAGTGATGCCTTTCAAGTTGACCAATGCACCCAGGAACTTTATGCGTATGATGAACAATTTATTCAATAAATACCTGGATAAATTTGTTTTGGTGTTTCTATACCACTTCCTAGTTTACTCTAAGAGTAAAGAGGAACATAGGGAGCATCTCCGCATAGTGCTACAGGTGTTATGAGAACACCAACTCTACACCAAGTTTAGTAAATGTGATTTTTACAAACCACAGATACAATACTTGGGTCACATCATCTCTGAGAAGGGAATATGTATGGACTCGAAAAATATTAAAGCCATAGAGGATTGGCCTACCCCCGCTAGTGTCACCAACATTAGGTCCTTCTATGGATTATTCGGTTTCTACCGAAATTTCATTGAGAAATTTTAAAAGATAGATTTTCCCATGATCGTTTTTCAAAATAAGGCGAACAAGTTATTATGGACGACCAAGTGCGAGGAAATTTTTCAGAAGCTGAAACAGATTTTGATGACTGCACCAATATTATGAATTTTGGATCTCTATGGGGATTTCGTTGTTTGCATGGACTTAAGCAAGAAATGTCTGGGAGGAGTCCTCTTGTAGAATGATTACGTGATCTTTTATGAATCATGAAAGTTAAAAGAACACGAATAGAGCTACTCCACCCATGATCTTGATTTAGCAGCCATCATGTCACCTCCCCACCCTTCTACTGGCGAGAGGATGCAACTATAATGCTGAAAATATAGGAAACTAAACCCCATGAATGTAAAATAAAATGCATTGTAAATAAACATACACATATGCATAAATTACTATCAAACAATAGAAGCATTTACATTTCATTCAACACATTAACATGTTCATCATATTTATAAATTAAACACAATTGCAAGGCTTTAAACACAAGAGATACTTATCTTTAATAGAAGCTTGTCCCACAACCAGCTACATCCCTGCAATGTTCCACCCAACCATAGGCTAGTGTGCTCATCAATCACGCAGCAACACTGCCACCCTCGAGATGGGCATGATTCCATAAGGAATAAGGGGAAACGAGCAGGCTCACACATAGCCAAGGGTACACCAAACTCAACTAAGACAACATATTTGGGTTTTTCATGCTAACATGGAGCTGGAAAGTTTTGCCGCTAAACTAGTGAGCTCAATGCAAGAGCTATGGACACTTGTACCATAACTCTCCTGACTTCTAAGACATCCACACACACCCAACACAAGGAAGCATCCCCTTCTCTATTTCACAGTCCCTCAAGCCATGACTTCCCTTCTAGTGCTATTCACGGGGTGTAGAGAAGAAATCCATCCCTCTAGCTCTGTTTGTGGGGCTCCTGCACACACTAGGTTTATCAAGAAAGCTCAAATCCCATTTCCACTTCCAATTCAACTCAAGCCAAATCCAAAATATGCATCCACAACACAATACTACTTCTGGGTTGGATGAAAAGCAGCTCTGGCAACAAAAATGAATTTCCAAAATGGGTAAAAATGGTCCTTTAGTAGAAATACAAATTCCAGAGATGTTTTGGCCCTATCATGGCCAAAGCGTGCTCAATAACACCCCAAATCATGGGTCTCCTCTCGCACTCACTGGGCATTTCTAGAAAAAATGATTTCCATCTTGGAAACAAGGGAGAAAAAATACAGCAAAACATGGGGAAGGAAACTCAGCCACTGATAATCACCAAAAATTATTTCTTAGCCTAAGCAAAGTGAGGTAACAACAAAAAACGTGAATGGTTTCATGCACAAGAAGTTCTGAATGCCTAAGAGAGTTGAC
This sequence comes from Pseudotsuga menziesii, assembly GCA_001517045.1. Lineage (NCBI taxonomy): Eukaryota > Viridiplantae > Streptophyta > Pinopsida > Pinales > Pinaceae > Pseudotsuga > Pseudotsuga menziesii. The sequence goes on along the minus strand of LPNX011172357.1, from coordinate 55,959 downwards.
GTGAAGGAAAAATGGTGAGGATGATATCAAAAACATGGAATCATGGTAGAATGGCCTATGTTTTGGGGTTTTTGCTTGCCTAAGGAGTCAAAATGTGTTTCCCAAAAACTGATGGCTTCTCCAATTCGAATTTGGGCTATCATACCTTGCCCATCCCATGCAATAACCAACCCAACCAATTTTTGGTAGTAATAAATGATTGGGTGAATGAGACAAGAAAGGTAGTTGACAGTTTGATGGGTTCTCCCTCTGACATTTGGCTTTTCCCCATTGGCCCCCAAAGGTTTGAATATCCCCCCCCCCGTTATCCTCAAGAAATCATGCCCCTTCTCATTATCGTTGCATTGACATAGCTAGTTGTGGGTAATTTTAATTAAAATGCATATTTACATGATGTCCAAATTATAATGTTCCTAGATAGCACAAAATACCATCGGCATCGATTTTAATCGCCGAACATATAACGTTAAATCGATGGTGGGGATTTTTCCTATAGTTCCACACCATGATTACTTACAATATATGCATATCTACATTTAATGAAAACGGGGTCAAAATCGGGGTGTTACACATCATTCAGACCTTGAAGATGTGGAGGCACTACCTCATAGGGAAGAAGTTTCTTCTGAAAATAGACAATATGAGTCCGAAGTATTTATTTGAGCAACCGAATCTGAATGCTAGGTACGTCAGATGGTTGGATTTCATTAGTGAGTACCATTTCGATTGGGCAAGGAGAACAAAAATTGCTGATTCTTTAAGCTGATGAGCTCATATGATATATGAGGTGACTTTAAGTCAAACTGATTCAGATTTGCATGAGAGGATTGGAACGTTCAACAAAGTTGACCATTTCTATGTTGAAATCCTCAAGAAGGTCCAAGAGGACAGGTTGTTTCAGCAACAAAAAGATTACAAGGTAGACAAAACAAGACTATTGTGGTCCAAATAAACACTAGTACAAAATGAGAAATTAATGACTAAAAAATAACTAAAATCAAGCTATAAGCGACTATTTTTGAGCCGGCAACTAATAGTAGCTAATTTCCACTATCTTATAGCTAGTCGTATTTTAGTTAGTCATTAATAGCTTGACTTATTAGTCATTGATTTAGTCATTAATGTCAATGATTTAGTCATTGATAGTCAATGATTTAGTTACAGATTTAGCCATAGATTTAGCCATTGATTTAGTCACTAATTGCAACAATTAATAACCAAATATACGACTAAATAAACTACTAGATGATAACATATTAATGACTAAGCTAAATACGACTAGGATACAGAAAATTAGCTACTAATAGTCGTATATATGTGAATTTAGTTGTTTTTGTAGTCACAAATTTATGATAGCGCACGAAGGAATCGAACCACCAACCTCCTACCTATAATTAGGCAGGTTCTCTACCATTGAGCTAGCACCCTTAATAAGTTGTTTTTGCTTGACAATGATGATATTCAAACAAATTTATGATAGATAGAAAACTACAAACTACATAATTATTACTATTACAACTTACCAGTAACTAATATCTATGATAAACTAATTCCTGAGAGCTATGTACAATTTTCCCTATCTTGCATATCCATTCATGTTACCAGAGAGAACGGAACACCTCTGTGATGGATGTGATACCAATTAAGTCAACCAATTTGGGGAATATCTCTTCATGTGCCTGAATATATAAGAAAAATATCATTATATGAAATCAAGCAAAGTAAAAGTCAAATAAGGTAAGCAAACCTTGCCATTCATAAAACAATATATGAGTGACAATATAAAAATACATGAAAGTGAAAGATTTCAGACTAAGTGTTTCAAAGCATAAGCTACCATATCATCCAAATCTAGAAAATGAAACATATTTTTATAGACGTCTGAAGGCTACCAAAATAAGCAAACAAAATAAATTCAACACATATTTCAAAAAGAGTTGAATGAAATAATAAAAGCATACCCAACATTATAGTTAACACATTTTATATGAAAATCAGTGTGAAACATTCAATAATGTTTGTAAGTTTATCTCTGGCCAACTTGCATTAGATATAGCCACAACTAGACTGATACAAATAATTATCAGAACCAAGGGCACTCCAGAAGTGCACCATAGGAAAAGTAATAAAGATAAGAAAATAAATCACCACGACGAAGGTAAGATTTGAGAACAAACAAATGTTGTATGGTGGTTCTACTGTATTTGGACACACAAGTGCTATAAGCAACAACAATTACAAGGTAACCAATTAGATAATTTTTTAGTTATTATCCCTTGACTCTTTTACAAGGAAAGTTGAAGAGAATGAGACAAACATGTTCTCCCATAATTTATCCTTATCGGTGCTTGCCTCATCAGAGTTACACCAAATTTACATGAGATTTAGCCTTATCAGAGTTACACAAGTGCTTGCAACTATGATTGCGGTCATGTGCAACAATTAAATTGAGACCACATGCCAAAATGGTAGCACCTCGTGAATTATCCCAACAACAAGTTGTTTATTTTGAATCTTGATTTTGAGCTATGAAAGCTCAGGGCACAACCTAGGGCTTAAATGCAACTCTATGCTTATTAGGAACATAATCTCACCCTGGCTCGGTAGGTCCACACCAACCACTAACAATCTTCAATCATCAGCATCTGGCCGTGTATGATTTATTTCTAGTAGTCTCCATGAAATTATACCAAAGAAATGTTTGTACCTGGTGAGGAAAAGTAATTTTCACAATTTGCCACAAGTCTGCATCACTAAACCATTAAAAGTTCTAATAATGTGCACTGTAAAAATAATTCTTGCAAAATTCTTTACTTTGCCCAACAAATGATGCTGGAAATCAACAACATTCCTACAATTGCATTTCATCATAGTTACGCAAGTTTAATAAATAAATAAATTATTTAAATTGTCTAGCCTAAAAATAGCAAGTGAACAAGGATTTTAGACTAGATTAACATAAGAAATCAAATATAGAGGGATCTTAGAATAAATTCCTATAGCCCTACATCCTTCTAGACTGTGATCATTCCCAACAACAATCACCTTTTGTATGTTTCCTTGTGCTCCCCCTAGTTGAAACTGTTAAGACAACTACAAAGTAATCGACACAAAATAGATCCAATGCATGGCACAACTACATAGAAAAATGTTATGCAGTGTTAAGAGGAAAGAAAAATATATCAAGGATGCTAATAACATAAAAAAATAATTGGACAACTACTTGATGACAAATAGCAGTATGACATTGATTGATTTTGAAACACATAAAATATGTAAAATAGTTTCACTCACATACGGGTATCTACAGAAACACCAGCTCTTTTTGTATTAATGTCATTTGAAGCAGAAGCCATTGAACCTAGGGACAACTCTTCATATAGGCCTTCTTTAAGAGATGGACAATAATACCCAGCAGCAATTCCAAGTTCTGTGACATGTGAAAACAACTTTCGCTCATTCAATACTGGAGAACTCTTGGATGCAGTTTTTGGTTCCCCTAATGCTTCTTTTTCGGTTCTCCATAAAAGACACATTACTCAATAAATAAAATGCCAATTTGTGTTCAATAATCAATCATTCAAAAGAAACAATTTGTACCAAAGGTATCACATATGCTATCCTCAACATTCAAATCAATTTCTAGTACTGCTTAACATCAAATATACTACAAAATTATTCTCTTTAGTAATGGAACTCAAAATTACCTTCAAAATCAACACTTGACGACGGCGTGTCATCATTACTGACATAAGCAAATTTTGGTAGAACAGGTCTCACTTGTACTGCCACAACTGAATCCACCCTCTTAGCTCTAGCTTCCTGTTTACAGTTAAAATGAAAGTTTTCAAATTAAAATTGCACTTTTTAACATTAGATAAGAACTGGATCCTCGTGATTTAAAAGTAATTAGAGAAAGGTTCATTATTTAAAAATTCTAAACTTTTGCAACTACACAACGGTGGCTTTTTCAATAACCTCAAAGCAAAAATTTCACAACATATAAAAATAGAAACAAATTATTGTATTTCTATGGCACCAGAAACAACAGCTATTAAAATTAACACTAACTGTCAAATGCAACAAAGTGATAAGACAAACAGAGGTTCCACCAATCAGAAGACAGGAATAAATTTCCAGAATAACTCCAACCTCCAATGCATAAGTGACCTTTGGCAAGTTACCATGGTTTGTCTGGCTGTGGAGGGAACTGTAGACCATCAAACGCCAGTCTATATCAAGATTTAAATGTGTATATTTGACCAATAAACAACCCTATGTTTCTCATACTTGTGTTTGTCTTTAATGATATTTGAAAGGTAAATTATCTTTTGGGTGCATTTTTTACATTTCCAGTTTGTTGGGGAGCTAGTAAAAACCATTGCAAATGACATGTTGTTTTCCTAGATGAAGTACAAACAACGGTGTAGAACATTTAGTTTAGAAAAACAGAGAGCAACTGCAGCCTTATATTTTAGCTTTTTTTTATCAGCTAAGATGGGAAAAAGTAGTGTTCTGTAGAGCTAATGATTTGGTGGGCATGGAGTTTCCAGAGTATGCAAATGCCAAACATGGTAGAAAATGCAGCCTGAGAAATCTCATAGTGCCCCCAACTAAAGGGTATGGAATACCTACCTCACTGTCTAAGCATATTTTCTAGATACAAAGTTTGACAGCAAGATTTGTTAAATATGCTTAGGTTGTTGGGAGTTACATAGCCCCAAAGGTAAGTTTGATTGGTAAAAGTTAAAACGCTCCTATGAGGACTAATGACCTTTTATGAAGTAGAGAGGACTAATGTTTGATCTTCCACAGTTTTTCTCTTCATTCTGCTATCTTGACACAGTTAATGATTCACTATCTTGTAATCAACAAAGAAGGTGGAATACAATTAGAAGAAAGGAACTACTCACATTTATTAAAATAGTAGGAAGCAAAAGACTCTAATATGTCACAAAATTGTCTGAAGCTAGGCATGTAGTTGTAGATATTATGTGCAATATTTAAAACAAATAAATCCCTTACAACCATTTATAATGTTCACTATTGTGTAAATATCATGTGTAGATTCAACCAAGTGCATTTCAATGCTACCTACTTTCTACGATGCTGACATTCAGCTTTGTGTTTCTCGATCTCATCAGTAAATTGAAAAATTGCACTAGGAGGAAAAATGTTACTTAGATCAATCTCACACAACTACATGGATTAAAGTACACAATGAGACTCAATTGAGATAGGGTTAGTGCAATCATAGCTTTGAGGTATAATGAATGAACAGAATACTGTAAATTACTGGCATTCCAGGGATACCAAATTCTAAAACACATACAGTAAATTACGTGAAATGTTGTAGTCAAAGGGAAATTACTCAAATAGCGATAGCGCTTTTTGATGACTTCTGACTGAGTAAATGTCTCCAACTGTAAAAGTTTTCCACCAATTCTGCACATAAATCACCAATGATCATAAACCAGCTACATCATAAAAAAAAATTGCATATAACTCTTTAAGCAATGCAATGTAAATATTTATAACTAAAAAATCCTCAGATGTTCTAGTAATAAATCGCACATCATTGTTGAACAAATTTTATTCATCCTATATGCAAATTCATACAACAACCATTCCATTTATAATTTCAACTTAGTTGTAAAGCTTGATATACAAAAGGATTCTTCCTATCACTCTAAGCACATGTATAGATATTGTTCATTACAGGATTTAGCATGCAGCTTGTGATAATGATGTAATTCATCTAAAATATGATCATCATATTTTCTAGAATCTATGTGTGACAAGGGAAAGCAGTGGTTGGGGAGTATACAATGCATGGCATTCACCCAATTTACATACCTACCTTTGTCAAACTTAGGGACCATTGATTGTGCATAATTTATAAATTTCATTGCTTTTAGGAAATGCAACATTGTGTTACTTGGTCATATAATTAAATAAAGTCAGTGTGTGTTCATGAGGTTGTTGCACATGCTCATGAGTTATGTGGGAGTTTGAAAGGTTTTGCATGGTTTTAACAATCTTAAAGGGGGCTCATGAAATTTGCAACCACAAGATTAATTTGATCCTAAAAATTGACAAATACAACATCAGCCATATAAGAGAAAAACCCAAGTTTGTGGACCACATGGAGGAAGCGATATTACCGTGTCTCCAAATCATTTAGCTTATAACTATCTGGAATTGATTTAGCTATAAATAATTCAAACAAATATGAGATGTCGACTTTAAAAATTTCCTCATAAAATAATAAAAAATAGGAAAGAAATTGAAAAGATGAGACATACCCAATTGATTTCATTCTCATTTGTCTATTCTTAAGGGTCAAAACTAAGCATGATGACAATAACAAACAAATTATGTTTTCACACAAGACATAAAAATAACTAAAAAATTATGTTTTCACATGAGACATCTTCCTCAAGAAAACTCTTTTTGAAGATTGTCCTCTCAATGTTCAAAATCCAAATATGTAGCATTAATATTTTTCCCAAACTCTGCTTCCAAGCTTTAACTTATTTTAGCATAGAAAACATTATGTAGAAAGATGTCTTTACCAATGTGAATCATTATTAAGATGTCCATAACTCTATGACATGATTACGATGAGATCATTGGAACGTTTAAATCAATGGCCATATCAAGTAAAGCATTAGGACATGAATAGCATTATGGTATGATATGAAGACATGCATACCAATACAGTATAACATTCAAATGCCCATTACAATATAGGATGCCATAAAGATCGTTGTAACAAGATAAGATGTTACTAAGAAAGCCATTATAAACTATGATGTCATAGGACACCTATATCAACATTGAACATCGTTAGGATTGTTGTTTTGAAAACCAATCAACTCAGAACCGAAATCGGTCGAGCTGACCAGTTTAACCCTCATCAATTTCAAAGCAATACAAAACTCATCCTGGAGGCCAGTTTGGTGCCAAACTGACTGAGTTAGACCTTAACTCATCCAATTCAGCACCAAACCGGCCGTTTCTACATTAATTCGACTGATTTAATCCAATAATTCCTAGGTTACATACATGGAGGCTAGGCACATATTTTTCTTTTAGAATTGACAAATTTTGTACTAGTGATATTGAATGGTAATTTTAATTTCTTAAAGTAAAAGGATAGAAAATGAAAGATAAGGAGAATGTCACTTTTACTTAAATTTTTAACATTAACAATTATTGTTTCATGATGTTTGAGAGTAGTTCCAACCTCATTGGACTTCATGTCCAAAATGTAGAATTTTAGATCCCATTCAAAATTCAAACTTAATAGCTTTCAGGATTTTAGGATTGCAACATTTCCATTGGATTCTATGATGTATGAGGGTAAGGGATTGGAATTTAATCAAACACATCAAATCTCTATGTACCTTGATGTTGGTAGTGTTGGTGCCTGATTGTTGAATTTTTTTTAACTCCTTTGACAAGATCTTAATAAAAATGTACCCTTCAGTCTAGCTAAATCACTTATTAAGCATGGGAAGTTTTTTTTCCCTATTTTTAATGCTTGGATTAGGAAAGTCCATCAAAATTATAGGGTGTTGACTAATGTCCTTGTAGTATCAACTTTGAGACCCGAGGTAGAGGCAAGGGGATAGAGCCTAGAGGAGGGGGGAGCAGGGTGCTATTGATAAACATGATTCCAATATAGGAAATGATTTTGATGATTATGTATTTTAAATTTTGACTCATATATTTATCGCACTTGGTGCCATTTTGATATATTCACCCTTAAATGAGTCAACTTTTGTGATGTCTCTAATGGTTTGGAATCATAGCTGGAATGTTAAATATTTTTTTCATTAAAATTGTAAACTTTTATGTAGTTTTGAATAGTCAGAGTCCTTGAAATCAAACCACTCCAGTTCATTGTCGATTCCAATTCAACTCCCAGTTCAGAGTTTTAAAACATTGGTTAGGATTCCTATACCAATATGGAATGCCATTAGGACACATATACCATTATCTAGTTCCACTAGGATTTTAATACCAACATGAGACATTATTACGATGCATAGGCCCCATACCACTTTCTAAATCGATTGCAGCAAATGACTGTGATATCATTAGGATGTCCACACCACTTTGTGATGTCATTAGGGAATCATTATGAACAACTATAACACAATGTGGCATTATTAAAATAGTACAAGTATTTAGGATGTGCATGTCGATATGGTATTACAATGTATTTAGCTTGTTTACACCAACCTGTATCATCATCAAGAAGTTTTTACCAGTTATATTTACAAGCCCTTTATAATCAAATGTATTTCTACTGATGTCACCATTCTACAAGAAGATCAATTATCAAGGTTTTTCTTACAGAATATTTCAATTGTGAACCAAAGAAGGTAAACTATTAGGAAAGGGAGCTAGCAAAGGTCATTTGTGAAATTAATGATTCCATCAAGCAAATGACTTCCATATCATTAGGATTTGGATACCACTTTGTGATGTCATTTAGGCATCGTTACCAACAACTATACCACAATGTGACATTATTAAGACACTATGACCTCATTACAAGCCTTTTGCAATCAGAGATATCCTTATGTTTATGTCACCATTCTACAAGAGGAATCAATTATCAAGGTTTACTTACAAAATATTTCACTTGTGTGACAAAAAAGATGAAATATTTGGAAAAGGAGATAGAAAAACTATAGTTGTGACATTAACAATTCAATGAAGCTAGCAAACTAGCAAACCATTAAGTTATTTATGAAAATAAAACAAAAAAAATGACACTCAATGACACAACAAACAAGAGGAGATCAGAAATATCCAACAAGTAGTGCATTGAAAATGAAGGCATTGATGAAAGTGTGAGTGCAACAGCAAATACAACATTTTTATTGTAATTTATTTCACCTATAAAGATTAAATTGAAAAATGAAAGTTTCCTAGAGAAATCTAACAGTTGACTACAACAGAATTCTAAGGTGCATAAAATATCTAAAGAAAAGAACTTATCAAGAAGAAACTGATAAAGATCACCACCTAGATGGCAGCAAGTTATGGCTCCCATAATGGTGAAGAAGACATTTCATTTTCAAGGGATGAAGGATTAGAAATTGTCCAGCAACTGACTGCACATAAAAAGTTACATAATGTATGTTCCAACATTACAGTACAAAAATGATGAACAAATAATACATGAAATGTATAAAGGAAATATGCTTTAAATGGTTCATGTTATCCACCATGCATAAGGTAATCGGATTAGTACTATTTAATGACAACTAAAAACACATCCGTTCTAAAGCAGAGTAGCTTGAGATCACAGAGATCATTCAGTACTCGTGGAGATGTTTCAATGAGCAATGAAAGAAAGTGATATAGCCTTGGAATATTACTTGAATGATGGCTTCCTTCTGATCAAAAGCTTGTTCCTTTTCCTACAAAGGTAATAAAAAATGTTAGTAAAAAATCCAAACCCTGGCTTTTAAAACTTGCATTCTTCCATAACATTCCAACTAGCTTGTTGAACCTTCTCCCATTTAATCTCCTGCTCCAACCGTTTTGTTCCATCTCACTCTTCCATTCATTTTTTTCTTTCTCCTTCATCTTGGCTTACTTGACCATTTTACATCAAAAGAAAAGATGTTGGCAACATTGAATATCTTCTACAAACAATACATATCCAAAAGGATAAATCTAATAACATCCAATTGAATTGACTTGCAAATTCATCCAATGCATAAATATGTGATTAAGAATCTTACATCTGTGCATTATTTTTCTAAAGAAAGTATGCAACTGTAGCACAAATACTCCTCTCATCATCAACTTTAGCAAGCAATTCCTCAACTTTTTCTACATCTATTTTCCCACTTCCTTCTTATTCTAGTGATGACAATGCTAATAGCATTGCTATTTGTAAACATGAAAAAAACTATATATATAGTTATCTTTTCAATAGTGTATGTAATACCTAAATGTTTTTCTCTGAATTCTTCCTTAGAAACAATTACCCAATTCCTTTCCATATGTTTACAGAAAAGTTAGAACTTGATCAAATGCTAGTTTTCACCATCAGGAACCACATAATTTTACATTTTTTTCCTTTTAAGACAAGAGAACATTGATCAAAATTAAATGGGGGAATCGGTTGATAAAATAAACCACTTAGATCCTATATGTTGCAAAATAGGGATAGTGGCCATGATGCACCACAGTGAGTCTCAAAAGGTTCATAAGATGTCCTGCTGAAAAGTTCATTTGCAAAATGACATATAGTATATGTGTAGGAAGTATAGTATAGTATATGTTCATTTGCAAAATGACATATAGTATATGTTCATTTTTTAAAATAAAATGGGGGAATCGGTTGATAAAATAAACCACTTAGATCCTATATGTTGCAAAATAGGGATAGTGGCCATGATGCACCACAGTGAGTCTCAAAAGGTTCATAAGATGTCCTGCTGAAATGTTCATTTGCAAAATGACATATAGTATATGTGTAGGAAGTATAGTATAGTATATGTTCATTTGCAAAATGACATATAGTATATGTTCATTTTTTTCCTTTTAAGACAAGAGAACATTGATCAAAATTAAATGGGGGAATCGGTTGATAAAATAAACCACTTAGATCCTATATGTTGCAAAATAGGGATAGTGGCCATGATGCACCACAGTGAGTCTCAAAAGGTTCATAATATGTCCTGCTGAAATGTTCATTTGCAAAATGACATATAGTATTTGCAAAATGACAATATCCTATGCTATCTATCCTCAAAAATACTTAGCAAGAAAAAATGAGCAAAACAGACACACGGAAAACCTTATATCAAGTGCACCAGTGACTTATATTTCGTAATTGAGATAGAGTGTTACAACAAGCAACTGCCTTTCTTGTTTGAGAGGTTGATGGACTGTAAGTCTGTAAATTGGTAAGATGTTTAAAGCAGAATTAAATATCAGCAAAAGAAAATCCCATTCCAAGCCGAGGCATTCAAATTTCAAACATATTTTTATATGTTTTAAAATTGCCTTCCCCCTTGTAAAAATGTTCTTTTGCTTCAACTAGGCCAAAAAAATCTTTGAGACATTGCATTTGAAGTAGTTTTCAGAAATTTGCTCATTTCCATATATTTCTAGTGTCAATATATAGTATATAGTAATATACCATTGAAAGTTGATTTGCACTCTACATACCAAAATGGGAGAGATATGTCATGAAAATAAACTAAAATGGAAAACAAAGTGGCACCCAATGTCTAATGTCAAAACAAAAATAATAAGCCAATATTTGAATACATAAATAATTTAAACTAGCATATATTTATCCCTAGACCTTTTAAGACTCGATGTACTTAAACTTGGGTTTTTAATCCCTGCCGGTGCTTAATAGATGTAGGATAATATTGATCTATGCTATAGTATTCTGAAACAATAATGCTCTCTTAATGAAAACCTTATTTCCACATTGTTAACACCCAAAAATGGTTAACTACCTCATCTACCCCATTACATGGCTCATTTGTCCACTTTCCTACCATATCTCCATAAAAAACCCATAAAACCATCTAAAAGGTCACCGAAAAGCTTAAAATGCCTCCAAAAGGCTATAAAATCCTTTTTTCCTCCAAAAATATCCAAAAAGGAATAAAAAGTATAAAATAATGAGGAAAAAAGAAGAAACCCTAAATAGCTGAAACCCTAAACAGCTAAAACCCTAAAAAGATGAC